>CM060900.1:313123631-313686131 GCA_030762935.1 Hymenopus coronatus | reverse complement strand
CCAGACTCTTCGCTTTTGGTTATTAGGAAAGGTGAGTGTCATATACTGTGACATCTCAAATCCTCCAAATCTAACGTAATGTATTTCACGCAGCGAGCAGTGATTTGAATCGCGACTGAAGTACTCTATTTTTCACCTCTCTTTAGAATGAAAATCAGATATATTAAGTCGCCGAGTATATTAACACATTTATTGTATACGTCTATTCATGGTCGTATTTGACTCTTTGGTTTAATTAGCCAACGAAGTTCTTTTTCTTCTCTATGTTGTTAAACAAATTGAAAGAATAAACCAGCAGATAACAATGTATGCAGAAGGCGACAGTCACATATGAACATGCAGGTTGTGAGTGCTTAAAACAGAGCCATGCCTTTAGTCATGGACCGAAGTCCTTTGCACTTATTGACATGTTGAAGGTCAAATACGATATATTATCCGCTCAGCTGTTTCTGTTTGTGATTATTGTACTATCAGATGTTGCTTAAGTAGCACTTGAGATGTTAAAGATCCGCTTAACCTTGGTCAACATCCGAAGTCTAAGTGGTGGGATGATAACACAGACTCCCATACAGCCCACACACCTGAGAATGGCCAGAGTTATCCGATAAGGGTTGATCGCTCGACTTAACCGTTAGACCTTTAGTTCTTCCCAGTTGACACTTGCTTCCGCGTATCATCTCGTGATCTGACAAATATACGTTTAATACTGAAGAAAGTAATCAGAGTTATGACAACCAACACTTCCAACGCTTATTTTATATACAGTTTTATTGAAGCGAGCTCAAAAGTGTAGCACAGCGTATAGGGAAAAGGTTGCAAATATGAAATCCATTTTGCCGAGACTAAATAATTTCGAAAACAACAGTAATAAATAATAACAAGGTTCGCATTACATATCAAACTTACTAGTCATTAAAATGTTTCATTTGAAAAATAAAAGAAGAAGTTAGTTTGGAAAAATATTTTCACAAGAGTTCCTAATTTTTACACATACTTGGCTTCCAGGCTGAACCTACTTGGTCATCAGGGGAGAGAGAATGACTTACATAGAACAAAAGCACAGTTTACTAAACATCCATAAACATAGCGGGACTCAAACCCGCAGCCCTATCGCGGCAAAGCGTCAACGTCCAACGCGCCAACGACCACATCTACTGGGGTCGGCGAGACAGGTTGTGTCTGGCACGAGATATCTCGCGATTCCTGGTTGGAGGTGGAAATTTTTCTCCAGCCAATTATCCCCTTTCCCCCTCAGAGACTAATTATGAGAAAGCGTAAATGTGGGTGTGTGTGTGTGTGTGTGGGAGAGAGAGAGAGAGAGAGAGAGAGAGAGAGAGAGAGAGAGAGAGAGAGAAGACGGAGTTTATATCGCCTTTATTCTGCTTCTTACCCTTTCTGCGAACCCTATCCTAGTCCGATTCCGTTTATAGCTACCATTCCTATTTTTCTTCTATCCTTTATTCATTATCTGACTTAATAGCATACAGGCTTTGTAAGAAGTTCATTCATACTCCAGGCCCATGACGACTGCATATATGCGGAGGTCTGAAGCTAACAGATTCCACATACCCGAAACCACCGGTAGGTAGCCTGTACTTCCGCTTATTAGCAGTGACCCATTTATCGTGAAGTGGTTCGTGTTTATGTGTATGCAAATAAAATTATCTAAAAATACCGATTTGAGCAGGGGGTAACCATTGAGTTTTCACCAAAAAACTTCAGAACGCATAACACCTTTTAATGTTCGAATAGTGAGCAATAGATTACGTTCTAGAAAAAGTTTCCAAGTTACATTTTAAAACAAAATTATTATCACTTAAGTTTCAATCCGATCTCCATGAAAACTGACATACGTGTTTACATTGATGCTATCCGTGAACTGTACTATGTTCACAAGAATATGTGCACTACTGAAAAAGTCTATAAAATGAAAAACAATTGTTTCTTTTTACTTTCAGATTCAATATTTTTATAAGTAAATTGTACAAGTATTGCTGCCAATGATACAATTTATTTACTACAATACGTGAAAAAGTGTTTATGCGTAACAACATAAAAATTCAGATGTAAACGATTTTCTATGCCAATGACTATAGTGGAATTACAAAATAAGTAACAGTATAGACCCGAATCACTTCAAATGTTGTAGCCAACTTAATTCTGATCAACTGTTGAATCATGATATACATTGGTCAAAAAATAAATAAAATGAAAACATAAACAAATAAAATATGTAACTCAACCTGAATGCTGATATTGCTCAGATCCTTAATAGATGATCGCTTTAACATTTTGTAGCAACTGGCATATTGCAGTTAGTCAGCAATGACCGTGTCTAAAACATGCACCTGACTATGTCTGATAAAAAGGAGATACCTGCCGTCAAAGTGAGATTCCTAACACTAGTAAAAGAATGTACCTACTGCTTTATATAAGCTCTCAACCGCAAATATTAGAGAAGGCCTATAAACAATTTATCGGGAAGAAAAATTTACAAACTAATAAACGAATGTCGATAGAATGTCGCCAAATAGGATCCCAAGAGAAGCGTTTTACTGTAGACCTAGAAAACATCCGGAAAAACTAAAGAAACATTTTGAAACCGGAATAAACACTTCTTGCATGGTTCTTGAAATGAAGAAGACTTTGCAGTCATCACTAAATAGGCCCTTGGGGAGAGTGACACTTGTAGAAGAACATCTTCAATGTTAATACATTGTTATTGGATAAATAATAATAATAATCAGTAGCACGCAAATCAACACGCACATGGTTAAGAGAACATTCAACGTTATGCGGAGGTAGAGTGTTAAGCACCACGCGTCCACTAGCCGGAATGTTGATTTTCGTGACCCAAAGATTGCTACAAATCCTAGCTCCTCATATTCGTCAACACCTATTCCATTCATGCGCCGAATAATTCGCACCTTCATGGGATGGGTTCAACACAAGTGCATGACTGAGAATGCGTTGGAAACCATGTGCAATGGTGCAGAACTACCGATAGTAGATAGTATAAGAAGTAGCTTTCGCAGATACTCTTTGGTGTCCTTAGGTGGGCATGTTTATGAAAGGATTGCGAGATGTGTAATAGTAATAAATGACCAAGAAATACTGGTATTTCGAAATTTTAGGTTTCACAGAGGAACATTTTTTTTTCATTTATATAGCCCCCTTAAACATCTAAGGTCATAATGGGGGCTTTCCACTTGTTCTTTTACGTTGGTTTAAATACTTTTGTTTTACTCAAACACGCACACATTCACACTCACATACAAAATTCCAGACTCTGTGGGGGATAGGGAATAATTCTGGCTAGAGAAAAATTCCCCGCCCCAGCCGGGAATCGAACCCGGGACCACTTGACCACGGAGACAGTCATCATTTTTGTTGCATTCTTAAGGAAATTTGGTGCGCTGATTTTACATCCTAAACTAGATTTGCACTTTAAGCAGCAGTTGGTTTTGCTATTGCATTTTATTTATTTTGTTTGTTATTTCTAAGCAATGCATTGTTAAATTACTTCAACTTAACCCAGAGTTTCAAAACATTGAACCTTCATTTCAACGTACAACGCCGTGCTGATAATATATTATTTATTTTATCCCCCCAAAATATACCTGGCATAAAATGTTCAAACACGTTTAAAATGCACAAATATAGGGGCACATATTTTAAGCTTAAATATTACTATATAAACGTTGATAAATGAAATAATGTTTTATTAACATCAGCGTTTATATACAGGTATCCCAGAATTTAACCGCTTATACTGGCATCATTGTAGAGGAGTTTAAGACAAATAGTTTGGGAGAGAGAACCTATAAGCTATATGTTCTAAATTCTTTGTTACGGCATAAAATACATTAAAGGTTAGCTTGCCTCTGATTAAACCTCCATGGGCTGTAACCTGAACATTTGAATTCCGGAGACTGTAGGTATGTAGAATTATTTGGCGCTATGATTTGCTTGTGGGCATCGCTTTAAGATGTTGAGGGAGTTGGAGGTTCAAGTCTCCATAGGAATAGGTATTTACTTTCATGTTAGTAGTTAAGAGAGAGCGGTCCAGGGCCAAGGGCTAATGCGCATACATGGAAGAGATAGGGAATTCAACGGGCATGCTAGGAGAAGGGGAGCGTAACCTAGGCTCAGAGTATGGATTATGTATCAAATTTTTAGGGTCCCTTTAAGCTCGTTTGTTCTGTTTTACGGTTATTTTCGACGTTTTCTCAGAATTTTGTTATGTTTTAACAATACCTTGTATGGCGGAAAATGTTTGAGGACTTTTTTTTTTTTTTTTTTTCCTGCGTTATGAGTGCTTGCAGTTCAATCATAATTACTTCTTGAAGGCTTTCTGGGTGCTAGCGCAGTTGTTTCAAATGCTTTTAATGGATTTATAAGTCATTTGGTGGGGGGTTTGGGACTGTTAGAACAACTAGTTTGAGAAATGTATCAGACATTTTAGCTCATTGAACGCTATTTTGTGGGTATTTAGTGCCCTAAAATTGGTATTTCAGGCTTATTGCAGAGGTTTTTGCCTATATTTTACATTATGTTACTGTTTTTTAATGATTTTTATGCTTTTATAAGCATATTTGTACGTTTTAGAGCTATCTTTCAGCTATTATGGTGATTTCACGTGCATTTTGGGATTTTTTAAGGTGACTTTAGCGTCGTCACAGTTGCTTTAGAATGCTTTTGAATGACATTTCATACCATTTGGAGGGCTCTTAGGTCTCTAGGTCAGCTAATTTCAGAGCATACGTTACACATTTTAGCTCTTTTTTACTCATATCACTCTATTTGGAGGGTAGGGCTCTAAAAGAGGCAGTTTGACTTTTTGATACTTTTTTGCTCACATTTTACATTATTTTGCAGTTTTTTCTAATGCATTTAGCACTTTGACAGCCATTTTAGCAGGCATTTAGTGCTTTCATATACATTTTTCGGGATTTTATAGGTGATTTTAGCATGCCACTGTTGTTTAGTATGATTTTTATATCATGTCGTGCCATTTGAGGAGGGTGTTTAGGACTGTAGGCTAGATATTTTCAGTGTATTCATCAAACATCTTAGTCTTTTCCAGTCATACGAGACATTTTGAGAACATTTAGGGATCTAAAACAGGTATTTAGCACTTTTAGAAGTTTGCTCATGTTTTACATTATATCTAAGCGTTTTCTAATGATTTTAACACTTTTACAGGCATTTTAGGACATTTGGAGACTATGTTTTACATGTGCATTCCGGGACATTTTAAGACACCTCGAGTGGGCGAGCCGGTAACTAGGTTTGCTTTTAATTGCATTCCACGCCATTTTGAGGGTATGTACTGCTCTGAACTGGGTACTTCAGGTCATTTCCGACATTGTGGTGATGTTTTACAGTGTTTTATAATGGTTTTAGCACTTTCACAGCAATTTTAACATATTTTGAGACTATTTTACAGCATTATGCAGTGTTTGGTAGTGCTTTCTGTCTCCTTATAGATCATATATATGGCATTTAAGGTATTCAGAACTACAAGGCAATGTTAGGTCCTCAGGCAATAGGTATTTTAACTCACTTTGAATTATTTTTCGGGAATTCCTTAAGGACTTTGTGACAGCGACGAAGATATACTGACGATATTTTTAAGTACGTTTAGAACTGCTTTAAGTATATTTGAGGCGATATTCATTTCATGTTGCCTTGTAGCCCCTTTCCTTATGTTTGATAGTAATTGGCGACATTTTATGCTAGTTTATGTCCTTTCTACAATCAATTTATAAATTTTTGCAATCGTTTAAGAATTTCTGACGTTTATCATGCTATTTATTGCATTTTATAGTATTTCCTATGCTCCCTGATAATCTGATTGCTTTTGTAGACTATGAAATATTTTTAAAGTTTTATAATTTTTTTCTCCAGAGAGGATCCTTTATGAACCTTTCTGCATTCTGGTGCAATATTTTTGTAGTTCTGTAAGAGTCATATTGTATCCCTTTTGCTAACTTTTGCATGTCCAGATGCTAACTTGTGAAGCGAGGGGATATGTTTTCAAGAATTCCAGTTTTTCTTTGGTTGTAATGTAACATAACTTTTCCTTTCTTCATTTTTTTTTTAGTTTTCTTTTTGTTTGGTGTCTCTGTTTTCAAGGCTGACACTAGAAGAATGGTTTAAGCCTTTGTTGTTGAAGTGTTTATTGTTTACTGGACATTATGTTTCTTCGTGCTTTATTCGCTTTTTTTGTTTGTTTGGTTTTATATATATATATATATATATATATATATATATATATATATATATATAATCTGTTTTCTTTTTAACAGGATGTTTTCCTCCAAGCTACATTAATGATCCGGGCCTTTTATGTTGTTGCCTCTGCTAATGTTGAAGCGTTTAGTATATATTCTGGGTTGTTGTCACTATGTTCAATGGTTCTTATTTATAATTGTTTTTATATAAAGATGAAACATTGGAGGTTAGCCGTCTCTACTTTTATTATTCATGCTTAAGACATTAAAAATTTATTCTAATGCCACCCCTCATTCTTATTCGTCTTATCCTTCTCCTTTTGAATGTCTTTGCTAGGTGCAAGAGTGTTTGTAGCGTAAGCTTCGGTTTTCTGGTACCACCTACCGATGATGAGCAATGTATGTGGTATTCTCTCATGATACGTTAAAAACTTTGAAATGGCCATAAGCATAGGTAGATATCCTATCACCAGCAAACACTCTTTTATCATCAGGAGGCCATAGAGCGATTTTGTTCACTTCTACACTCGAAACATTATGCTGTTGTGACACGATCAAATTCATTGGAGTTCTTATTATTACGTTGTTCTTAAGACAATTTATGTAACTGCCGAATGTGAGGTACTGCTTAACAGCGCTTCGTTTTATGCTGTCAACCCCTTTTATCATTTCTCCATCAATATCGAGAGCATACATCTTAGGCCTCAGTCCGACAAAGTGTGGACAATTTTTCCACTACCTTCATTTTTAAACTTTCTCAACACTTTTTTGTTTTGTATGGAGTGGCACATGTGGTTTGCAGGGTAATCCAAGGTATCTAAATGTTCAAGATATTATAGTTTCTCCCGGTATATGTCAGCTGCTGTAACTCGATAAATGAAGGAGTCCGCATCCATGCACATAAAAGTGATCAACTTGAGGAGGCTTACTGTAGCCGAAGTGCAGTTGCCGATGAGGCTCCATATGACGTGGCCACTATTCTGGATGGATATACTAAATTTTACACCTATATATCTAATAAACTAATTTAGATAAAGACTTCGTGTAAACTGCATTCAATAGATATGAACTAGTGCTATGTTATAAAAATGTATATAAAGTGTACTTTACGGTCAGGGGTTTGATGTGAAAACTCAAACCTGATTTTCTCAGGAACTGTTAATCGTAGGAAGATGGGGTAAAAATATTATAGTAACTGTTATTCCACATCAGATTAAACTATAATTTGTGATCCTAGGTCCTTAGTTTGAATACGTAACTTTCATGACTTTTTAAGTTTTGGCTGAATGCTGAACTAAAGGAGCTGCATTAAAATCGGAAAATGAGTATTAACGCCCTTAGCATATCAAAGTAAGATTATTTATTAATTTTAACCTAGAGAGCCTCGGTTTGATTCTAGATCGATGTATTAAACTTTTAGTCTTTTATGGTGGGCTGTACTTTTCGAATAGATTTTATTCAGTATATAGCCTTACGTGCAATGATTTAAATATATACAGATGTATTTGACGGTCCTTGGTCTAACAAAAGCTTTAAAATAATTATCTTAGGGACTGCTATTCCTAACGAGATGGAAAAAAAACTTTCCACACAGCTATTATTACGTGACTAGGTTGTGAGAATAATTTATGATTGGTGGTCATTGGTTCTTATTTTAGCTTTTGAGTACATTTTAAGATTTGAGCGTAATCTTTGACTATTAGGCCGACATTAGCGGGTAAAAGCGTATACTGATGCATTAAGCATATGCATTTAAGATTATAGGCGATTCTTAACTTAAAGAACCCGCTTTGATCCCCGACTAGTTGGACTTCAATTTCAAGAGTTATTTAACTCTTAGAGTAATGGGCATAACGAGACCGAATAACACGGAAAAGGGCTACTTCTCCCCTATCCATGAATATTGGTACCAATAAAATAGATAGCATTAGGGTCTTTGTTTGAATCTATGAAAGGTCTATTTTATAACTTCGAAACTATAATTAGTATATAGCTTAAATGAGTTTATTATTGAAGGTGGAGTATTGGAATATTAAAACGGCTAATCACTCTATAAAAAGAACACCGGTTCAATTCTTGCCCCTTCATAACAGGACTTTTTAGGATTTCATAGACATTGTAACTTTTATAGCTGAATAGCGCTATAACGCGTATATAAATGCATTTAGCATGCCGAATCAGCTATATACAATAACCTAAACCTTACGGTCTAGACTTCGAAAACCTAAAGCTTGAAGAAAATACAACTGAATAAAATAATACTTGCACCTATAGGCCGTGCCTAATTTGCTGCCTTGAGACTATGTGCGACTGATGTAAGCTGAGACTTAAAAATGAGGCAAATATGGCGAAAATCAGATTTTTAGGGGATGGTAGATGCGGTAACCTGTATGACGACTTTATGAGGAAATAACAGGGATATGAATGGCAGGCTTTCCACTCTGCATGCAAAATACTAGTTTAAATGAAAATGTATGAATTAATTCGTATAAAAGTCTCTAAATACTAAAAATAAATACTAAAACAGACAAAAAAATGAGCATGTGACATAGTTTAACTTCTTAAAACCTCTAAAGTATAGGGGTCCTGTACTAGTATATACAGTTGCTCTGGCTGTTATCTTTCTATCGTGGGTAGTGGATGGTGTAGAAGAAGAGCATAGTAGTAATAAATTGGGGATTTCGAGACAAAAGAATGCCGCCTATGTAAAACATCATGTCGTACATGATGTAACACTTGAGATATACATCAGCCGACAGACCACCCACACAGCGCTGCCTCTTTTCCAAGACAAAAGTCTAAAAGCTTCCCCATGTGCCTGTCAATCAAAGTATGTGCTGCCCCATTTGCCAAACCACCTGTCTAAAAGGTTTAACTTGCATGGCTCTTAATCACTTGAACAATCATCATTCACATTCGCAAATCAAATTCAATTTAATCGACTGACCACGCCCACGCGAATTTCTAATTTTTCGAGCTACAATGCTCATCTACATATCAAATCAATCTAGTTTTTCACGAGGAACCTGAATCGCTAATCATAAATGCAAAATTCTATTGATTTTAATTCGATAGCCCCTTTTAATTAAAAATATGTAAGAGTTCTCTATCTCTGGCAATTCGAGAACTACAAGGCTCATTTGCATGGCAAATCGGTCTAATTTTTCACAAGGAATCTGAATATACAAACATAGTTCAACTGTCATGGCGAAAAAAAAAACTCGATAAAATTACTGAGTGGAATATTTGATATAAATTATTTGATATCGCTTGAACATGCGTTAGCGGTAATATTTTTGCAAGGAATTATAACACTCACACGATTGAACGTGTTAAAAGCTTTATTATGCCATTCCAACATATGAAATGAAAAATAGCAAGAGAGAATTGCTTTTATGAAACATACTAACTCATCATATCAAAAAACCAATATGGCAGCGAAGTGAACAAGTTTCCAAGTGTAGGATGTTTCCAGAGCAAAAGACGTGATTGTTGCAAATACCTAAAAATATAATAAATACATGCGCACACAAAGAAAAGAACTTGGAACTTATTTCACATAATTATATGCCTTAAACATTGCAAACTAAGACAAGTTTCGCTAATGATGAAACAAGCAGAATACACCCCAACAGGGAATTGAACCTGAGACCTCTCGAACACTGAGAATGCCAACATAATTTCAATTCCAGACATTTATAAAATGTTAATATCCGTTCTTACCCGAGGACCTACATTCGTCTTTCAGTGAGGTTGCAATCACGTGACTTTACGACTATGTATAATTAAACATCTGTAAAAAAATATCGATTGTAGAACACAAATATAACAGCCGATATAACTAAAATCCATGCACTCCTACCTCAGCGTGCAAGCTAAAGAGGAGCTATGAAAACAGTGAGTTCCTATCATACCAGTTAAACCCGTTCTAACCTGCTTCAGACGACGAAGAATGTTGGCGCCACAGCATAAACGTGCTTTACCCCCCCCCCTGCAAGTCATTAGGAGCCTTCCGGAAGAATGTTTAAATGTAGTCGTAAACAATTATACACATCCATCCATTAAACGCTTTCAAGAGAAAACTCCACAAACCCCACCCATCCCTATACCTGGAAAAACATAGCTTTAGAAGAGTAGCTATATATAAGCAAGGCAACTGCGATACCAAACATCTTATTCGAAATGGCTTCAGTGAGAGCGTTTTCTAAGAGAGATATTGAAACATTTGAGGATATGGATGAGTACTGGAGTGAAGCAGGAGAAGAATCACATCATTACGCATATTTCCACAATGAATCGTGTAACGGGCAGATGCATACAATTGTGTGTGCCAATCCGTCATATCACGATTACATGTCATCGAGACATATTTGCACAGAGAACTGTCCTGTCTACGAAAGACGGATGTTGTAAGTATATACATAATAAACAATCTTATACATTATGAGAATTAACGCCAGCTAATATTAGCTAATTTAAATTGCTTTTTTATATTTCCAGATCTCTATCATTATCATCGGAATTTTATATGAATGATGGCAATGAAATGGATGTGTACAGAGGATTCCACGATAACCAGTATCATAATGAGATATGTAATTGCTACACGCATGTGGTACATTGCTAAAAGCCAGCATAACATAATCGAATCACCTCTTACTTTATCTGCACTTCGCATGCAGCGTTTATCGACAAAGACTGGCAAAGTTAAGGTAAGAATATTTTTCAAGTTTTTTTTTTTTTTGTTTGTTTGAAGAAACAATGGTGATATACCAATTCAAGTAACTATTATCATTGACACTGTATTTTTTCAGAAATCGAGAAACAACCCCAAAACCTTCAGAACCGGAGGACCCAGACGGAGATGGTGTAGACGAGGTAGAAGTCTGCATTTCAAACCCGTGGAACGACTGCCCTGTACACGATAGTGACGACAAAGTAGTGATTGCCAGCCAGAAACATGAACAAGTATCGAGGTAACATCACACGTATGAAATAATGATAAAGGAATACAGAGAATCTTTCAGGAAAAACTAACTCTATTTTCTTTCAGCATGATTTAATTTTATTTGACGCTACTTCTATTGAATGTAATTCAAATGTTTAGACTTGTAAAGAGGCATCCAAAGAATAAGAAGAGTAAGGAGGTGAAGGAGGAGGAAGAGGAGAAACAGAAACAGGGAGTTTCATGATATTCCTATTAGGAAGCTACGATTACTTGAGACCGGACGAGAAAAATTCCAACACGTCGGAGCAAATGCAACAAAGATGATGACGCCAGCTCCTGTGCGAAAAGTGTCACATCTCTGAAGGAAAATATTTGTGTGTAGCTTTTTACTATGACCAACCAGTGCTAATCATCAAAAGCGAGCATAATTCATTTGTATATGTGACATTGACAGATTGGGAAGTTATCATTAACGTGCTCCCAGAATTCGAAATGTTCATGAAAGGACACAAGTGCTCGACACGCGAATACAGTGAACATTTAGTGTATTCATACAATCTAATTGCAATTATGGAAAATAAATCAATTAAACTCTTTAATACATCTCTACACGAAGGTGAGATCATTTTAAAAAAGAAAATGTGTAAAAGGTCTTAAAAAATCGTCTGCATTTATCAGCAGACATTTACATCTCTTATCTAATGTAAATACTGACGCTTACGCAGGAACAAGGAGCCTAAGAGGGAATGTAATGAAAATACTTTATAAATAAAAAGAGTTTGTATATCCATTCATCACAGTGTTTTATTGAATAAAACCAAATACAAGTTTCCTTATCCTATTCCTTGCATAATAGATATCTAAATTATAGATTGCATGTAGGTAAATACCTTATCGTGAAAAATCAGACAATATAATGAAGTCTGAGCTGGAATATTAGCGCTTGCTTGAATTTCAAGTCTAATATTTACAGCACCGCCGATAGTCTCCTCTGGCTGATGAGAGCAGTCAGTGATTAATATCGGGGCATACTTCAGAAAATCCTTCCTCCGCAATAAAGGATAGTTTTCCTTGTTATAATATGAATTCTGAAACTTTGAGTACATCTCATACAAAGAGTTTTTTTTTTTGGTAGTGTTTAACGCCCGCTTTAACTACTTATGGCACCGCAGGCGGTGACACTGATGATACATGAATAAAGATGGAGCACCAGTGGAATGCGATGACGGGGGAAACCGGAGAACCCGGAGAAAACCCGCCCCAGCGCCGCTTTGTCCACCACAAATCTCACATACGGTCGCTTGGGATCGAACCCCGGCCGTCTAGGTGAGAGGCGAGTGGTCTAACCACTCGGCCACGGCGCGGCCACATACAAAGAGGCAAATTTATAATTTCCAAAGTCCAAATTCATGTCATGGTAAGGATAACACTCGCTATTACGATAAAGCCTCAAGTTAGTGATATTACAATGATCAAACTCAGAACAACTCTTTCTCGCGTCATTTGTTCTGGCTGTCTGAGCGCCAACTATAATAAATCTCGGCTTCTCAAGCTTTGATGTTGTAACAACATTCCATGTAAATGATTTAGTTTGTGGAACCGCAGGCTGTGTATGAAGATCCATAGTACGAAATGCGATGTATAGAGTTTTGACCTCCTTAACAATCTTGAGAAACTGCACTTTTTCTCCATCTACAAGACGCATCACATGCATTCTCCATTCAATGCGATTTTATTTAGCTATAGCATCTTCAGCTCCTGCAGGAGGCACAATACAGTTTCTAGAGTCCTTACTTCGAATCATCACAAGCTCAAACTTGCTATTTAGTATAAGTTCATGGTGGTCATCAGCAAAACCCAGTAACATTGATAGGGGCACAATAGCGTTGAATACACCACTTTCAGAATGTACTATGTCCACCTCATTCCCAGGATAGCTCCATCCAGCATTCAGGAAACGACTTGACTCCATAGCATTAAGAGCAACATTTGCGCATAGTTGTTGAAATCCCAGGATTTAGGGTTCTATCGATAGTCGAGCCATTTATATCAAGGCGAATCTCCTCAAACATGAATGATATGGCATTATTAGCGAGTTTTGCAGTAGTAGGTGTCCCATCAGGCTTAGCAATCGTTCCTTCAATGTAGAGATGGCTTCTGCTAGGCACTGTATACAAATCTTCAGCTTGGCAAGGAATTCTAATCTCATCGTTAGATCTCAAAGCTGATGAATTATACGGTAGAAACACATATTCCTCTTCTTTAGCAATCTTATTGTCAAAGATAGGAGTGCTAGTGACATTGAAGATGTCCATCACAGAATTCGATATCCCAAACTCTCGAGGAACTTTCGATTGTTCGATGTTAACAGTCTGATGGCTGTTGGCAAAGTACGAGCAAGTTGATGGGTCAGTTGCTTATTATACAATTGACGACGACGATTAAAATCAATTCCCACTGCGTCGGAGGTGAAGTCTTATACTCATATCTTCTTTCCTAAAGTTCAGGACACTTCCGTCTTGATCAAGAATCCTGATAGCGATTTGCTCGATGTAATTTGAAGCAACAATTGGCAAGTATATTGGATTTGACGGTTCTTGGGAAATATGAAAACCAGGAGCAACCGAAGGAAAAATCTCATATATTGAAAGCCCGCTCCTACCATTAATGAAGGACCCTGTTGCAATACTACACTCAACTCTAATGATGCCAACCTTAAATATGTTTACAAGGAAATCAGATTCTGATATTTTATGAAGAAAATACGTAATTTACTTTTCAAGAAAAACCGAAAAGCGGTTTTTTCATTATTGGAAAGGTGAAGGGAAATGGCTTTTTTTTTCTAATAAAATACACCTTAAAAATGAAAAGCGTCTCTTTATTTCAATATTTTATTACAATAAGTCGTTCATAAAAATCCATTGTCTATTAGCAAATCCATACCACTTTACAAGAATCCTATTTCCTTGTCTACGTATCAGCTTCTCAACTAAATAGGTGTTGGGAAATAGTGTAGAATGGATTTCATGTCCATAGAAAGTACCTTTAATCTCCTCTCCATCCTTATCCCTTAATATATATGTAATAGGATCGGTTCTATTCACTTTGTTGACTTTGAAGATTTCTACGCACCAATTAGCTTCGTAACCCTTTTCAAAATGTCCTTTATTTTTTGATATTCTCACATAATCACCAACTTTAAACTTTCTTACTTTCCTCTTCTCCCTTTGATGATGTTTATAGTTGTAGACTGTTAGAAGAGGACTATTATCCTTCTGTTCATTAGGTTTCATTTGAATAGTTGAACGGTATGTGTCATTATACTTTGCGGTAATTTTTGGCAGAAGATCCAGCCACTTGTATGACCCTTAAGTTAAGAATTCCTTATACATCACATTCTTCAATGTTCTTATTAAACGTTCAACAGCTGCTGCCTTCACATTGCTATATGCGCTATAGTGGTTAATCTTATTCTTGATCATTAGTCCTTTAAAATGTTTATTACAAAATTCTTTTCCATTATCACTTTGGATATTTTTTGGAGGTGTTTGCATTTCTTGAAGAATCTCTTCCATAGCTTTTGCAACATGAGGACCTGTCTTGTTATTTAAGGGTCTTGCGTATGCCATTTTAGAATAGAAGTTGATTGCAATAAGAATGTACTTGGTGTTTTTGTTTAGTTTAGCATGGGGAAGCATTTCAAACTAATCAATTTGTACTAGGTCATGCATTCCCTTGCTGACAATCTTTCGACGTAAAAATTGTCTCCTTGCAGGGGCGTGAAGTTCTGCTGCTATATTCTTCTTCACTTCCATTATGCTATTATTTTGGAATCTTTTAGCTCTTGTATAATCTCATTTATTTCTCGAGTATGATTAGTATTTCCAGCGTATTTGATACCGAGATTTCACCGCAAATATGTGTTTTACGGTCCCCTGGATCCAAAAAAAAAAAAACATTTTTAGAAAAAAAATCCGTGTGTGTGTGTCCGTGTGCCTCTGACCACGATAACTCAAAAACGAAAAGTCGGTAAAATACCAAACTTGGTATTTAAGTTAAGCATCTTCCAGAGAAGCGACACAAAGATTTTGAAAAAAAAAAATCCCTCCACCCCTAACTACCCTTTACATGGAACATTTTTCGAAATTTTGTATTTTCTCAAAAATGACTAACGATTTTGATTAAAATATCGTATACTAAAGATATTTGCCTGACAAATAAAATGTGTGTTTTGAATTTTCTGGGAATAGCCTCTGAAGACTGCTTTATTCTGGCTGAATTGTACGGAATTTTACATAATTGCTAAACCGCAAGAGTTGGACAAAAACTTACCACACAAAAAATATAGAGCACGTTAAAACACACAATTTATGTGCTATATATTTTTTCGTGGGGTTGATCGTTTTTTATATACCTTCAGTTGTTTCAGTTTTAAAAACATACTTTTCTCATACTGGAATTTCTTAACTTCTGTCCATACAAATGAAGGAACTTCAGTCATTTAGCAACCAGCTTTTGACTATTACTCTTACCTGTGGTTCTTCCTTAAAATGTTCTTCTTTCTAAAATGTCATTGGACAACAGTTGCTGATTGCGTTCTAGCAAATTCCAACACGCAATATGCCCTTTCCACAGGATTTTCCGCCATTTCAGCTTCTGCAACAACAAACAAAACACTACAGCGTTACCAATAGTAACAAACGAAACTTTGATAGTTTCTCGACATACCTCCAAAATAATTAGGTTGCTATCTCTAATAGTTTTTGTTTTACAGGCAGTTGAAGCTGTCTATTTCTTTTGTAGTAACCCTGTATATAGAAATAGATAACTGTTGTAAATAGAGAAATGCTAAATTAATTGCAACACTTCCATCGTGTGTACATATCAAGGATACACAAGTGCCTAAGTTGTCTGAAGGAGGTCGCAAAATGTGCTTTTGTGATAATAAAAGTGAGAATGTAGATAAACTAAATATCCGGTTCGGTTTCACTTACCAGTGTATAAACAAAATAGCATTTTCAGCATACCTCATATTTCAAATATATTTCAGTATCTTCTTTACTCCTATTAATGGAATAAACCTGGTACTTGATAACTGATTGAAGAAAATTAGTAAATTACACACTTTTTTCGTATCTTTCTTCTCTCAGATTAAATTAAGATAGAATTTCCTAGGCCTGTTTTACAGAAAATATAGACTTGTTCATTGTCATTGACAATATTAACACATTTATTCCTTAATTCCTTAAGTTTCCCCTAGATTCCACTATAGAGTTTTTGCCCTTCCTAGGGTTATTCATTTTGGATTATACATAGCGGTAAGTTGGAATGATAGTTTACTAACCGTTATTTTTGTTTTTGTAGAATACCGTTTTTGACTGGGTTAGAGATCATCGAGTGCATCACAAATTTAGTGAAACAGATGCTGATCCACATAATTCACGAAGAGGATTCTTCTTCGCACACGTGGGTTGGTTAATGCAGAAAAAGCATCCAGAAGTGCTACGGCATGGAAGACTTGTGGATATGAGTGATGTAATAACCGATCCTCTCGTAGCTTTCCATCACAGGTAAAAGCAAAATATGTAGATACTCAAAACTGTCAAAGCTATTTTTGGGAAATTTTAGTTTTCAGACAGTCCTCATTGCACATAAAGTGATCCTGATATGTTTTTGTTTTTAAGTAAAGTGAAAAACAGCTAGGTGGCACGGGTACGATCCCAGAGGACCGCATGTGGGATTTTTGGTGCTCTTGGCGGGTTATTCTTTTTTTTTTTTAAACAGTAACGGAGTCTGATCAGGACTCCGGTACTGTATCCCTATTTACATTTCCCCCCGTAGGTTTTACTGATTACTGGTTTTACTGTTTCTTTTACAAACATATACACATTGCACAAACATATAACATCCATGCCCAAGGCGGGACTCGAACCCACGATCCCCTGCCCACGAAGCACCAAAGCGAGACGCCTTAGCGAGCGTGGCCATGGGGACCGGCTTCTTCGGGTTCTCCGGTTTCTCTGCCATTCATTTCAACAACTGTTCCATAATCATCTTTTATTTTATCCATTTCACCGCAATTTCATACAATTCACTTTCTCACTTTCATATGGCATCGAGCTGATCACCCATCCTGGCTTCTCTCTGATTCAGAATCACTGTTCCTTAACAGGAGTCTGATCCCAGGCGTTTGCTTATAAGTTCAATGCGGTGCAAATTCTATATACGAGGAGGATAAAGAAAGAAATATGAAGGAAAGAAAGAAAAAAGGAAAGAAAGAAAGAAAGAAAGAAAGTATTCAATTTCAAAAGCACTTAGTTAACACTACACTAACTTCCATAATTTGAAACAGGAAATCTACCCTTGCGTGTGTGTATGCGCGAGCTGTTCTAGGAAATATTCCCGATACTAAGTACAGTAATTGAGAGAATAGCAACTGTTTACACTTTAACACAAGCATCATCAAAACACACTCTTAAGAAGTAAAGAAATAAAGGAAGGAAGAATAGGTGAAATAAACAAAGGAAGCAAGCAAAAGTTGGAAACTAGATCTTGATTTTTCTGTTCTTAAATGCCACTGGAGCCTGAAGTTCCTCTTAAGCTCTGGAAAAGCTTAACAGACATTTTTGAAGGAAGGAAGTAAAGCCGGTGATCCCGAGTAATGTTTAATTGCATATAAAAGAACCCCATACATTGAAAGAAAAAAGTTCCTGGGCAAAATTTTCCGTCATTTCGCGTCCTCCAGTCGTGATTTTATCCTACAGTGCCATCTGTGGGCGACGAGCTGATCTCTCGTCACCATGGCGCAAAGTGGCGAATCCACAAACTAGAGATTCAAAATCTATCATGGAAACATCGTAGCGATGCACCTTGTTCCACTCAGGAGATACAGGAAATAGTACTATCATCTATTTAATAACAAATTAAAAAATATGGCATTCAATTTTTCAGCGTGATTCTACATCTCTAACTTTTGTCCTACACACCTGGTGTGGAAGAAATAACTAATTCACATTGATTGATCTAATATTTGGTTAATTATAAAGTAGGGACTTATGAAGTTACGGAGTTTGTAATGAGGCATTGAGGTAGGCCATCTCAAAATAACTTGAGACCTCTTTGCGGTTTACGGGAAAAACGCGAGTCATTTGGAGAAATTAGTGCCATGGCTGTAAGTTGCCATGGTAGCTTAGTGGTCAGAGCATCTGGACAGAGACCAGGAGATCCCTGGTTCAAATCCCGGCTGTGGCATTGAATTTTTCAGTGCGACTCTACCTCTTCTAAAATATTATTGAATGAGCTCACCTCAAGAGAGTTTGACAAGAGTAATCAAGAAAACAGTACATTTAAATACAAATGAATACACATTACATTAAAATATAAATAGACAAACATTTGCATATAAACAAACCTTAATTATCAGTTAGCATTTTGATTTATTTTAAGTAACTCAAGGACAAAAAGATTTAATAATTATTGACGTAAAATGCTAGTGCAATGTTTAATATTTGTCTATATTTGGTTCAGTATACTGGTAATTTTAATCTTTGCTACGTCCAAAGATGTCAGGAAATCAAGTGTTATCTTGGGCAGAGAACCATGAGATACAAAAAACACATTTTGAACAGAACAGATGGACTGGGAATGATAACAGTTTTCCAAGAAAGGTACATAGGGTTCGTAAAGTTTTCTTACCTTTATATAATAATAGAACCGTTTCCATGATTAAGATATGAGTACTAAAGCAATTTCTGCTTTTGATATACGTCTACCGCAATTCCAATGTACTGTTTACTTGTTACTTTCTCTAGCACATATGGACATACAATGTACATAGTAGTTAGAGAAGGTATTGTATGTCACCCAAAAATTCTATGTTGAGATTTTATCGGGAGTTTTGAGGACCCGTGAGTCCGAAAAAAACGTTTTTAGAAACATGTCCGTGTATGTGTGTGCATCTGTGGTCAGCATAGCCCATAAACGAAAAGGCCATTAAATACCAAACTTGGTATGTATGTTTACTGTCTTCCAAGGATGTGACAATCCTTAAATCGTAAGAGATAGGCAAAAATGTACTACATAAAAAATTAAGATCTCTTTAAAACACTTAATTTATGTCATATAACAATTTTCTTGTAGAGTTGACCATTTTCTAGATACTCCTTGTTATTGGTTTCAATTTTAAATTACCCAACTTCTTTCTTACAACACCATGCAAAGCAAACCGAACCTCAATTGTTTCACAGATCTATCAGCTTTTAAAAATTTTGAATGCCGTTTTAGGATAATGTATTGCCATATTTCCGTTCTACTTACAAGGAGGCAAGTGACAGGGCAATTTCTGCTAATGTTTATCTCGATTAGCAAAATGTAGATAAAAGAATAATCTTTTGTAAGAAAAGTTGTTTGCGGAATAGCTAGAGAAAGGCATGTGATGGAACATATCTGATTTTTTAGACATTGCGTTGTCAGTTATTTACATTTGTAATACTGCGGATGTCTTAGTATTCAGAACAGCAATCATTCCTATCAAACTAATCAGATATTTTTACTTAAGGGTATTGCGGCCGTAAGTTTTATTATTCCTTATGCTGTCAAAATATCTGGCAGAGTACATTTATCCAATACAGTAGCTCAGGTTGTTCCAACTCTTTTCGACAGATTACTGGCGTGTACCAAACAGCCTTCGAAGTCCGATTGGAGGGGATAGTCATAATGAGCAGAGATCATTCCACAAGTGCTTGCTTGCGCTTCCTAACACTTCGTTCCTAGATCATTCTGCCATTATTACAGCTTAGGGGTAATGCTCAGCGATATTGTATGCGTTAGCTAACTTTATCCCCAGTTCGAAAAATACGATGTGCCAAACTTCCAAAAATGGCGCAAAAATAAGTATAATTGGAGCACAGGTTACCCAGAGTAAAACCTTAGGAGGAGGTGCAACGGAAACTGTGTTAAGTTAGTTACAAGTTCACAGGAAATACATAGAAACACTTACAGATGAACCGCTTAACCTTCATAAGCTGCTCGGGTCTATTTTGACCCAGAAGAAAATTTGATGGTCTGTAAAGTTGAAACTATTTGGTTCAAATAGATTCTCTTCACTTTAGTTCATTTGTTTCCCATTAAGCTATATTTTGACAGGTAAGTAACTCTTTTGCAGCTTTATTTTGGCATTCAGAGAAATAATGTTTCTCAGGCTGTTCGGCTCTTTTTAGACCCTGCGTATATTAACCTGCGTTATTGTAGAAAATTCTGACAATAATCAACGTTTCAATGATGGAACATATATATATATATATATATATATATGTGTGTGTGTGTGTGTGTGTGCAGCAAGGCGGGTATAAAGAACTCAAGTCACATTATTTTGAACAATGGAGTATCTATTTCTAGTGAAAGAAGGGAGGGGAGGTCAAGTCATTGCATTTGCTGTAGCCAAATCAGTTTATAAAGTTATTCCCTTCTACATACACCACTTGTTTTCTACCTTTTGAACTCATATACCTTGTAAATGGTTTTTATTTTTTCTTCTCATCTTTGCAAGATGAGATCTTGACCAGTGCGGACGTACCAGTGGGAGGCAGGTAGCAGCAGAACAATGGGTGTGGATCTGGTTGTTTACCGGGCGAGGGTAGGAATGTGGTCGGGCAGGTGACCGCGGAAAACAGGTAGAGAGGCGACAGGAGCTACGGAAACTACGAAGAATTAATATTTAATGGCTTTTGTATTACTAGCCCTGCTTGTGATAGGAGGAGTTGAAATAAATCCAGGACCTGTAGGAGATGAAAGATGTGGAAGCTGCAACAAAGCACTGAGGACCGGACTTCTTTGTATTTCATGCGCGAGATGGTACCAATTTGGCTGTCAAAAAATTAAGAGACAACAGAATATAGACGATAACTGGTCATGTAAGGACTGCAGGAGAGATGTGACCGTCACCGCAAATGATAAAAAATTGGAGCAGCTGCAGGAAGAACTACGAGACTTACGCGACAAGCTGAAAACAGCGGAAGATATTATTCGGAAGCTTAAAGAAGAAAACCGCTTACTGAGGGAGACAGGGGAAGATGGCCTAAAAAAAGAGGAGAAACCATGTTTGATCATGGGCGACTCTATCGTTAGACACGCGGGAACTACAAATGCAAAGGTACCTTGCAATCCTGGCATAAAGACAGACGGCCTACCGAGGGAAATTGAGAAGAAGCGAGAGGAGGAAGAAAGCAACTACCGGACGATCGTATTAAACGTTGGAAGTAATGACCTACGAAGGAGTTTTGACTATGTGATGGAAGACATGTATGAGTTAGTTAAGAAGACAAAGGCACTATTTCCCTCAGCAAACATCGTCATCAGTGGAGTTTTGAGGCGACGCGATATCAACTGGAGGAAGGTAATGCAGGTAAACGACGGGTTTTCGTGGGTGGCTGAACGACTGGATGTGCAGTTTGTGGACTCAAATTCGTGGATTGACGACTGGGACTATGGACGGGATGGTGTTCACCTAAACAGAAGAGGAACTTCAAAGTTGGCAGCATTGTTCGCGAGGGTATCCAAGTGGAGCGGTGATACCGGGCAGCACTGACAACGGCTTCGGGGAAGCAACGATTTTCAGGTAGGGGCACATTCCTTAAGGCTGTTACAGGTAAATTGCCGTAGCATCATAAACAAAATATTAGAATTTTGGAATTTAATGGAAATGAGTAACCCAAGTGTGATCATAGGTACGGAGTCATGGCTCAGTGTTGATATTAATGACGCGGAGATATTTAGATCCGATTACAGCGTGTTTAGGAGGGACAGGGAAGGAAGTGGAGGTGTAAATTTTTATTTGTACCAAGTTAGAGTTAAACAGTAAAATATTGTGGGTGGAGAGAAGACGTAGAAATGATGGCCATTGAAATTATCAATCACGAAAACGAAGCAAATAACATTACATTAATAGCGTGCTACAGACCACCTGGCGAAACCAACTTTTAAACTCTTCATAAACTATTGGAAAAAATTTCTTCGGAAACGGGAAATGTGTCATTTTAGCAGGAGATCTAAATTTGCCAAATGTAAACTGGAATGGGCAGTTATTAGGAGGCGAAGCCCAATATGATGTTAACCTTCTGGTTTGGGATCATGGGTTATCGCAGGTAGTTAAAACAGATACCCGGAAATCGACTGTATTGGACGTGTTTCTATGCAGACCTGAGTCATTGCGCATGTGAGGTTTTGCCAGGTATAAGTGACCACAATTGTGTACAATTAGACATAAACTGGAAGGTGCGAAACCGGTTTGACGGAGAGGAAATTATTAGTTTTAACTATTGCAGAGCAGACGTAGATGGAATTCACACTTTTCTCTAAAAGCAATTTAGCCTATTTGTAAAATCTGCAACAAATGTAGATGCAGCATGGGATAGTTTCAAAATACTTATTTCGGAATCAATAAAGAAATACGTTCCATACAAAGTTATCAAACAAAACAATGATCCAGAATATTATACAAGATCCATCAGAATATTTAAACGAAAGTCTAGGCGCGCGTTTCATAAACGGAAGAAGTCAGATTGGCATTTTAACAGATATAAAGAATTAGCTAAACAATTGAAAGACGAAACGTTGGAAGCCCAGGAGAGGTTCTTAGAACAAATTCTTAGCGGGACCAATAATAGTTGGAAATCTTTTTACAATTATGTAAGTAGACGCAGGGAAATTAACTAGGCATACCAGAGCTCAAGGAAAATGGAATTGCCATATTGAACGATAAGAGAAAAGCGAAGGCATTAAATTCACATTTTGTGTCTGTTTTTAATAAAGCGCATTATAATTATAAACTGGAAATTGAGGATAGTTGGAAAATCCGCTTTTCAAATAATGGCATCCAAATTGTGCAGAGGGATCAGAATGTTGCAAAATTGAAAGTCGATGGGGCGTGATAATATACCGACCGAAATACTAAAAATTGGAGGGGAATCCATGATTCCGTACCTAATGCTTTTATTTAATATGTCAATAAATAAATGTGCCTTACCGGAAGACCGGAAAACCGCGATTATGGTTCCAATTCATAAAGGGGGAAGTAAAACAAAATTAAATAATTATCGACCAGTCAGCCTAACTTCAGTAGTGTGCAAATTGATGGAACATTTAATTTTTCAATATATACAGGAGGAATTAGAAAACAAAAAGTGGTTCAATAAAGCGCAACATGGGTTTAGACTTGGATACTAGTGTGAAAGCTAGATAACGTCATTATTTCAAAATTTAGCAGAGAATGTGGATGCAGGGGGAAGAACAGATAGAGTGGTGATAGATTTTTCCAAAGCTTTTGTTGTTGTATCATATAATTTACTTATCCAAAAGCTAACTGCTACAGGAATTGATAAACGCATAGTTCTATGGGTTAAAATCTTTTTGGAAGGAAGATCGCAAAGGGTAAAAGTAGGCAAGGAACTATCCGAGAGGGGTATGGTAAGCTCGGGCGTACCCCAAGGCTCAATACTGTGACCGTTACTTTTTCTTATTTTCGTAAATGACATAACGGTTAATATAAAATGCCAGATAAGATTGTTTGCAATATTTTATTTTTATTATTTACAATAAAATTAGAAATGTTGAAGATGAGACTGCTCTTCAGGGTGATTTAAATGAAATGAGTGACTGGGCTGCTGCAAGTAAAATGAAAATTAACGCTGGCAAAAGTAAGTCAATTGCATTCAATAGATCTATGGGAAAAATTCTGCAAAACTATCACATGGGTGGGAAAAAATTCCACAGGCGGACAGCTGCAAATACTTGGGAGTTTACTTGGCGAGTAACGCTGGATGGGACGAGCAGGTAAATTCTGTATCTAAGAAAGCGTGGAAAACACTGCACTTCCTAATGAGGATTTTAAAAAAGGGGAGTGCAAAGTCCAGGGAAATCGCGTACAAGTCCTTAGTGCTTCCGGTCACGGAATTTGGAGTCACTTGTTGGGACCCGTATAGAGTAAATCAAATTGATTCGTTAGAGAAGATCCAGAGAAAGGCTATAAAATTCAGAAAAAGGGGTAAATATTTTGGGCCTACAAACACTGAGGAGATAAATTGGGAGCCGTCGAAATTTAGGCGTGAGAAACAGAGGTTGTGCGCTTTATTTAAAGCTTACGCTGGCTTAAACGCATGGGAGGACGTTACTGACAAATTGGAAAACCCAACTTACTATGCACGAAACGATCATCCTTTCAAAATTAAGGGTAGAAGATACAAAACGGACGTGGGAAAGTCCTCCTTTGTTAATAGAACCATAAAAGACTGGAATGAATTTCCTGAAGCAGCCTTTCGGGATTGTCCTCTGTCTCTGAAGAAATTTAGGAGAAATATTGATAGTAATGTTGGACAATTTTTGTAAATATGCCTTAAATGAAATGCTTGTGATTTTATATTGTTGTATATACACATGTTAAATTGGCTGGAGATTCTAATTATGAAATTAATTAATCTGAATTGAGAGAAAAATTGTTTTTATATTTGTTGTAAATAACCATTATATCTAGCTTACAAAGCCATAAACTAGCAGCTGTGATTTATTGTTTATATATTTTGTATACATATATAATTCTGCCGCAGGATGATACCCACTTGCAGAGAAATAAATACATACATAAACCAGCAGACATACTGCTGTTCATATCTGATAGTAATGAAGTAGTTTCGGTTGATAATCATATTTCACAGTGCAGCTCCTTATCTTCATCAGAAGACTTAAGATGATACACAAGAACAGGAAATGGTAAGCTGTGGAATTCTGATTTCAAAGGATAAAGCAATTTCAAAGGATAAAACCTCCACTTGAACTGGGAAGGCATGCAATATGTATCTCCAGAATCAACAAGGTATGTTACTTCTCGTGTTACAAAAGAATACTCAGCTTTCAAACTGTTCCTTCGTCCATCTATTCAAAACATTAAACTCACCCATTCTAATGCTGAAGCAACGTGTTTATATGAAGATAAATGGAAAAAATAAGATGCTCTTGACATAGATGCTTATATAGGTCTGTTATTATTATTAGCAGAAGCTTATAAGTATCATAACGAGTCCACCGAAAAGTTATGGAATGAATACATATTTCGCCCAACTTTCAGAGCTACAATGTCATTAGAAACGTTTAAAAATATACCAAGAGTTGTTAGATGTGATGACCGTGAAGCAAAGACTACGAAGACCTGAACAAGATTAGTTGGTATCTATTAGGGATATGTGGGAGAAATTAGTAACGTAATATCTCTATGTTACTTAAGTTATACAATCCCAATATGTTTGTTACAGTAGATGAGCAACTTGTTGCATTCAAGGGAAAACGCCCTTTCCCCTAACGGTAAACCTGTAAAGTATGGCATCAAGTTTTGGATACATTGTGACAACCAAGCAAGTTATGTATGGAATATTGAGCGTTATATTGGAGAACGATCAAGTAGCACCCCAGAAAGAACCAATGGTTATAATGGACTTACCTTACCGCTTGGACTTGTCTTACGTTTGACAACTGTTTCCCCTCCTGCGTGCCAGGACACACGCTGACAAAGCGTAGGATAACAATGATTGGAACTGTGCGAAAATACAAGACCTTCATTCCACCAAAACTGTTTCAGACCAAGAAGATTTCTAACTACCCATCATCATTTGCTTCCACAAAGAACAACGCTGGTATCATACATCCCAAAGAAAAACCAATGTGCTATTCTGAAAAGCACTCTACACAATGATGCACCAATCAGTGAAGGTAACAAAAGAAATGCTTAAATTACTTTAGACTACAATGTTACGAAAGGAGCTGCGGGCACAATCGTCAAGTTGGTGGTGAATTATACAGTAAAGAGGAAGGCAAACATGTGGCCTATTGTTATGTACTCAATTATAATTGAAATATCGGTATATAACTCTTACGTGCTATGGAATACCATCTACCTCCAATGGAAAGCAAACAGCCTAGAGCAAGCAAGATTGCTCTTAGCGACACTTGGCGAGCAACTAATTGATGGGGAAATACAGCGACGGGAACATCTTCAAAGAGGAAATGCTGCAAAGAGTACAGGATCACTTGATTCTCCACCTCAGAAGGAATTTTTGGTAGTGTTTAACGCCCGCTTTAACTACTTATGGCACCGCAGGCGGTGACACTGATGATACATGAATGGTTATGGAGCCCCGGTGGAATGCGATGGCGGGGGAAACAGGAGTACCCGGAGAAAACCCGCCCCAGGACTGCTTTGTCCACCACAAATCTCACATGCGGTCGCTTGGGATCGAACCGCGGCCGTCTAGGTGAGAGGCAAGTGGTCTAACCACCTGGCCACGGCGCGGCCTCAGAAGGAAATGATGATACGAGTAAAAAGAGAGGCAGGTTAAAATGTGTAAAAACACTGATAAGAAAAGTTCAATAAAGTTTGCCAAAAGTAAAATAATACACTTGCAAGAAACATCTGATATACACATAAAAATGTTTAGTAAAATCTAGCTATAGGGCAGTATAATCAGAACACACTTCATGTTAACATTTGAGTACTATTTTATATTATTTTAGTGTCTAAATATGTATTCAGGTTATTACTTATATGAATACAACAGAACCAGAAAGAAAAAACTGGGTCCGTTTTGACCCAACCATATTCAGTGCATCTACAAAAATAAATATCGTATGAGAGTTAATCTGCTAGCTGTAGCATGAACTCTGACATTCTAAACTAAATGAAAAGAACTACTTTCTCCGATTCCTTCAACAACTTGTAAAAACCGGGGTTGACAGTAGTGTATAAAGGTGCCTTCTGGCGCACATTTGCATTATAATAAGACCAATTAATTTGCATAATTAAATAATTTTCATAAATTAATCCATTTGCATAGTAAACAATTGAAAAATAATTAGCGCAATTTATTTGAATATATGAAAGCTATCAATCATTGATGCATATTAATGAGCCCGCGGACCACGAACCCCATGGAAAAAATCGTTGCAGCGGGGGGTGAGCATTCATCCAATACTTCGAGAATAAAAATTTTGACGACTCATCACCATGACAAAATTCAAATGCAATGCAATAGAGCTACGAAGAATAAACATTGCACCTGCAGGACTCGAACCCTGGTCACAAGAACATACATACACATACACACACAGTCATACATTCATATATCCAATAAAAGTGACGAATTCAAATTCAATGCAATAGCGCTAGGATGAACAAACATAGCACCAGCGGGAATCGAACCCTGGTCATCAGAACATACATACACAGATATGTACACAGACACATACATATTCACATGCGTATTCATATCGAAAATACATACTCATCACTGGAAACGAACCCACGACTCTCCTAAGGAACACGCACACCCACATACGCACACCCATACACAAAGTCCTTGAATTGATATAATATGAATGCTACTAATTAAAGCAGATAGAAGCAAATGAATTTCAACTTAACACAGCAACATCTGAAACTATAATAACTAAAATATTCAAACAACACAGAAACAAGCTCTTCCACGCTCACAAGCGAGACCAAACTCAGCCGCCCAGGTAGGTATAGGAGACTGTCTCCCCCTACACTAAGACCTTGTCATTTCGGGCGGCATTCATACTAACGAAAGAAAACCCTCCCTTAGAGCAAAACCTTTTTCCCGGAGAACTAGGTGCTCAGGAATTGAATCGAAAATCTACAGCTATTATTAACTATTCAGAACCGAAATGCAGCTGCCTCCCAAATTATTTGAGACGCTTTTTGACTATAATTTAAAAGCAAACACTCCCAAAACAAAAACACTAGCTGTCTAAAGAGAGAAATGGACTACATTCGTTCATGAGAAGAATGCTTTGAAATCTATTCTTCTTTAAACTTACAAAAACGAAATGAAATGGTCTTACCCCCCACCACCTTCATAAATTATTTGAGATGGCTTACGATAATATGTTAAAAGCGAAATCATTTGTAAACTGAAAGAACGAGATAAATGAATACCTTCTCGTGCGAAAACTCCTAACAAATCAAACATGATGTTTCAAGAATCAGCAAGTTGCATTACGAGAAACCACCAGTATAAACGACTCAAGTCATCCGACAGAGGAATGTGAAACACAAAATTCGCACCGAAAATATACGCGCTGTCTAAAGACAATGACGGACAACATTCGTTGATAAGAGGAATGCCTTCGAATCTATTCTTCCTTAACGTTACAAATCCCGTCCCGCCTTCATAAATTATTTGAGATGGCTTGCGATAGTATGTTAAAAGCAAACTCAATTGCGAACAGACAGAAGAAGATAAATTAGTACCTACTAGTGAGGAAAACTCCTTACGAATCACACAATGATGTTTCAAGAATCAGATAGTTGCACTAAAAAAAGTCGTTAATAACAAGCCTCAGGCTCTCCAACAGCATATAAATACTGACGAGAACATCCAGCTTGCAGCAGTCGCTTTTTTGAAGCAGTAGTGAAAAGTTTAAAAATGCGCATCAACATCGCTTAGCAAGGAGCTACACATCATATTTAGCAAAATACCAGGTAAGATCATTATTTTAAAACATAAAGCATCCTTTTTACATTAAATATAAATTTATATTGTCTTTAGCATAAAATACACCATGTTTTCACTAAATCCACTGCTTTTTAAGCTTATCATAATAGAAATTTAAACAAATCAGTTTTTCCTCTGACAGAGAGTTGAATAAACTGATTCACACGAATGAATATACATTAGGTGTAAGCTGCAAAAAAGCGACATATACACGCGAATGCAAAATGAGTGGAAAAACACCCGCCCACCCACACACACACAAAGCAACACATCTTAATATAAGACATTTTAATTTCGTTATGCTGTGTATGCGAACACTAGCAGCACTTTATATAGTATAATACGCAGTGCACTTTCACTACATTTCTGGTTTATTAAGAATGTCATTATGGAAATCTAAGAAGAAAAAAAAATCATTTTCCGCTAAGAGAATTTCAATAAACCCGCTCGTACACACTTACACTTACATACACTTGCATACACAATTGCACATAGCCCCGTGCATACACACATTCACACTTGCTTGCACACTCGCATACACATTCACACTTGCACGCACAGGTATACACACAAGCACACATGCATAAATACACACATGCGCACGTGTGCACACACATGTGTACACGCATGCACACATACATGCATACACAAGCAATAACACACACACACACTTGCACACATACACAAACATACACACATTCCAGTCTCATGCACACACTCGTTTACGCGCATTCACGCTCACGTATGCACGCACATGCATACACAATCAATCACAAAAACACACACACTTGCACACAGGCAAGTTAACAGATGAACATCTGATGACTTATGAAAAATATATAAACATGATTTCGAAAAACTACAATGAGCTCATTATTACGATATTTTTAAAATTTTCAGAAGCAATGAATCCTTCGGGGAACAACAAAACACACCAATGTGATGGTCGAGTGAGAGCAGCGGGGGCTAATCAAGTTCCTTATTCTGACTGTGGCTGAGGCATCCTGTTGCATGACTCTCTTCTTCCCTTTAGCGGTGAGATATCCAATCTTTATTTCATAAAACAAAATATATAAACCATGAATAATTCATCATCACCGGCAAGATAGGTAAAAGAACTTGAATCTTTTGGTATATCTTGCAGAAAACGATGGTCAAATGAATTGTCAAAGAGATGTTACAAGCAGCATGCACACCCTCTTGATCTGGTAACATTCAGGACCCTTGATGAAGCCCAGGAGCCACTAAATCTTTCTATCAGAAGAGGAGTGTAGGCAATCCCAGAGGCTGAGGAGACAATAGGAGAGATGTCATCAACTAGATTGCCTCCTCCTAAAACATTAAGGTAGAGGGCGCGCTTTGGGAGGACACTTCGGGGGACGAGATGCGGAACGCAGCACTTCCTGCATTGATACATGATGATGTAGGACAGCGCAACACGCCGAGTGTCTAGGATCTCCAATTCCAGGTCCTTCCGACTGACCCTACCATTTTGGAATTGCTTGAAAGGACACCAACAAGCCGACCACCTTAGAGATCGTCATAGGAGCTAGGACTCCGTCTATATCAAATGGACACAACAGGGTCCATGACGATTCATCATCCTCCGATGAGGACGAAAGCGCACCCTCGTCACATAAAATCCTAAACGTCAGTCATAGCCACCTTCAATGTAATACAATAGAAAAGGCATTCAAAGGGCGAATTTTTAATACTAAAATAGAAAATAAGTCTAAAATCACAGACTCCCAGGCATTCCTAGATAGATGCAGGCCTCTGGTTATGAATAAGATGAGCTAATACTGGGCAGAAATCAATCGGGATTTAAGATAATTTGCTCTTTGCAAGTTACGTACATGATCCGAAACCCTGTGACCATAATGAGAATGTCCATTTTAATAGTGGTACTAAATTGGGACTACAATTATCCGATCTGGTTTCTTTATTCTCCACTAAGGCGAATGAAATGCTCGTAAACATTTCAAATTTCCAAGGACAAGTCAGTTCAAAATCTTTACTGTGTGTAATCTACTAGTTAAAAGTGCAAAATATTATACACCTCTCAAGGCGTCACGCTATATGGAGCTTTTCTACTGTAATTAGCACAAAAAAGGCTGTTATAAACATTCATAATGACGATGAATACTGCTTTGCCTGGAGTATGTGGGCTGCAAGATATGCTGTAAAGGAGGATGCACAAAGGATAAGCAAAGACCCTAAAAATCTATTACTCACTGAATTCAATTATACAGGCATTGAGTTACATGTCAGCATACATCAGGTAAATCAGTTTCAAAAACAAAACCCAGAAACGTCGGCCGCTGTATTCGGCTTAGATGACGACAAGTCTGTAATCCCACTCTATCAACCACAAAGAAAGCATGCATTTCCTGTTATTTTGTTATTAATCTCAGAAAGAGAAAACTCTCACTATTGCCTCATAAAGCACTTACAAAAACTTACACGAGCACAATTCACGAAGAACCATGCCCAACAATGGATCTGCGAACCCTTAATGACACACTTTAAAATATAAGAAATGTACAACTAACACCAGTTGAGATGTTCCAAGGCGCAAATAATAAAGATACCTACAAACGACGATGACATCCGGTTTTCATCCTACTCAAAGGGTACCCTGTAAGCTTTGTAATGTACGCTGACTAACGAGAGCTGGTCTTGAGCTGTCCAGCATCACAAATCCATGTCAATATCGCTCGAACTAGTTTGTCGCCTTGACAATGCGCTATCAAAATGTATGCTGTTTAGAGGTCGTGATGCTATTTAACATGTATTTATCGAGCTTAAAGTGGTAGGCGACATGGTAATCTCGCATTACAGCATGATAGAGGAAATGATTTTGAAAGCTTAGGATTGGGCTGATTTTCATAGCGCTCGTCATTGTCACATAAGTAGGAAGGAGTTTGAGGAGCATGACCTGAAACTTAGCGACGACGCTCATTTATTATGGGCCTTCCTTGGAGCCGCTCATTCTGGATGCAATATTAATAGAAAGGTACCGAATTTCATACCAATCTTTTTTCATTGCTTGAGAAATTTTGACAGCCACATTTTAATAGATCACCTGCCATTCGATAATAATCCGATTTCATGTATCGCAACCGCTTGAGAGCGGTATATATCGTTTTCAAAGCGATACAGGACCATAGGTTTCAGGTACCTAGATACCTTCAGGCTCCTAAACGATAAGCTATCGAGCCTAGCCAACCTGCTTGAAAAGCATGAATTCCGGATAATTAATGTAGAGTATATAGATCCTGATCACCAAGAGCTCATGAGCGCCAAAGGATATTTGCATATTCATATGCTGATAATGAAGAGAAACTGGAAGAACCTGAATTACCGGACATCGCACAGTTTGAGAGTATATCGTAAGAGGAGTATCAACATGCCCAAAATGTTTGGAAAACATTCAAAATTAAGAATCTATGCCAATACAGTGATCTATACCTCAAAACAGACAAATTATTGCTAGCTGATATCTTTGAGAAGTTAAGGGACCTCTCTCTGGATGTATGCAAATTAGATCCTGGTATTATACATAACTAGCTCTTGCCTCCGATTCCATGCTTAAGATTACGCAGGTAAAGCTTGACCTCATATTTGACCAGCAACTGTTGGAATTTTTTGAGGGAGCAATCCGAGGCGGAATGTGTAGTATATCAAAGCGATACATAAAGGCCCATGATAAATATATACTAGGCTACAAGCCTGAAGAAAAGCCTGTATATGCCTCCTATTGGGATTTAAATAATTTATATGGAAGATATGGAAGATCACTGATCAATTACATTCATAAGGGAAACCTAAAATGGCTGACCAAAAGATGAAACCAGTTTGATTGATTTCGCCTCTGTAACTTCTAATTCATCCATTGGGTATGTGATCGAAGTAGTTTTGCAATATCCTAGCCATAATCTTGACGAGGACAACGAGCTTTCTCTCTGTCCACAAAGTCAAATACCACAGCTAGCAACTTTGGAAAATAAGGAAAAGTAACCTTGCACTATAGAAACCTCCAGCAGTGTATTGATTTAGGTCTCAAATTGCAAAAAATACATCGTGTGGTGGCATATGATCGGGTAGATTGACTAAAGACTTAAGTTAATGTGAGTGCATAATGACGTGCAAGGGAGACGTCCAAATTTGGACAAAATCTGTGGAAAAAATGAATAATTCTGTATATGGTATGTTCATTGAAAATGTGAGAAAGTATTCCGACTTCCGAATTGTATCGACTTGGCAGCAGGCAAGGAAACTGACTGGCACACCGACGTACATTAGGAGCATTATATTTAAAGAAAAAATTCTAGGGATAGAGATGATGATCGATGGGTTTTTTTAGGCTCCCAACTTCAAGGTCATTAGCGCCCTTCTAAAACCTGTGGGGAAAAAAACAAGTGATAAAAATAAGCTAAAACCAATAGGAGTAAAACAATAGCTAAAACGATTCGTAAAATTGAGTGTTAAAAGCCGACTAAAATAAACACAAAAATGAGTAATAAAACCAAATGGGTCGAAAATCGACACAAAATTCTTTAAAAAGTGGCATTCAATATAAAACATTAAAGCGACACATTTTAAAAAGCAAAACAGTAAAGTGGCCTGACAAAGATGGTCGTCGCCGATCAGCACTCCCCACTGAAGATTTCTCCGAAGAGGATCGATGTGGAGGTTGGCGTGGACTATTTCTTCCCTTAGTGCTTCTGGGATGGGACTTAACACTCTCTTTCAGTAAGTCGGTCTTAACATAGCTTATCTTGAATGTTTTCACTGGAGCTGAATACGCAACGGATGGCCGGTCTTGGTGCCCGAGGTCGGAGGTTTGATAGATACTTTACCTGAACTTCATTGAACAGTAGCAGTGATAGCAAATGTCATTGCCACTGTAGGCTTAGAAGTTGAGGACTTTGGGTGCTGCTTGGCGGTGAGAACCCTGTCAGAAGCTGTTACTCCGTTAATTGCAAATTTGTGTAGCAATTTTCCTACGCGGTACCGACTTGGCTGTAACGGAACTGTAGGTTCTGAAGCGCGGGATGGAGGGTTGGCGAAGGCGCAGGAGCTTACGGGCTTCAGAAAAGGACACCTTCTCCCGTACCCGTATATCCTGGATCGCTCTCTCCTCCGAAAACCAGAACTGGATGGATGTTCCGCACTACAATTCGCACAAGATGGAGTGGCAGAACAAGCTCCATCGTGTGATGACTCTCCACATAGAGCACGTGTAGGAAGACCAGTACAAAACTCACTGGTGTGCCCAAACCTCTGACACTTATAACATCTGAGAGGGTTGGGAATATATGGCCTAACCTCGATGCCTTCATACCCTGCCTTAATCCTTTGAGGGAGATCCACCCGTTCAAAAGTAAGGAACAGGGTACGGGTAGTAATAAATTCACCATTAACCTTCCGATGAACACTTTAAAAAGATGTTACGCCCTGGTGTGTCAGATCTTCTTGAAGCTCCTCATTCGACAAACTGTAAAATGCGCGGGTGGTGATGACGCCGCGCGAGGAGTTCAATGTCTTGTGCTGCTCGACCTTAATTGGATAACTGCCTAACATCTTGGATCTGAGTAGTTTTCCTGCCTGGGACTCCGTAAATGTTTCTACCAGGAGGGTGCCGTTGCGCGTTTTAGTATATGGGTGTGCCAGACCAGCGATTTTGTCCAGACCCTTTCGAACTGTAAAATGGCTGACGGAAGTAAATGTCCGACCTTCCTCTGTCCTTGTTATTAAAATAGCAAGGCCCACTACACTCGACTACTTGTTTTCCACTATTTTATTTCTAGGATTTTGGTTGGCCATAAAGATTGTATTAGATTTCATCTCCCATTGCTCCCCACCCACCACGGAGCCCAACAAGGGGTCAATCCACTGGGGTGACAGGGCTACACAGGGGATATAGCAGGCACACCGAGCCACTCACCCTGGAGTTCGGTATAATACCTAGTCCTGGCCGATTGCCTAGGAGTGAATTAGTCCCTAGCCTCCCGTTCAGACGAAGCAGAAACCAAAGCGGTGTATTAGGCTGCGCACTCTCCCCAGTTACTGAAAAAGAGAAGCCCAGGCTCAGATACGCAACCCTCAACTAACCAGGGGATCCCTTTCCACCGACAAGGGTGTCCACTCACGGCCTACACGTGGGTGGGCATTTTAAACTACTGACTTCCTCACCACTTAGATGTTGCCCACAGAAGGAGTAAAAGGTTGGCTCGGGATCCCGGGTGCACCTAACCCTCACCTACCGTAGTAGGCGCCTGGGGGAGGGATAGAGATGAGCAGAGAGGAAGTTCATATGAATAAGCCTATCTACATAGGCCAAACAGTTTTGGACATTTTAAAATTGATAATGGATGATTTTTGCTACACAGTCATGAAACCAAATTTGAAAGATCTAGTCCTGGCCTACATGTATACCGACTCCTTTATATCTGTACCTTTTCGACACATCAAATTTTGCAGTAGACAACGCTTATGGACTAATACCACAGAATAAGAAAGTGATAGGAGTATTTAAAGATGAGTTTTGAGGTATGCACTTGTATGATCATATCGGACTCTGGTCTAAACTGTATATTTACAGATATGAGGGACAGGCAGTAAAAAAGGCAAAAGGAATAAACAAAATCGGTATGATAAATCTAAACTTCGAAAAATATTTTGAATATCTAAATGATATTAGAAAAAATATTTTGGTAAAGCAAATTACATTTCGGAGCTACAAGCATTCAATTCATTACAAACGAACAGAATAAAGTCGCTCTCCATGGGAGAGATAACAAAATTGCCTGGGGACATAACTCGCTGGCTATGGCTGACACCTAGTATAGAAAAATGCTCTCTCTAACAGCTGTATTGTCTGGTATATGTAATAAAATCTGTATATATTAATTAATATCCTAATTTATTTTTGTATATTTGTTTAAATGCTGTATATATATATTTATTTTCTATATTGTATATTCAAAGCTCACATTTTATTTATAATTTGCTTAAACGTTTTGTGCTTAGCTTTTTTAATTTTTTAAATTTTAGATAATTTAATGTTTGTATGGATTACAAATTTATAAAGAAAAATGTTAAAGGGAAAGGAAAAGTAAGGATGCTTTTGACATTTAAAACACCTTAGATAAAAGACAAATGTTCCTTTATTTCTATTCTTCCTACAATATATCTATCCTGTCAATTCTCTGAAGTTTAGGGAAACCGTACCACTTTACAGGAATCCTATTTCCTTGTCTGTGCAAGACTTTCTCAATTAGGTATGTGCTAGGATAAAGTGTGCATTTAAGTTCGTGACCATAGAAAGCTCCTTTAATCTCCTTTCCGTCATTATCTTTTAGAATGTTTGTAGTAGGATTGGTTCTTTTCACTGCGGTGACTTTGAAGGTTTCAACACGCCAATTAGCTTCGCATCTCTTCTCAAAACGTCCTTTATGTTTAGATAGCCTTACATAGTCCCCAATTTTGAACTTTCTTGCACTCCTCTTCTCTCTTCGATGATGGTCATAGCTGTATACTGACAGAAGAAGGCTATTATCCTTCACTTCACTAGGTTTCATTCGTATAGTTGAATGGTAAGGATTGTTGTACATTGAGATGATTCCTGGTAGAAGATCTAGTCACTTGTATGATCCTTGAGCTAGGAATTCCCAATACATATTCTTCAATATTCTTATTAGCCGTTCCACGGCAGCAGTCTTCACGTTGCTACAAGTGCTTTAGTGATTAATGCTGTTGTTCTTCATCAGATTTTTAAAATATTTATTATAAAACTCTTTTCCATCAGCACTTTGTATATTCCGAGGTGATATCTGCATCTCATGTAAAATCTCTACCATAGCCTTTGAAACTTGAAAACCAGTCTTATCTTTAATACCCTTGCATCTGTCGCTTTAGAGTAGAAGTTGACGGCCATAAGTATATGCTTATAATTTTTGTTCAGTTTACAATAGGGGATCATTTCAACCAAGTCAATGTATACAAGAGCATCTGGGCCTTTGTTGACAATCTTTGTACGCAAGAAATTTCTTCTTGCAGGTCCATGAAGCTCTGCTGCTATATTTTTTATCGCCTCTGTCATGCTATGATCCTAGATGACTTTAGTTCTTGAATTATTTCTTTGATTTCCTGGTTGTGATTGTTATTTCCAGCATCTCTGGATGCGATGAATAGTCTCAGTCGATTCACTAGGTTATTTGGGTCGTTCACACAGATATAATTTTGCTTTCTCTCGGGATTGAGCTTATTGAGCACTGGGCGTATAATGCTTTTATACATGTAAGCTTTGATCTGTCTCAGCCGTCCTTGCCTGAAAAACTATTGTGGAAGCGATTATGTTCATTCTAGAATCCTTCTATAGGCTTCCAGATACTCCTCGGTGTAGACATGCATTTCAGGAAATTTCTTAAAGATGAGCTCGTTCAATCCTGGTGTAGCATCGAATTTTTCTAGGCCTACTCTAATTTGATTATTTGTGAAATCAGTAATTTTGCTTCCTAGCCTGTACCTTCCATCCTCGTATCGCATTCCGTATAGTTTATCTATTTCATCCTTGTCTTTCTTTCGAACTTGTTTCAGATAGCTAGAAATGTTCTTGTCTTTTTATCGTCTTTAGCCGATATAGGAGAAACGGTTCTGTTACAGGTTGAAGAGCTTCACTCATAACTCTCTGAGTTTCGAACCTCTGTCCCTTGAGCTCTTGCAGCTTTTCCCTCATTAATTGTGTATGTTTAGCTAAATATTCTTTAAACCTTATAATTTGGCTATCCATCTTGATGTGAAAGGATTTGTCCAGCTCTCTCCTATTTATAGTTTCCTTTGTCTAATCAGATCAATTTATATAATTATATGTAATTTTAAGAGTGATATTTTGAATGTGATCATCACTGGCCCTTGTAGAATAGGATATCAAGGATATGCTGTCACCTACTTTAGTTGCTGTAGTATACCTCTCAATTCTATTATTCTTATTGTTATTTATTTATTTCAACTATCGTAATTGTCTGTGGCGAGAAAGCTGATGTGATAAAATACTACATACAATCAGTTCCCCATCTACAGCTAATGTATAGGAATCGAAACCCGACACTAGCACATATCTTAGTGAACCGCCCTTGTATGGTTTTGTTTGTAGTGAAACGATTAGCTTGCCTCGCATGTTATCTAGTAAAGCATTTGTGACATTAACTTGGGTTTTATAAATGCTGATGCTATTCATTTATGTGGTTAGGTGTTTATCCATAAAGCTTTGTCTATTTCCTATGGCCTCCAGATTTTTACCTACAGTTGCAACAATATTTTTAGTTGCTGCACCTAGAGATTTGTTTAAGCTAATTGTGTTTCATTTTGTTTCCTTGTGATGAGATGTCTAATATATTTCTTATTTGCTGCATCACCATCGTGTACAGGATCTGCTACTTCTGTTATTCTTCCCTTTTTAAATGAAAATTCGCCATTAGTATCGATTAAAGGAGTGTTTTAATTGATGTAGCCTGACATAAACTTCTTGTAAGGTACGCTAGTATCATTTTCAGGAGGTAACAAGGCTTTCAGTCTTGTAGTATCCAGTATGATATTGTTTTCAGCATCCCTCTTCAAGGCACTTTAACAGGGTATGACATTAGACCTTCATACTGTGTTTCTAGAGCTTTTGAATGTGATTCGCAAGCATAACTTCAAATTCTCTCATTCGGTGAAAGGATGTTTTTTCAGCAAATTCATGTAAACGTTCCTCTGCAGATGTCGAAAGCGCTTCAATGTAGCGTTTAGTTGCTACATCACTCTCATCTTGAGGATCTTGAACATTGTATAGTCTCCTATTCTTGAATTGGAAGTTGCCTTTTCCGTCTCTGCTTGTGATAGATTGATTTAGAACGCGTTTAACACAGACGTCTCTCAGCGATTCGAGCCTGTCAGAACTCATTCTGAGCTATGAATGATAGGATTTTTTTCTTATCTATCTTAATATATACATCGAACCCGTTATTATACCGACCCTCGTTCATGGGGAATTCTGGAACTATAACTATAAAGGGTGTTCCTTCTGATGAACTCTCCCTAACACTTTTGCACAAACCCTTACATTCTTTGAATGTTATATTAGTGTTTACATAATCTTGTTATTTATGCTTCAAGTTTAAATTGTCTTGTCTGAAGAGGATGATCATGTTAGTACTATCTCGAATTAAATGTTTCGGTACCTAGACATAGGATTGTGCTATATATAAGAAGTCGACATTTGGATGTCTACCTATGCTATAAAATGACGCAGCCTTCCCCTGCTTTTCACTCATGACATCATCAAATATAAAAATTGAATTTTCCTTATTTTGTGATGGATGTAGGACACTTTTCCATCTTCAGAAGTATTCACTTCTATGCCTTCAATGTTTTCCAGTAGTTTAATCAGATATTGATACTTCGGCTGATAGAGAGATTTTGGGTAAATGTACAAGTTTTCAAAAGGCAGATCATTCTCGTGTAGAATCATAGTGAGTAATAAATTCGTCTTTCCTGCACTAGAACTTCCTAAGATAAGAGCTCTAACGCTGTATGGAAACAATTTCTGTGACGATCACATCTTAGATCCCTTTCAAAATCTAGAACTTTTATCGGTAGTGACTAACTAAATTATAAATTGAATAGCTAATGAATATATAACCCCTCCCCCTCTAGCCCGTGATATAAATCCCGCTATAAATCCGCATGTATAAAAGGATGTGTCAAGGGAAATGACATTAGTATACAATGAGAGCTAGAAGTGCTAAAGTCAAAGGCGGATCTGGTATTAATTACAAAATCATTAATTTGCTACCATTTGAAACACATTTATCGGGTTATAGATATTGTGGTCTTGGAACAAAGCAGGAAAAACGTCTAAAGAGGGGAGACCCAGACAGTAATCCTTTAGATGAAGCCTGCAAATTTCACGATATATTCTACGCTGAGCAGAAAGACGCCGCTTCAAGAAACATTGCAGACAAAATATTTTTGGAGAAGGTTTGGAGCCGAGTTCAGTCATTCGATTCGAGCATAGGAGAAAAGTTAGCTGCAAGGCTTGTACCTAGCATTATGAAAGGAAAAGATTCACTCGGTGCTGGTTATGAGAAGAAGAAGAAGAAGAAGAAGAAGCACGGTGGATTTTTATCGTTCATTCCTATTATCGCTGCACTGGGAGCTGCTGCAGAACATGCAGACGAAATTGCATCTCCAGTGAATAAAAAAAACCGCAGACCGTCAAATTGCAAAAACGACAAGACATAACAAAGCTATGCAAGCAAAAGGAAGCGTCTTCCTAAGAAAAAGGGTAGAGGAGGTCTATTGACAATGAAGCCTCTGGCTATTGCTTCTAAACTTGCCAGAGGCTTAGAAAGCAATAATGATGTTAAAGGAAATGGGCTAAAATCAGGAAAGTGGAAGAATCGCAAGATCAGCAAGAATGAGTCAAAAACTCGGGCAGAGGGTTATACTTGTACACGAAAAAGTCTTGAGCAAATTGATATAGAGATGTATCCTAACGCTTGAAGATCCCCCCTTTTAGAGGTGTATATATGATAGACAGTCTTCCTTCAAACACCCCTTTCAATGAAAGAATTATTGTGAATTTGGATTCATCTCATAATGAGGGCACTCATTGGGTTGCTGTAAAAAAGTTGGAAAGACTGCATTTTATTTTGATAGTTTCGGCAATCTGAAGCCTCCAAAAGAGATATCGTCAGTGGAGTTAAGATGATGCGTAATAGCAATAGGTTGCAGGACTTTCGCTCAGTCAGCTGCGGACACTTGTGCTTGTAATTACTTTCGCAATGGGTTATACTATTGCTGCTTGAGGCACCAATTATGTGCTCACCACATATCTAAATCCTCCTCTGCAACTCGATCCTGAAGGTTATTATGAGTTTGCTCTTTTGAAGTTTGACACCTTCTATTCCATTCCAAACGTTGATGACGGAAATAATCATTTCATTGCATTTTAAAGGACGAGCTGAAGGTAATTAAATTCCCTTCTGGAACATATGCGATTGCTGATATTAATACATCCCTGAAGATTAAACTAGGATTGGAAAGTGATGTCTTCTTTATAAGACCGGACAATAAAACCATGAAGGCCGAAGTGAAATGCCCCTACACGGTTGATTTCTCAAAAAAGCGTTCTATTGGTTCACTTTTAGGATTTTCAAATACTACTGTTATTCATCCTGAACAGGTGGTTGAATCCGATTTCCTCGTAAACATATTTAAAGTCAGTATCATTAGAGTCGTGTGCAGTATTGCAACAGGCTCCTTCATTAATGGTAGGAGCGGACACTCGATATACGAGTTCTTTCCTTCTGTTGCACCTGGATATCATATTTTTCAAGAGCCATCAAATCCGATACGCCTGCCAATCAATTTTAACTTTATTGATCAAATCACTGTTCGAGTCGTCGAACAAGACGGAAACCTCATCAACTTTAGGAACGAGGATATGAGATTAAGGCTTCATCTCCGACGAAATGGGAATCGATTTTAAGTGCCGTCATCAAATATATAATAAGCGTGGAATTCATCGTACACAACGTATTGTGCATACAGCCATCGGACTGTTAACATCGAGCAATCGCAAGTTCCTCGAGACATTAGGGATATAGAATCTAATTATGTGTGGCTTCAATGTGACACAAAACCCTATCTTTGACGAAAAGATTACAAACGAAGTGGAGCATATGTTTCTACCGTATAATTCATCGGCTCTTGGTGCTAATGATGAGATTAGGATCCCTTGCCAAGCTGATGACTTATATACATTGCCTAGCAAGGGTTTTCTCTATATTGAAGGATCGATTGCCAAAGCTGATGGAAGTGCTACTAGTGCAAAACTTAGCAATAATGCTATAATATTCATGTTTGAAGAAATTCGACCGGATATGAGTGGTTCGACTATAGATAGAACCAGAAATCCTGGTATCTCAACGACAATGCACAACTATGCAGCTCTCAACTCCATGGAATCATGCCGATTGCTAAATTCTGGATGGGCTTACCTTGGGATTGATGTTGCCATTGTGCACCCTGCAAGCGGAATGTTGAAAGCTATAGTTCCTCTATCAATGCTCCTTGGATTCGCTGATGATCTCAAGGAACTAATCCTGAATAGCAAGTTTGAGCTGGTGCTGATTAGTAGCAAGGACTCTAGAAATTGTATTGTAGTACTTACTGGAGCAGAAGATGCAGTTGTTAAACTAACACGCATCGAATGGAGAGTGCCTGCAATGCGACCTTCTCAACACAGTTAAGGCAGATATTGCCCTACAGATCGCTTTTCGAACAATGGGTCTTCATATTCAACCTGCTGTTCCTCAAACAAAATTATTTACCTGGATTGTTGCGACAACATTCAAGCCTGAAAAGCCTAGATTTTTATAGTAGGAGCTCAAACATCCAGAGTAAACGATGCAAAAAAACTGCTCCCAGTTTGATCTTTGTAATAATACTAATCTGAGACTATATCTCAATAACGAATGTTATCCTTGTCATGACATGAATATGGACTTTGGTAACTCTAGATTCGCTTGTTTGTGTGAAATATACTTTAGGTTTCAGAGTTCGTATCACAATAAAGAGAGTTACCCCTTTTTGCAGAGAAAAGATCTGCTTGTAGATGCTCCGTTATTCATTATCGACTGCTCTCACCAACCGGAGGAGACAGTTAACGAGCTGTAAATATTAGACTTGAAATTCAAGCGAGTGCTAATATTCCCCCTCAGACGTCTTTATATTGTCTGATTATTCATGACAAAGTATTTACCCACAAGCCGTTAACACATGTCATGCAATCTCTGGTTTAGTGGTATAATTACGAGGAATTGCATGTTGAAGTTTTATAAGGTTCTCCTTTTGTGAAATAAAAAACACAATTTTGAAAGTGTATGTTCACGTATTTTTATTTTGGAGTGATTCCAGTACATATCTTCTCCATTTCCTTGTTCCTACATAGAGTTTATTATTTACACCAAACAAATTGCGTAAATTCCTTTCTATAAATGAACAGGTTCTTTTTAGACCTTAAATGGCTTCGTTTTTTTAAATAGCTTACCATCATTAAGAGGTGTATTGAAAATACTAAAGCACTCATTTTCCATAGTTGTAATAACAGATATATGAGAACACATTTTCACTGTATTCTCGATACGCGCACTTTTGTCCTTTGGTGAAGTCAAATTCTGGGAGGCTTTTGTAAACTCAGTCTAGTAGAGTTAAATACACAAATTTATCATTGTCGCTTATGATGAAAAGCACTGGGATGTCGTAATAAAGTCCTACACTCGATCTGTGCACTTTATAGATTGAGATGTCTTGGAACCCGTTTAGATTAATTAATGCAGTGTCCATCGTACTCTGGACTGGGCTGTTGCTCCGTAATATTCAGCATTCGAGCTTCAAGTGCTCTCAGTTTCCTGAGATGATTTGCAAAGGTATTCTTTTCCTTTTTGTGCTGGCATGTTTTCTTTATGGATCTGAAGCATTATTATTGTTCTCGTTAGAAATAATGTATATACAATCATGTGGAATTGCAAACTCAAAGTTCTTCTCCACGTATTCCTGACTTGTTTAATTAATTCATTATGAATGTTATAAGGTTCTACGCACCTTATGTGCTTTGGAGTATTCTCAGCTAATTGATTATCTTGTCTTTGGTCTGCATTGACATCATCATGAATAATGCAATCGTGCCACGGGTCTGTAACGCAGACGTCCACTTCATCCACATCAGTCCTCTTGAGATCTAGATTCCGGAGGAATTGGAGTTATATCCCGAATCCTGAATGTGAATTAGCGTGTTCTGCTTCCATATTTTTTCACGTTGCACTTACTTTTGTTTCATCTGTCTTCGACGATACACCCTGCAGTCGAGATTGCATGTATAATATGACGTTATTCTATATTGTTCTGCAGTGTTTGAACATAACACCACATGAATGTGTCCATAGCACAACACCGAATGGTGCTGAGTGTCACGTATGGTTCTGAAGACATCCATTTCATCAGCGTCCTCTCCATAAAATTCTGGTGTGAGAGGTTCCCTGAAAAAAAAATTGTATTCAATTAGTTATTAATGGATTTTATGTAAGATTTATTTGTAAAAAAATGTATGCTATACTTACAAAATGTTCCTTTCAAAGACAGGACCGTTCTCTGTGCAAACATGTCGCGAAGACATTTGATCGTGATGCGATGGATTGGCACACACAATTGTATGCATTAGACCATTGCACGATTCAGTGTGGAAGTATGCGAAATGGTGTGCTTCTTCTCCGCACTCACTCCAGAGTACGCCCATATCCTCATATGTTTTCACGTCGCGAAACATTTAAAAGTAGACATAGTTGAATGGTGGCTCTGGTGCTGTTGTGTTGCTTATATAGGTACATAGCTAAAACTTGTTTTTCCTTAATAGCGAAATGGTGGGGATAACGTCCTTTCTTGATTTAGCGGTGTGGGGAGGTGGAGGCATTCCCGCGTTTGGATTGGTAAAAGGCTGCAGGCTGCAACTTATCATTGCCGTAGGTATATTAGAAAGGAAAAAATGCGACCCAACTAAATTCTAAATGTCAAAGTTTCTCTAAGAGCTAGTTGGTATTGGAATGCTGTTATACTTTAAATTCTGATTGTTATCAGTGGTGGCTGCAGGAGGGGTGTGATGATTTATAATGCTTCTTCTTTGTTAGCATTCCTTGGATATCTATTTTAAGTCTAAATGAAGGAGGAGCGTATAGTTAAATTGCCGATGTACGTATTTGGTGTCATGTGAGCTCTAACATGTTCAAAGAGGTAAAGTATGAAGTCATCTTGTGATCGTATACCTTGAAATGATTATTCACTCACCATTAAATTAATTATAGTAAATATTCAAATCGGGTAATATATAACGTTTTTATGGTGCAATGATAGACAAAATCGGATTGCATAATTAGTATCCTCATTAAATTTCAATTGAAAGTGGCCCCTCAAAGTCCCATGTACCTCAATAATTGCCGATCAGCGATTTTTTTTCGCGGGGAGGGGCGTGGCCCACGGAGGCACGGTCCGCGGGCTCATTAATATGCATCAATGTATGATAGCTTTCAGATATGCAAATTATTTGCACTAATTATTATGCAAATGTGCCCCAGGTTTCACCTTTATACACCAATGTTGACTAAAGAGATGTACTCCGGCGTGTGATTTCACACGTGTAGTTTTAGGGCAAAAACCGATACAAAATCGTAGGTGTTATACATAAAATATGTTTTATAGCTACATAATAAAATTCTGAAGAAAATTTAGCCATTGACCGTTCTTTTACGCAAATCGTGTGTAAGTGAAGTTTGAGAAATCCTGTTGGAATACTAGGTGCAGCACTGAAAGTCATAAATTAGATTATCTCCCTATAATAGAAATAGGAAATACAAAGTGCTGACATCAAATTACTAGAACACCACGTGCTTGCCTTTATCACTAATTTAAATAGTATTTAATTACTTACCTTGGCAATTAACGATCTACGTTTTTAGAATAAGATAAATGTGAAACTTGGAAAACTCGCAGTATACCTTATGTTTTCTGGCCACGGTTAACATTACCCTAAGTGTTAATACTGTGCAAGTGTTGTGCAATTACCTTGCATGATTAATCTTTCCAGTATACTAGAAATACGGATTAAAATAAGCCTTTCATTGACATTCTTAAGAAAAGCTGTTCAACTACACTTATAAACCTAGAAATGTCCCAAACTGTATCATTCCAGTATATAAATGATTAATTATCCAAAACATTATACTAAATAAGATATTTATGAAGAGGTTAATTCTTTGAATTTTACGTATTTATATAAAAAGAACTTATGGCTACAGATTAAGTTGTGAGCTATTTTTAATTTTGTTAATGAATTTTCCTGAGTTTGGGCTGATTTATTCCAGTTTACTCAAAACTGATGCACTTATTAATAATCGAGAATCTTTGACCACTAATGCATCACTGTATTATTTCTATAGCTTTGCTCGTCATAAAGTGACACTATAAACTTCAAAATAAGTAAGGTTAGGGTTATTTTTATATGCTTAGGTTTATAATTCACTGTAGGTTAAGCTAGGGTTAGTTTATTTTGTATAACCTTAGGTTTCTCATCCGTAGGAGGTTAGGCTAGGATTAATTTATTCTACATAAACTTAGGTTTCTGCATCTTAGGTGTCAACAAAAGCCTAAAACATTACTTAAAATATTACCTGAGCGTTCTTTAATGCCTCTGCTATCTTAAATCACTTTAATCTGCGGTCATCCAGTTCTAAGCGATGCATTTTTTCAATGATCTCTGGAGTTGTCACTTCTGCAAGGTCTCCAGTGCGAGGCTCATCACTAGTGCTCATACGTCCCATTTTAAACTGTGCACCCCACCTTTTAATCATTGAATATGAAAGGGCAGAGTCTTTCAATGCACTGTTCATTTCCTACTTGATTTCTTTAGGCGTTAAGCCTTTCAATGGAAGGCAATTTAACCATTGCTCGTTTTTTCAAATCCCGCATTTTCGTGAAAACTCTAAAGTTGTCCTGTTTAAAAATTATGTCATCCAAAAGCTAAACAAGCTATTGGCCTGTATCTATGGATACAAGCTAGTCTAAAGTTAAAGTTTACGTTGCTACCGTCTAACTGGCATAGTGACACCCGGGACTTATCTGCGGACCCTCGTATTCCACCCAAATATGAATAAGATATTGACCCGGATATGTTTTATTTGTAACAGCCGGATGATAGATTACATGACATAGGAAAAAGGGATGTGTTAAATTCGTATGACTTTCTCGGACCGTTCTTCAACAAACTGTTCTTTCAAAAAGCTTATTCTTCTATGCATTTGATGTTAATAGAGGTAAAAGATTCCAGAATTAGGTTGTAGGTACAAGGGGATAAGGGACAACGCACTAGGCTTTAAACAATAACCAAATATTTTAACAACGGGCTCCCATGTGTTAACTTTGAAATTCTGTTCTTAGAGTATAGTGGTTTTTCTCTAGAGAATAGTCTAAGTATTTGAAAATTCAAACCAATATTAAGAAATATTTTGGAAACGGTTAAAACGACTAACATTTTATTTGACATAAACTCTCAGCTTTAATGAGATTGATATATATACTGTTATAAGTATGTGTGTGTATGTGTGTATAACAGCTCGTCTATCTTTTACGGTTTACCAGCTATGCAAAAGTCATTCAGAACCTAGAGCACTTCATAGGCAATTTCCATAAAGTCCAAGATATGCATTTTAAATGTCATGAAAATATCTATAACATATGTTATGTTAATAAATATAGATACAGGAATTTTTCGGATTGTAAATATTTTCTAGAAAAAAAATCCCATTTAAAGAATAGTTTTCGTTAGGGATATTTACTTTAAAATATTGATAGATGCTGAGCTTAAATGTCAAGTTTGTTGTTCCACCGACTCTTCGTTTTTCAGTTAAGCTGTTGTCATTCGCTCTCTCTCTCTCTCTCTCTCTCTCTCTCTCTTTCTCTTACACATACACCTTTTACGATAAGGACTATTTTTAGGTTCAGGGTGCCTCAATACACATATTTAAGTTGAAAAATTCGGAATCAAGATTTTGGGTAGGATATACATAATATTTTCTATTAACTGTTAGAGAGGGTAAAAATGTGATAGTGTTGCATTGCAAACTCGCCTGCAAAAGATGATTTCTAAAGAAGCACCTCACTTACAAAATACCTAACTTTTATTTTAACAGTATATGTCCTAAAACACTTACAAAATATGGCAATAATGTGCATCGTAGCCTGGTAAAAGTAGCACATATATCTGTATAAAACTAGCACCACTAAGTGTTCATTCTTAATGTAAATTCCTAAAACTATTTCTGACGAATGACAGTGAAGTCTCAATTACTTTTATTATTCCATAGCTTCTAACTTAACTTATGATGCAACCATTGTGCTTGGATTGCAATGCCCGAAAGCAGTACGTTCTTGGTATATTTTTCTAATGTACCTACTAATAGAATTAAATATTACAAATAGAAAACTTTGGAGCTACTCATTTTTATACAACTTTGGGCACCAAAACGGAGCCAAAAAAAGCCTTGCGACGACCTAACATAAAGAAGCAATAACATATTCTGCCATTTTGGCGACCTTGCGCCCACTGATGTTGGCACGCACCGAATAGTACAGTCTGCAGTGGCTGTTGTGGCCGGCACTGAAAAACTGTGGCAAATTCGAATAAAACCGCTTCGCTGCCTGGGCGCTTCGTGCTCATTACGTTTTGTCCCAAGTATGTTTCTGTTTACGCCCAATTTTACTACATATGACACCGCAGGCGATGACACTGATGATGCACAGAATGAAGATGGAGCACAGGTGGAATGCGATGTCTGGGGAAACCGGAGAAAACCTGCCCCTGCGCCTGCACTATCCACCACAAGTCTGAAGAAACTCTGTGGTGCTCCAACGCTAATTTGTTAGCTGCAATTGGAGAAGACTAGAATAAACTGAAGCTTGTATTTACGACAGTAATAAATGATAAGAAACCCATCCGGTTTAGTAAGGAACTTTTGAACGAAATGAATAGTTTTAAATTTACATACCTGGCTGTGTTGTTTTGTAATGCATTGTTTGAGAAAACAAAGAAGTACCAAAGTTACTCAAAGAGATATAAACTTGGCCGAGAATGAGCATTTTCAAAAATTCAGAATTCACTTTTACGAAATGTTGGATAAAATTTCCATGGTAACGGAAGTCCGATTTAAGGACAGCGAGAATCTGTAATTTGACAACCTCGCGATTAGGAATAATTTTGCGAAATATGCTATGTAATTTCCTTCCGTAGCACTTCAGAATTTACAGCACTCCTACCAAAAATTATTGGGTGGAACTAATTTTCAAAGAATGATTTGTGTCTTCTTTATGCGGATAAGATTTATAGAAAACATATTTCAGAATGCATAAGAAATATTTACTTTAGTTTTGACAATTTCATCTACGAGTTCATCGGTGGAACAAATCGTTTCATATTTGAAGAAGCGTTAGCAAACATCTCATTGTCAGCGGGAACTGTCTGAGCTACAGAAGAAACAACCGTTTTATGAGGATATCACAGATTAGGCTACTACTCTGAAGAACAAAAGTATACACAAAAGATATGCGAGTCTTGCAGATCTAGTTACTACACAAACATAGTACTTAATTCGTATGACGGCATTGTCATCCGTGCGTGACTGCGCTGCTGATGTTCACTTTGGTTTGTGAATCATCGCTTCGGATGCGTAAACAGCATGAAGAGCAACGCGACAGTAACAGGAACGCGAGACATCGTGATTCATCTCGATATTCCAGATGTTTCTCGACGCTTCGCATTCTAGGAGCTTCTAATAAGACCTGTGACTTCATTTTATAGTTATAAAAGAAGGAAGGCCTGCAGTGCAGTTCTGTATGTTGTGAACTGTACTGAGCCGTGAGTGACTGGAGCGTAGCGCACAATGGCGCGTGAGTCATGGATAGCGTGCAGCCGTAAACTATTTACGCGTTGAAACGTCGAGTGAATTATATGTAGCACTGAATCAAAGACTGTAATTGTGAGCAATTAAGGGCGTTTGCTACTTTGGTGTCAGAAGTGGGATTCAGAAGCTAGGATGGAAGAGATGCTTCAAAAATTGTAAGAAGAGTTGGACAGAATGAGGAGTGAAATACCGAAAGTGGAAGGAATGAGGGATGAAATGAAGGGTGTAAAAGAAGAAATGACGAAAATAGGGAATGGCAACTGCAGTGGAGGGCACGAGGCATGAAAATAATGATAATGAATTGCGCAATGAAGAATATGAAGACGGAATTAATGACCAAAATCGCCGAATAACTAGCCGACGTGAAGAAAACATAGTCGGCGGAAGGATGAAGGAACTGGACCAAAGCTTTAACGCCCTGAAACGGGTCGAAAAAGGCGTTGATGCCCTGAAAGACCTCAGGGAACGCTTTAATACCCTAGATGGAAGAGTCGACAGGGCGCCAAGTAACTGAACGCTATAGCGGAAAAAGAGATCTCGAGTAATTATAAGACGATCCACTAAGCTTTAACGGCAGCAATTAGAATAGAGGCGGCTAAGGTTACAGCAGTCCCCACCCGGAGGATTAGGAGTTTTCGTTACTGTAGCAGTGACCTAGACTTAGCCCAGGGACGTTGGCGAAGATCTTTCAGGAGTTTATATTGGGTGTATGACCAACCTGGACACCTAGCACAAAAGTGTCCACACCAAGATGTCGGTCGGGCGGCACCTGCGTAGAGACAGAAAAGCGTGGGCCTGAGGAGGAACAGCCGGGGTAACCGAGAAGATTAGGATCAGTGCTACATAGAAGGGAGATCAACCCAAGGATATTCGTGAAGAGGGACCTGGTGAAGGGCTGACGCAACCGAGACGACGAGCGTCAGATAGTGTGTGTTGGGGATGCGGCTGCCCAGGACACCTTGTGAATCTAACCTCTGGAGGGTAATACTCGAAGAAGATACGACATGGCGAGGGTCACACCTGAGTCATCATCGCCGTCTCCTCCCTTGACGTTATGTGCCTTAGACCGAGCAATGGAAGACAGCCTCATCGCTGAAGACTGTATAGGGAGGAGGCTGAGCTGATAATAGTGGACACTGGTACTGCCGTGACCATAATCCGACCAGACGTGGCAGAGGGCTTGCCGACAAGGGAATTCAGTTGATCCTTTGAGATAGTGGCTGCATCGGGCAAAACCTTGCCAGTGGAGGAGGAGGTCTTGATAGAGTTGACTCTGGGAAGGAGTGCTATAAGCCTGTGGGTGTTCGTCGGGAGGCTGGCTGAAGAGCTGATATTGGGACTGGATGTCCCCAGGAGTCATAATGCGATGGTCGACATTGGCAGGAGGATCTTACGACTCGGCGAAGACGAGGTGGTGTTTCGGAGTTCCGGCAGATATCCTGGAGTCCACAGGTTGGCCCTGAAGGAGGAGCGCGTCTAGTAAACCGGCTGTCAAAGGACCTCGTGAACCTCCCAATTCACCAACGCACCCGCGTGGAGCACCACCGACGAAGCAACAGATATGGCTCCTGGCAATAAGTGCAGGCGTGCATTTTCGCTGAAACCGGACCAAGGGGCGTAGGTCCAGGTTCCAATAACCATGAGTAGGATCGTGCTATGTGGTGAGAGGGTCAACGAGGGAGTCGGCCGCACCCAATGGTAAGAAGTTGGTAATACATTTGGATCGCCTTACCCGCTGCAATGGTGCTGGTCGGGACGAACAGCCCTGGGGAGGGAGCTGGGTGACATTACCGTCTATGTGTGACTGCGGTGCTCAGGTTCACATTGGTATGTGAGTCATCGAATCAGATGCGTAAGCAACATGAAGAGCGACACGACGGTAACAGGAACCTTCGGAACGCGAGACATCATTAGTCTTATCGATATTCTAGATGTTTCTTCCAAACTCGGCTTCTAGAAGCTTCCAGGAAGATCTCTGCCGTCAATTTCTCTGTGTGTTTTGAATTTCAGCAAGTCGTGAGTGACTGGAGTGTCAGCCGCACAGTGGTGCGCGATCCATGGATAGCCTGCAGCATTAAACTGTATAAGGGTTGAAACGTCAAGTAAAGTATTTGCAGTTGTGAATAACAGGCATTTATAAAGTTTTGTATTTTTTGGAACCGTCTAACATCTAAATTGAAAATGAATTTGCTGTGCACGATATGCCCATGTCAATCTGAAGGAGCCCCTTTTTTACTTTCTCTATTAAAATTAGTAAGGAGGGAAAGCATTATGTTCCACCCAAAAATTCGATTTCGGTATCCCCGGATATATAAGTTTGAAGGTCCCCTGACTATAATAACAGCATTTTTAGAAAAAGGCGATTGTGGTTGTGTGTCTATGTGTGTGCGTCTATGTCTGTGAACAACATAGCTATAAAATGAACAGTTCATCAAATATTAATGATTCATTTTTTTTTTCAGAAACCCCATAAGTCAGATTTTTTGCAAAATGAATTTAATATGCAATAGCTGTGTTAGATAGCTCTATAATGTAAGCAAAAATCCCATAAGTCATAGCATAATTACACTGGTAAATGAGATCTGTTGAAATAAGGTTGTTTCAAAAAGCCCATAAGTCAGTGACTTGTGGGGTTTTTGCACGAAATTGTGAATGAGAATGATGAGAGAGCTTGTTCAGTAAAATGATTAATAAAGGAGAAATGAAGAGATACAAACGTGATGTAGTAAGGGAGGCAAGAGCTTAAGGTTTGTCTTATGTGAATTACAAAGGGAAACACGTTTCAGAAAGAAAACCAGGAGTGCAGCAAAATACAAACTTCGTGCCTTCATTTCATAACTTCAACTTCAATTTGAGGTTAATTACAATGTAAATTAAAATATGTGCATCAATAGTTTAGTGCCAAGAAGCTTTTATTATGGTTAAATACATTATATGTAAATAAAAGTTGTAATAGGCCTAAAAAAGGCCTATTATTTTATTCTTTCTTCCTGTTTCAGTTGTAAGAAGTATTGCTATAAAAATGTAACAGAGATAGAACAGATTGAGATATGCTAAAAATGTATTGACTTAGACTGCAAAAATTAACAAGATTCATACCCTATCAACTTTATTTCTTTGGGACTTGTGAAAAAGCGCCACCGTAGAAAATTGTTACAGAATCATCTAAACCAGATAGTAGTGCATCATTCAGCTATCATGTGTCTACATCGTCAGGATCCACTTCAGTTTGCAAGGCAGCAATTGTGAAAATGCATGGCATCACTTTTGATAGGTTACGTAAACTACAAGGAACATAGTTTACGTACTCATTCAAGGTCATTCACCAAAAGACATGAGCGGAAAGGGGGCCTCAGCAAATGCAAAAAATAATGACAGTTGAATGTGTAATGCAAAATATTTCATTTCATTCAAAAATGTCTCATTATTCAAATAGAAAATACAGCTACTTAACTGAAAGACTCAATCTCAAACTAATACACAGCCTTTTCATTGAAAAATATCTAGGTGTAAATGTAAAGTATGGCTTTTATGGAAAGGTTTTCCTTCAGCGTTTCAATTTAAAAATTGGACGCCGTCAGGTAGATATAAACATGCTGCACGTGTGAGAAGTTGGACATGAAAATAAAGAATAGGTTCTTGAATGAAAGAGCACGCCAGGTGTCAATAGGAGAAAAGATTTTCCATTTGCGGAGAGCTAAAAAAATTATAATCAGATGAAGCATGGTGACAAAATTATTGAACAAGACGAAGAAGCATGCGGTATTCTGATAGAGTTCATGTAAAATGTCCATGCATTTGTAATATCAGTGCAAGAGAAACATTATTTAAGGCAGATTAATGTCAGTGTGTTCTGCATACACAGTCTTCACAAAGGGTCAAAAAACAACTTGCTATGTATATCATGAAGTCATTGCAGGTAATGGTCCTAATAATGTATGTAGCATTTTAAAAGATATTGATAGCTATATCCCGATCAAAGTGAAACACATGTATATATTTTCTGATGGCCGTTCTGCTCAAGACAGAAATAATACAATAGTGAAGTTATTTCTGGCATTAGTAAACTTGAACATAGTTGACATAATTAATCAGTATTTCCCGATTCGTGGCTATTCTTTTTTACCATGTGATAGGGACTTCAGTGTCATGAAAAGAAAATTGAAAAGTATTGAAGAACATCTACAGTAAAAGCCTGTGTAGCACTCATTTCCTCCTCAAGTGCAAAAAATAATTTCATTATCATAATGGCTGATTCAGATATGATTTTAGAACAGTGGTGGCCTAAATATTATTAATGTACATGCTTGTCAGCTGAAGGTATGGTGAGATCAGAAAATGACATTCAAAGTCACCATTTTCAGGCATTTTATTATTCGTATGAAACCCCAGGAGTAGTTTGTGCTAGAAAATTTATTGATGGTGTATCACATTATTTTGCTTTAAGAAGTGGAGAATTGCCGCTGTGTCTTCTTACAGAAAAGGTATATCCATTAGGGTTTTAACCAACCCAAAAGAAAAAAAATGTTATCATTAAAAAGCTCGAACACTACTTACCACAATGACAACTAAGACTGTATATTAGACCGCCCAACAAAAAATAGTGAAATAACACTAATTAAACAATAATTAATGAAAACCCAAAGGTCAAATTAATATAAAGTATATTTAAACCTTTTGGAATTGAAACTATGTAAATATACCATTGGAAAACCAGTACAATACTGAACATCTGTTTTAAGTTTGAGCTATATCGATGAATAAGTAGCGATATGTTTTAAGATCTGTTTTTCGGTAAAGCTGTACAGACAGGCAAAATATAATTTTCTCGGAAGGTGTAACTCTCGGACATCTGGTGTAGCGACAGTAAGGCGCCTCTTTACCACCCCACGCCCCGCTTCAAGCGTAAGGGTCTGTTGGAGAAGACATCATGATGCTACTTTAGAGTCAATGAGAAAATCATATTTAAATTTAAACAAAAGTGTCCTCCAATCGCCACCCAGCATCAGTTTTTCTAATTGGCGAGATTAGCGTGGGTTGCTGCCCATATAAATAGAATTTTCGTCCAAGTTCGGGGCAATCATAATCAGAACAGAAACATAGACTTGGGCAGTCGCAAACCAAAAAGCAGTCAAACAAAGTTAGGTAAGACAAAAAACACGCGATTAGTACGTCGTAATATGCGTTGACCCGCGTCGCTACTCTGTTGTAGGAAAGTCAGGCCCGAATAAATGTGACCATAAATAAGTGAGAGATTAAAAAAGTGCAATATTCGTGTCAAGTGACGGTAAAAGGGAAACAAATTTTAAATTACTCATCGCTACGAAACAGACAATTTTTGTACTATCTAATTTTCACCTACAACATCTAAGTTCCCGTATATATGGTTAGCTAGCCGCAAGAGAACGATCTTCAACTGGACAAAGTGTCGATTACCTAAAGAGGTGTTCACCATTAATCATACACCAGGGACGTGTCGTCTTATACGTGGCGCTTCCAACGTGGGCCACGAGCAACTCGACGGCAGGTCAAGGTACTCGACGTCAAGACATCACGACGTCGATAGTACAAGCCCCTCGACACCAAGATACCAATACGCCGAAGCCCGAAGCTACCCAACAACAGCCAACGTTGACGCCACGAGCAGCACAACGCCAGGACATCAGACGTCGTGACGCCTAAGCGAACTATGCACACGCCGACAACGCCTGCAACTACCCACGATAGGTAACTACAGGTGAAACTACGTACTTAAACAAAAAGTAAGAAAGTGTTCAATTAAGTGTGCATGTTCCTAAGAAGTGGCCGTATTACTCCTTCCATAATGTCAGCTGAGCCGACTCACATTTGTAGTGAGAGTAGACACAATAGCTTACCCCGTATAGCTAGCGAAGGGGAAGCCGACATGCACAATACTTTAACTGCCACCCACAGAGAAGGGAGACTTTCAGCCAGTAGCTTAACTAGTAATGACGCTACATCAACCCCAGCTATGCAGCCCATGACCTAGACGCCAAACTTACTAAGAGTAACCAGAATAGTGAAGCACTAGAAAGGCAAGTATAAGCTCTCAGCCTTCAGCTAAACCAAGGGCTTCAAGATCAAAATAAAACCACCAGTGAAAAACTGGAACGACCCTCTAATTCAATGACTGAACTTGACTCAATACTGACTAACCAACAACTGCAATTGAAAACGTGTGTAGTTGAACACAATTCAGACATTCAAAACAGCATCGAGGAGGTTACTACCGATTTAGAGTCGGTGAAATTAATTCACAAGGACCTAGAAAACAAAGTGATGAGTGCTGTTATTACACATGTGCAGAATACAGAAAAACAACTAGACAGTGTAAAGTCACACACTGTAGGAATAGATGCTCAAAACGCTCGCACAGAAGCTCGTTTGGAGGACCTAAATAGAAAAACTGAGGCAACGAGCAAACAGATTGAGGCGTTGAAGCAAAGCGTACAGAGTGCTGTCGTAACTAATGTAATAATAAGTCCAGAAGCTTTTATATCCTCCTCTCAAGCCGAATGTGGTCGTAATGGAGCATGGGACAATATATAAGTACTAATAATAATGATGTCAACCCTTTAGGAGAAGTTTCGCTTCCGATCCTTACGAATAGCGACGCAACAAATCAAATCCTGGCACTGCAACTAACCATAATGGTATACGGAGCACCGATAGGGTAGATTTACCACATGTAGTAGGTCATACTCAATCGCTTTTGAATGAATTAACCGTTCCTATTTTTTGTGACGAAAGCGAGGATTGCCCTTTGACCTTCATAAAAGAACTAGAAGGTCATTTTAACTTAAGAAGGGTACCTGAGATTCTTAAAATGCACCTTACAGGGAAGCAGCTGAGGGGACGCGCAAAAGAATGGGCAGGTGTTTTTGTTTGACGGCCATACCAACTGTGGCACATTCAAACAGGCATTTTTGTCGCACTAATCGGGCCCCGGCAGACGGCCATCCGCCAACAAATTGTGTCTGGGTGGTACGATCTCAACAGCTGAATGAGTATGCAGGACTACCTGTTGAGGTTAATAAACCGGAGCCGACTCATCGAACCAAGCATAGGGCAAAGAGAGGTGATTCAGCTGGTCACAAATAATTTCCCTTCTCAAACTCGAAACTTCATACGAGTTGCCGGAGTAACCACTTATACCCAGCTAATGGAATTGTCGCTGGAGAGCCATATGCCCCGAGGGGGAAACGAAGGCAGGCAATGTCCAAATTAAAATAGCCCGCGTCATAGGAATCCAGACAGACGAGCAGCTGTCTCATTCGGACAGAGTGCACCTTTTTCAACCCCAGCTGAAAGAGCTAGAGTACGATACCGCGATCTAGCACCCCATTTCAGGCAGGAAGAAGGACCACGAGGAGCCAGAGCAGCTCATAATAATGGCAATAGAGGGACTGATAACAGGGGCCGGCAGCCACAAACATGCCACCGGCAGGATGAGAGAAATCCGCGGATCAACTGCATCCATTTCAAAAGAGGGAGCACTGGTCGCGGAAAATATAACGCTGACCGTAGGCGGACCATTAACTGCAATTATGGACCCAGATTTAGGAGGGAATCAGAGGCGCGAGAGCCCCATAAGCTATATTTTGTTCCCGAGAGTAACACTTTGCGTGAAGGCACGACCGCTGAAATCGCGGAGGAGGGCGCAACAGCAGCTAACGTTATGCCGGCGTTAAACTGCTAAAGGATTTCGATGGATCTCAAATGGAATCCTGGCAACGAGACTATAGGGAAATGCCTATCTGCGGGTCAGAGTACGTGGATGTAAAGTTAGGAGTCATAAAACCATACAATAATTTTGGTCTAGAGAGGAGCGGTAACTCAAGAGAAAACCACAGCACTGTGTCACCCAAAATATAAGTATACGGGATTACAACTCAGGTACTGTTGGATAGCGGAGCAAACGCAACATTTTTTTCAGAAAGTTTTTACAAGAAAATAATGGCACAGGGAACCAAGTTACAGAGTTTACCAGTCACTACTGTCTTTTGTACATTGGCAGTAGGAAAGCAGCTACAACGCATAAAGCAACAAGCAATGTTTAAGCTAAACTTACAAGGGTCATGTAGTGAGGTGATAGGGTTAATTGTACCGAAACTTAATGGAGATTTTCTTATTGGTACAGATTTGCTATACAAACTGGCCATAAGAATCAATTTCGATCATAAAGTTCTGGAAATACCACCTGAACGGGACTTGAACCTGCTACCCTTCATACAGGAAACAGAAATATCAGCTTAAACCCGGTTACCCGAAGAAAAAGACATACGCGAAGAGTACTTCTTTGTAGAATCGGTTCAAATAGGTTCTTATAAGCTAAATTTTATGCATGGGGATAATGAATGCGAAATGAATCGCAGAAAGATAAAATAAATGAAAAAAGAGAAAAGAATAGGAACGTCGTAACGAAAGACGAAAGAGATTTATGTTTTGTTTTACCCCAAGAAGGGAACAGGGCCAGAGAAAAGACTGTCCGTAAAGAAGCCATTTGTCCTAACGTAGGAAGGTCGTGTCACAGCGAACCAGGTTGCGGACAATAGCAGAAGGGACTTTATACTTGCGATGACACAGAGAAAGAAGAATTATTTGAGATTCTTTTGAATAACCAGAAAGTGTTTCTCGAAAGACCAGGAGAATGCAGAGTATTTCAGCATAGTTTTACAGTACATAACCTACAACCCATTTCCCACAAGATAAGACATTTGTCGGCTTCGTTGCCGCCGGAAGCGGACAGAATAATTATGCAAGATGGAATAATGCTGCAAGATGGAATATTTGAACCGTCTAACTCAAGTTATTGTTATAGACTTCGTTGGATCCTTGAGAAGGATAACTCCATGAGATAAACTATAGATGCTAGAAAAGTAAATAAACACACTTTGCCCGATCACTTCAGAACGGATTCAGTAGAAGATTTACTGCAGGGTACAAATAAGGGAAGATATTTTTCTACCATGGATCTAGTATCTTCATATTGGCAAATTCCTCTATAGGAAGGGGTACGGAACTTTACGCCATTACTCTACCGGGGGAAACTTCTACGTTTTCGAATGACAGTCTTTGGATACCGCAATTCTGCTTCTTCTTTGTTACGTGCGATAGATACCATCTTTGGAGATAGCGTAAGACATTTTGCTTGTCAATATGTGGATGATTTTTTTAATATTCAGTGAAACTTTCGAGAATTGCCTAATCGTTTAAATATCATTTTGAGCAAATTCATGGAAAGTGGACTGACTATACTTTTACGCAAATCAAGGGAGTTGAAATTCCTAGGGTACATAATAACTAGGCAAGGGATAAAGTCAGACCCGGAAAAAGTAGAAAGTATACTTAGGATTTCGAGCCCTGGAAATCTGAGGTAACTTAAACGACTTTATGGACTAATGCAATGCCAAACAAAAGTTCTTATAAATTTTTCAAAAGAGGCCGCACCCCAAAGAGAATTGTTGCGCAAAGGAACTGCATGGTGGTGGCCAGAGGCAGAAGAAAGAGCTTGGCAACAAATAAGAACTTTATTCGCAAATACCGAGGTGTTAGAACGGCCACGTGATGACGGAGATTACCATTTGCACACAGATTTTAGCCTTTGGAGCAGTATTTACACAACAGAATAGTGATGAGTCACACGTAAATACTACTGCCAGTCGTACATTATTACCAACTGAGCGCAACCAATACATTACCCAGCTGGAGATCGGAGCAATTATTTTCGCTCTCAGGAAATGTCGCCACTACATCCTGAACCGCAAAATTATCGACTATACTGATAATTTAAGCTTATCTTTCATCCAACATTGCAGGCTCACCAGTAGCAAGATTAACCGTTTCGTGCAAGAAATGTCGGAGCATGATTTAACGATTCGTCATATCCCTGGGTCCCAGAACATTTTCAGCGACATTCTATCGCGTTTACCAAGACCGGTCCCTAATAACAACAATAGACCACATCACGAAATATCCATAATGAAAATGGACTTAACGGAAAACAAGAATAAGCAAAACAACTCAAAAAAACTACGATCACTACAATTACAGGATGAGGAACTCATTAAATTAAGAACCGATACACCGGAAATAACTACCCAAACCACCGGAAAATACGGCATACGGGAAGGCATACTTTACAAATTGACCGGACAGGAAGTAAAGATTTGGAAACATACTTTACCCAAAGCTCTAGAAAAAGAGGTAATTGAAGCGTTAGTAGTTAGTATACAGCGGTGCTGGCACAGGGGCTAATGCGCATACACAGGAAGGATAGGGAATTCAAGGAGCGGGGCACTCACTATCGGGAGCTCAGGTCTAGGGCTAATGCGCATGCATGGTACAGATAGGGAATTCAAGGAACTAATTCCAGGAGGAGGGAAACCTAATCTAAGGTCAGAGTATTAGATGCCTTCTTCAGTCCTTTGGAGTCCCTTTTACGGTCTTTTGCTTTGTTTATTAGTTATTTTTAAGATTTTTCCGAGATTTTGTCTTGATGCTTTTTTCGAATGTGGGCCTTTTTTATCTATTTAATTTTTTTTCAGTCTTTTACTGTCCTTTTCGAGTGTGTAGAGAACATTTGTAATTTCTTTCTACGTTTTTGAGTGCTAGTACAGCTGTTTCGAATGCTTTTATTGACATTTCATGTAATTTGGAGGGTGTTTAGGTCTCTAGGGCAGCTAGTTTCAGGGTAATTTTCAAATATTTTAGCTCGTTTTAACTGATTTCATGGCATTTTGTGGGTATTTAAGACTCTAAACTAGTATTTTAGGCTTTTTCAGACGTTTTTGCTCTATTTTCAGTGTTTTCTTTTGATTTTTGACTCTTCTATAAGCATTTTAGTGCTATTTTTCAGTATTGTACTGATCCCATATGCATTTTTTCGGGATTTTTAAGATGATTTTGGTGTTGCTGCAGTTGTTTGAATGCTTTCTAATGCCATTCCATATCATTTGGAGGATGTTTAGGACTCTTGGCCAGCCAGTTGTAGGCTATTCATCATACATTTATTAGCTTTTTTCAACTGAGTTCATGTCATTCTGTGGGTATTTAGAGTTCTATAGACAGTTAATTTAGTCTTTTTCAGACGCTTTTGCCTGTATAGTACCTTATTTTTCTATGTTTTCTTATGCCTTTTTAGACTTTTCCGAGCATTTTAATAGGTTTTAGCCTATTTTTTTTCAGTGATTGTAATATTTTCACATTCATTTTTCATGATTTTAATGGTGATCTGTAGGGTTGTCATTGCTGTTTAGCATGTTTTTAATGTCTTGCCAAACCATTTGAGGAGTGTGTTTAGGTCTGTAATACAGATAGACTCAGAGTACTTATTTGATATTTTAGGTCTTTTCCATACATCTTGAACAGTTTTATTGGTATATAGGACTTTAAAACAGACATTTTAGTCCCTTTCAGGTGCATTACTAATGTTTTCCAGGATTTTACAGCGTCTTATAGTGGCTTTATCACTTTTATAGACATTTTAGCGCATTTTGAGTATACTTTGTAACATTTTGCTGATTTTTGTGGCACTTTGTGCCTCCTTCCAGATCATTTACGGCTTTTAAGATATTCATAACTATAGAGAGGTGCCAAACCCTTGGGCAATATGTATTGCAACCCACTTTGAATATACCTTTTGGAAGATTTTTAAGAACATTATGACAACGACGAAAGTGTGCTGCCGACATTTTTGCTCGTTTAGGAGCATTGTAAACGCATTTAAGGCAATGTACTTTTCATACGACCTTGTAGAACCCTTTTCTTACGTTTGGTGGTCATTTGCCACATTTTGTTACGGTTTGCGCCATTTTTCTACAACAATTTTATGTATTTGTTGCAGTGATTGATGCCATCGTTTCAGTGTTTCAAACATTTTTCACACTATTTGCTATATTCTATAGAATATGTTCCAGGATTATCTGATCGCTCTTATAGTCTATCTAATATTTTATAGTTTTGTCTTATTTTTTCATAGTTCGTACCCGTTATAATCATTTCTGTATTCTGTTACAGTTTTTGCAGTCCTTTAAGAGTCATATTATATATATATATATATATATATATATATATATATATATATATATATATATATATATCTGTTTTTCACACTGCTACATGTTCAGATGATAACTTGTGAAGCGAGTCTTTCTCGTAAATCTAACATACCCTAACCTTTCGTTTCTTCCATTTTTTTATTTGTATGATGTCCCTCTTCATAGGATGTCGCTAGAATAATGTCATAAGCCTTTGTTGTTGAAGTGTTTATTGTTTTGTGAATATAATGTTTTCGTCTTTAGCTTCTTTTTCACAGTCTATTTGCTTTTATTCAAGATGTTTTTCTCTGGGTTAATGATATCGACATTTGCTCTTGTTTCTGCTAAGTGCTAAATATATTTTATGCCTTATTGTTAGTATTTTTAGCTTTTAGTTTTTATATAAAGATAATCAGCTTTAGAGGTTAGGTGTCTCTGTTGTTTTATCTGGGCTTGAGACTAGCATTAAAATTTTATTCTAATGGCAGGGATCCCGCCACCTCTCATTCTTATTCTTCTTGTTTTTCTCTTTTGTGTGTCTTTACTAGATGCATGGGAGTGTTTGGAGCCTAAGCTTCAATTTTCTGCTACCACGCTGCCGATGATGAACAATGTATGTATCATTTTCTTATTATACGCTTACAACTTTGTAATGACCATAAGCATAGGTTGATATTCCATCATCAGCAGTCACTCTTTTATTGACCTATACAGACAAAACTTTAAGCTGTTATGACATGATCAAATTCATAGGAGTTCTTATTATTTCGCTGTTTTTAAGACAATCTACATAACTCTCGAATGTGATGTACTGCTTAATAGCGCTTCGTTTTAAACCTTTAATCATTTTTATCTTTCCTCCATCAATGTCGAGAGCATACATCTTAGGTCTCAGTCCGACAAAACGTTGGATGATTTTCCCATTAGCTTCATCTTTAAACTTTCCCAATACTTTTTGTTCTGTGTGGAGTGGCACATGTGCCTTGCAGGGGAATCAGATGTATCTAAATTTTCAAGAAATTGCATTTTGTCCTGGTATATGTCAGACGTTGTAACTCGATGAATGCAGGAGTCCGTATCCATGTACATCAGCTTCAGGTTTTCAGTCCCATAATCCGGCATCATATTGGTATGAGTACATGAGGGCTTTTGAGATATCCAGCACACTTATTCCGATGTATATTGGCTTGTTGAATATAATCTGTCGTGATGCCATATGAACAGCTCCTAGACTAGGTCCATATATACTTCTGTCGATGAAGTAGGCTTAAAAACCAGCTTTTCCAATGTTTTCTCGTTTGTCACAAGACGTATATCCGTGCGATTTCGTATATTCTCCATGGTTTTTCCAAACATAGCATTGTTGAAGAGTTTGTACAAGTCCTTTTCAAAGTCATTTCTTGTGTGTTGCCTCAGCTTGTTATTAAACGCTATGTAAGGTTTTTAACCAGCACGATTGTTGAAACTGTAGCACACGATGGATTTTTGTTAGTCGTAGTCCATGTGAGAGTGCCTGTTTTAGCATCATGTAGTGTACAACATACTTCTTCCTACTTCCAAGCTGTGCAATTAATATCTTCACAGTTGAATTCTTTGGCTTCAGACACTCAGGCAAGAATGGCAGGTCATTATGAAGACCATGAAGCTCAGTAGGATATACCACTTCAACTTCGAATATATATCCAAGAGGATCATCTTCTTTTAGTGTTTCTATATTAATACTATTGGGAGAAACCCACTGAAATCCTCCATAAGGCAGTGGATGATGCATGGCCTATCCATATTGGTTATTTGCGTCTTCGTATGTCATAAATTGAGTTGGTTTATTGGAATCAAACTCCTCCATGTAAGTGTTAGCCTGGGCATACGGATGAGACACCTGACATAATCCTCCTCTTATGCCAGATTCTAGCATGAGAAGCTGCTCATAATCCATTAATAATTCTGGTTCAATTCCGGTAAACAGAAGCACAGCGTCCTAGGTAAGCCACGGAGATGGCTTCGGGTGGGAAGCAAAGCTGGTGGTCCCGTGTCGTAAATTTGCGGTAAAAGAACCTCCAGCTTGATAAACGAGCCTCTAAGCAAAATTAAGCGCCCAATAAAGAATGAGATGCTGAGAACCACAGCAGTTAAATAGCATCCATAGATAACACTAATTTAATTTTCAGGATTAGTTGATGGAATTCAATCGAAAGTTTACATTACGTCCTTCATGATAAAAAGGACTTAACTAGATACATTCTTAAAATATCGCGTGATTTTAAATAACTCTTCCTCAAACAGCTGTAACACTGATAAATCACTCTATTGCTAATAGAATAACCTTATGTTTTTCAGATACTTCACGTTTTTCAAGCTGTTGTTCTGTTTCATTATTCCTATATGCCTTCCGCCTTTGTGCTGGGGAGATTCGTGGTTCTATTCGGCTATAGGAATGGGAGTCGTACGTTATGTCTTGAGTCTCAACTTCACCTGGCTTGTCAACAGTGCTGCCCATATCTGGGGTTACAAACCCTACGACAGGTAAGAAAGATTTATGATTTCGCATTCTCACATCATCTCATTCTCAATATATCCTTCTTTCAATTAGACTGCTTTCAATGGTTCATTAAGAAAGTTATTTGTATATCTTTTGTGGCATAATGTTATATTTTTTGGTTGCGTAAAACATATTTAACGTACAACGCTATCATTTCCGGGCTGTGTAGAAAACAGGCGTATTTTGATATATAAATGGGAAGTATAAGTTTATTCCTGGTTTTCCTTTTACACGTACACCTTTAAAAGTTTACAAAGTGTAGAGGATTAGCGTTGTCGAATGTTCTCATTTTCAAAAGATTTTGGACTGTCATTTGCATGGCATTTTACCGATACTCTACAAAGCAAAACTATTCCATGTATTCCAGATTTTTGTTATTTTATTTCTTGTTATGGTATTCTGCAAACACTTTCTATGTATAAATTAAAGTACGAAATGAGTTGCACATGTTTCAGTACCTACCGTATTGCCAGAAACAGGACTAACTGTGAAGGCATTATTGAATAGATAACTTATAGACGGAGCGGAAGAAAGGTACCTATCAGTTGAGGCAACAGCGATGAGCTGCAAGTTTACTAATGAATAAATAAGAACTTTTACTGCACAGAAAGTTTTTTTCATTTCTTTGACAACTATGTATCGAATTCTGACTATTTTCTGACTTTATCTTGTCCTCTTTATTGTCTAATAGAGACATTTTTCACGCATAGAACCGTTCAATGCGGATGATGAACGGAAAAACGTTAATGAGTGATGCCATCTGGCGATATTATAGTTCACTTACCTCTCTGTATGTTATTTGTCTGAATGTTGTATTTATTTTCTTCTAACTTTGCAATAGAATTGCATAATATTTTCTTTATTAATGATTTTAGAAGAATCAGTCCCACGGAGAACCTCTCGGTGGCATTCCTGGCGCTGGGAGAGGGATGGCACAACTATCACCACGTGTTCCCTTGGGATTACAAAGCAGCTGAATTGGGCCGCTATTTCAACCTTACAACTCTGCTAATTGATCTGTTTTCAAAGATCGGATGGGCTTATGATCTGAAGACGCCTACCGAGCAGTTGGTGCGTCGTGTGGCTCATAGGTATGGTGATGGGACACATTCTGTCTATGGTAACGAGGAAATCAGCGAGCTTGAAGATGCTGTGTTAGAGCCGGAACTTCCTCGAGTATCCCATGATGACTAATTAATGAGTTTTTATTAAGCTTAAACGCTTAAATAAAGAAATCGCTATAGCTAGAAGGCGAAACCATTATAAATTTTATAAATTGCGGAAGCTGATATATTTGCCCTGAGATAAAACACTTTGTTGTGCGGTGTTAAGAGTTATTATTTTACATATAGTTATATTAAGAGATTTAGTAGGACATTAACATAAAGCATTACTAATATAATAATATTATATTATAATGTTATATAATAACATAAAGCATTACTAATATAATAATATTATATTATAATGTTATATAATAACATAAAGCATTACTAATATAATAATATTATATTATAATGTTATATAATAATATTAAGAGATTATACCTATACCATATCTCCTGAATGGAATAAGTGTTCTAAGAAAGCTGACTGCTGTTTCAAATAGGTACTGCAGTCTGCTTCAAGGAGTTAAGGAGCTTTGTTATTTATAAGTAAACCAATGTATGGACAGATTGCCTTACAAATGTCCTGTTTGCTGTAAAGATAGAGGTGTTCAATTGGTTTGTAATATTAAAGAAGAAGGAGTGTTATCACTCTTAACCTAACAAGAATGGTGCAAGGGGTTTCCGCTTTGAGTTTCAATTAAATTTTAAGTGATACAAGAATAATCGTAATTTTTCCCCCAAACCGCCTATTTGTAACAAGATTGAATCTGGAAGAAAGGTATCATATTATTATATCTAAACAGCATCAAAATATATTATATTTTCATTAATTGTTGTATCTCATTTTGTGGGCAAAAGTAATCAGATTTCCATTTTATTTTGTTTTATTTTTACAGAAATGTGTAAAATGTACCTGTAAAGTAAATTGTCACTTTTTAATACATGAACCATAGTTGAATTGGTTGAAATAATATTTTGTATATATAGTGACTTAATTAAAATTCTGTGAAACAGTATACATTATTTCCCCTTGTAAATGAAACAGAACTACAAGTGGAGATTTACACAAACTAAATTTAAAGTTAGAATTGGACTGAAAAATGCAATAGTATAGCCGGTATGTAAAACACGGATCTTTGGGTTCTCCTCTGGTTGCTCTAACCAACTAAATTAGAATGGTAGTGTGCCAGTATAACATTAAAATCATAATAAAAGCTTTGATTCTGATTCTACCTTTCAACCTTATCCTAAACAGGGCCTTGTGTGAAAGAAAAAGTATCATTGATGGACCTAATAGATGCTACCTGTAAAGCCTGAGACTTGGGGCATGCCATTGCCAGTCAGCATTGAGGTATGATATTTCAAATGTGATCTCCTTGTGTGGTTTACAGGAGAAAATCCGTCTCAGTTGGGGAAGTTAATGGCGTACTGGCATGTTGCCTTAGGTAGTTAAGCTAGTGTGAGCAAACGGAGGGAAACAGGAGCAGCTGTGATTCAAATCCCGAATATAGCATTAAGGTTTTTAGGCTGATTCTACGTTTATCCCTTTTCACAGACATTGGCTTTATGAGAAAGAACAATTGACTGTCACTAAAATAAATTAACGTACATATCTGAACATTGCAAATTATGAGCATTATAAATATGTAATCAGTATCACTGCCAGAAGTGTTGAGCTATTGTAATCCAGGGGATTACCGGTTGCTCTGGCAGCAGGAAATTAAACACCCCAAATGACTCGCCTTTTTCCAGCAAGCTAAAGGTTGAGCTCAAAATAATTTGAAACCTCTTTGGAGTTTACCGAAAAATATGAATCAGCTGGGGAATTTAATCTTGTGTCGGTATGATGCTATGGTTTGAGCAACCGATGGAGACCAGGCGATCCGTGATTCAGATATCAACTATGGTATTGAATTTTTCAGGCTGACTCTTATCTTTCCAACTGTTGTGTGGAAAAAAAAAACAATTACTTAACATTAATGTCACATATTTATGATTTCTCAAAATTAAACGTTTTGAATCTATCTACAAGTACAAGAAATCAACACAAATGGGCCTGATTGTTCCGCTGATTGAGCGCTGACATTCTGAGGTCAAGATGTATTTAAGAACATTTATCTGACATGTAAAAGTTCGAATTTGGGGTAAAACTATAGTGTATTTGATATATCCTGATATTTGCTGAAATCATTTAGGAAATATTTAACTAGTTTAGATTACAATTTATGATTCTTTCAGATAAGTATCTTTTTAAGATTTTCTGTTACGCATTCGTGATTCGTGTTTCGTGATTTTGCAAGATATATAACCAGAAATATATTAAGATAAACATTTCTCAGCACATAATATGTTATTGTTTATTTAGTAACTCTAGCTACACAAATTTGAAAGTTTAAGGACGACTATAGTATGGTTAAGCACATTGTCTAAGATTAATTACAAAAGACTGCTAACCAATGATAATGCACAATGGCTTACTAAAATAAGCATTCCTTTCTCCTATAAATACAAAAAGTACATGCTCATATTTTGAAAAATTAAATTTTTGCAAAAACTACTAAATGTTTGTATTAATAAAATATAAAAACAACGCCGTAGACGTCTGAAACAGTTTGCCCTACAAATAGTAGAGGAAGGGGATCATAACTACGGTTTCTCTTATGGCCCGAAAAGGGAAATTACGACAAATCAAGTGGGAAGGAATGTTGGTTTTCAAGTAATTACATTCCTCATTCAATCTATCTTTATCGAAATGAAACATCCAGGTCTTCTTATGAGAAAAATATAGTTTTTGTTTTTTAAATATACTGATAAGTTCAGAGTATTATCCTGCACTGCAACTGAATGAAGATCACAATTCCAGTATTTTACATAAATTAAGTAATTTACATAAATTGTCACTTCGGCAGCTACATTACGTAACAGTAAAATTAACAAATTCCTTCCAAATCATACTAGTTTGAAAATGTATTCAATATAATGTTGCAATAAACAAAATCATACCACATAATGTTGGTTAATACATTCTCAGAATAATCCATGCCTATCTCTAGTTTCCCACGACAGATAATAAATAAATGATATAAAAGGATCACATTGAATTGTTCGAACAAAATGGATACGACCACATTATTCTGGTTGCCTTTCAATCAAAGTCATTTACATTGTAGGTAAACATATTTTATAATTGCATTTATTATTTTTGTGTAGTTCACTTAATTATTTTCTTGAATTAGTCCGAGAAAATGCAACTCTTGGTTTCCAAATCCTCAGACAAATTCTCTCGTCAGTTAATGAGCCGAAAATGTATCGATAATTTTATAAATTACTCGTGGCCTTAATTAAGATCATGCTTTGACGACTGTGTATAACCTTTGTCGTAATTATCTTTTATGCATTTACATCTGCAAAACTGTAATGCGTACATGAATGCAACTTTGTTTTAGTAGTTATCCAAGTGTAAATAAGCGTTTTGTAAATAAACTTAACGAATGTTATTAGAAAGGCGTCATCGCTGTACTACAAAGTTATTTCATACAATTGCTATGGGACCAGCCCAAGAAATACTTATGACTAGGGGCAGGCAAAATAAACATTTTCACATCCTAAACTATGCTTGCTATCATTATGGGAACACGTATAGTTAAGTTTGTGGGTGTGGAGAATTCAATGGATGTGACAAATGATTCGTATCCAGTGGCGTATCTAGAATTTGGCTCTGGAGGGGGTCCAGAATATTTTTTATATTTGAAATTTTCAGGAGTTTCGAATACACTCCCTCCCCATTAAAAATAGGCCGCAATGTCAATAGTCCTCCGTGGTTTGGGGGTAATATGCTAGTTCCTATTTTCCAAGATCACGGGTTCAAATGTGGCGGAGGCCATGGATTTTTTTCGGGAGTAAAAATCCTTAGAATAGCTTCCTTCGGAAGGGAAGTAAGGACGTTGATCCTGAGCCGTAGATTTACGGCACGTATAAGCACCTCAAAACTGATAAAGAGGTCTCTGAACAAAATTAAGGGCCTTTCACGCCTAAATGGGACGCTAACAACTGCAGCATTAAAGAGCTCCTTAAATAAAACGTACTTTCTTTTTACATAATCAATAAAAACCTGTTTTTATTTTTGGACTTTTATTTAATTTGAAACGATATTGCAGATTACCCAGAACAAATTGAAGAACAAAAGAGTGTCATTAGTTGACTAATGTGTGATATAGTATAGTATATTCCTGCATTATACCACTTAATATTTTGTTTAAAATTTGATTAACTATTCAACCTTCATATTTTATGTTTAGCTTGCATTCTAGTTTCTCCATCTCGTGCAAGTATATAATAATGCGACGGTATTTACATAATAGTGCGACGGTTATGGGATACAAGTATGCGAGGTATTTAACACCCCGTTGAAGAGCCAAGAATGAAGGTGGTTTGCTCTTAAATTGACGGGTGTCTTTGGACTCACTCCACTACCAAGAGAGTATATCTCCCACGTACCTGATTCTGAAGATCCACTATCGATGGTGTTGCCTGCATGGAGATTGAGTCACTCGGGTGGTGATGACAATGAGGGTAGTTTGGGAGTGCTCTTGCAAAATAGTTAACACACACTTTTACTTTATGTATTCGTTTTATTCTTGACTAGAAGTAAGACTTGTAGACAAGCACTTTTCTTTATAAGCTAACTGATTGCGATTATTTCTAGGAGCTTTCCTTCTTTAACGACGTAACTTAACTTCACTCATTGAACTGACTACTTTCTCACTTATTACTTTCACACCGTATAATAGCTTGACAACGAGCGTGCGCCTTGAACTTAGCGGTGACCAACTGACTGCTCAGCAGCGATTACGCGTGCATAGCGACTGAGTGCCTAAGAGTGTAACTGAGTGCCCTGTCACTTATATAGTCATGGCTTGTTCATTCTGATTGGTCGGAAAGACCGCGAACTTGGCGACGAAATAGCTCATAAAGCATCTTTATTTACCCAGAATGCATCATAACTCCCTCGTGACCATCATCACACAATGGAAAAAAACTCATTTCTCTGCAATTCAGGTCTTCACCAGATTGCGTCCTCACTTATTTCTTTATTGCACGCACATGCACCAGAATACATGACCAACAATCGAGTTCTTTTTCACCAACAGCTTTCCCCTCTCCAATAGCCAAGTTTGGTAAACAACTTTCAGCTGTGCTTGCTAGAAGCTAGCTATACAGTTTTAAATACATTACATGATTGATAATTAACACTCTTAAATACATTAAATAATGGATAATTCTGGGGAAATAATAATAATAATAATAATAATAATAATCGTAGTAGCGCGACCCACTAACGGTCTCAATAGGCAGAGAAGGAAGTGCATTTCCAGAAATACAATACCGATATTTTATCGAAAATATAGGTCTTCAGGACACGTGCATCCCAGAAAGAATCATTTTTAGAATAAGATCCGTGTGTGTGTGTGTCTATGAACAGCATAACTATAAACAAAGGTCGATTAAGTACCAAACTTCTATTTGAGTTTAGCACCTTTTAAACATGCAACGCAAAGGTTTTTAGGATCATTCGTCATCCATCCCAAACAACGATTTAAATGGAATATTTTTGAAAAGTATTTTCTCAAAAATTGCTCTAACGATTTGGAATAAATACCATACATTAAAAAAATTTGGAGTCAAATAAAATGTATATCTTGAATTTTCTGGGAATAGCCTTTGAAGCCTTCTTCGTTCTGGAGGACTTTAGCAAAACAGATAAACGATAAGATACAGATAAAAATTGATATTACAAGAAATGTAGATCTCATTAAAAAACATAATTCATGAGAAGTAAATTTGTTGTAGAGTTAACCATTTCGGAGTTATTCATCGTAATTGGTAAAATCTCCCAATTATTTTTGTCTCAAATGGGAAGTTGTCATTCGTTTTTTTGTTTGTTTGTTTTTTTGCTCCTGACTATGCAAAGCGGACGGAGTTTTAAAGCCATTACTTAGTGACCAGCTTTTGATAGATTTCACTATCGGATTAGCCTAATATTTTCCCGTATTTCTCGAGTACCTACAAGGAAATAGCTAATTATTATTCGTGATGATAATGTGAAAATCGGCCGAAAATGTGTGATTATATTATATTTGCTATGAAATAGCTTTCCTAGTTCTTCGGTGGATATAGCGTCAACCAAGGAAAAACTATCACTTAAAAGAAGAAGAAGAAGAGAAGGAAGATCATATTTTGGACAATTCTAAAAATTGTTTCGAGATACTGGACATGTACCAACTATTTCAGATACATCGCAAAGCCCAAACGCTTATTTATTAGTTTAAATGTAATCAGTTGTTTACCATGCTTTTTAACCTACAACATGATTTAGCCAGGGCTGCTAACTGTCCGGTGCCACAAGTAGTAAAAGCAGGCGTTAACCACTATCAAAAAAAGACTGTTCGATTTGTTTTCAAATAAAAACTGTGGTGTCAAGTCCAACGTCCCAACCGGAAGGCAAAAGGCCGGTTTTCGGGCCCCCTAAATTAGATTAAATTAGTATTTATTAATTTCATCTGTTAAAACAAAATTTACCGAAGCAAAATAATGTAAATCGAGTAAGTTAAAATGTTGAATTTGATTATTCTTTAGTTTCTATATTTTGTATCAGATTGTGTTACAAGTTGGGAGTATTGTGGGTTTGTCGCAACGAATTCCAATGTATTTTAATATAAGTTGACGCAATCATTTGTTCGACAGCGGCATTCCTTTTAAAGTTAGCAGGTCTTTATTGCAAGCACAGATAACAAAACGAAAATGCGACATTGTCACGGTTTATTTGTTGTTTTTTTGCCGCTATATTAATATAGCTGTGCAGAAGAACAAACAGGCATAAACTGATACTGTAACTCTGCTTTTATTGTCCACGTGGAAGGGATATGCAGCTGTCATAAGAAAATACAAACTATTATTGGCCTGTCTTTCCTAGTTCGTTCTTATTGAAGCGGTCTTCAAATGATTTTATGGCAATGGACGTCAATGCAGACCACAGTGCAATAAAAATACAAAGCTTCTTTGACCTCTTTGACACGGCTTATCGAACAAATGAACGCGCCAAGTATACCCATTGTTGCGCGCAGCTGATTGATGTAGTGAAGTATTTTTTCGCGGCTATATTAGGTGAACCGTACACGTTTAGTTTAAAATCGAAGTGTTTAAAAACATCAGTGTAATGACTGAGTGATACATGTACGCGGGTAGGTAACACCGCATTATACTGTGCTTCTCAAATTTAGCAGGCTAAAACACAGCGCCTTGAATGACATCTCAATGACAAATGGCTACAAGAAACAGACTGTTCAAGATGAAAATACCCGATATTGTAAAACATGCCGTGTAAGTTTTACAATGAAATAATACTTAGTGAAAGCGGTAAAGCATCATGCCAGTGCCGAGACTCATTTTGATGAGTGCAGGATGTGTTAGGAAACGCCACAGTTCAAAGATATTTCGTGCCAGCGGGAACTAGATAGGAAGAGAAAGTGTCAACAACGGAACTAGTATTAACATATCATGGAGGGAAACATTATCACAGTTACCTTTCACAAGACTGCGGAAATGCTCTATCTCACTTTTTGTTTCAAGATTCGAAACTATCATCTAAAATTCACTTCGATGGACTAAATCTTACACTATAGATAATGCATTGGTTCCACATTCTCTGCAACAAATTCTGAAAAAAGTTAGTACATCTCTATTTTCGATTGCATGTAATCTTCAAATAAAGGAAACATGAAATTATTTCCAGTTGCTATTCGGTACTTCGACCAAGAAATGGGAACGACTTCAGCTGTTACAGATTTGTACAAAGACGCTAATAAAACATTAACTTCCTTAGCCAAGAACCTTAAAAAGAGCATCACAAAGACTGGGTCTTTCAGGATTGCAACTACTTGCTTATGTTGTGGACAACTGTTTCGTCAATTACGGGAAAACCATCTGTTTTAGAGGAGTTGAAAATAATATTTGAAACACCATATCTTATTGCAGGACATTGTCCAATGTATATACCGCGCATTACTGTAAAATATGGATAAAACTACTGTCATACGATGCTGAATCGTTAGTGCTTAACATATTTAATGAGATTTCTTCAAGCACGAAGAAGGTGAGTGAGCTAAAGAACTTTTTTTTTTTGAGTTCCTGCAGACAGAATACTCCACCCTACATGCTTTTTGAAACTTTTCTGCTGAAGATAGATTGCTCCAGAACTGGCCATTGTTGAAGAACCAATTTTCTAAGCCAGGATGAAGAAAATACTGCCAAACTTATTTGGCCATTGTAGCCCATGAAAACGACAGTGAAGTCGTCGATGAAGATTTATGTTTATTTTGTCCACAATGTTATACCTTTGTTTAATCCAATCATAAAACACATCAAAGGTGATTTTATACAGATAACTGAAATATATTCAATATTCCTGAAATTGCCTACAGAAATATTAATAGACAAAGAAATAATTTCTTCGGATTCAAGGTATTGCAAGAGCTGAAAAAATGTTCATTAAATTTGTCAGAGATTTTACAAGTCTATACTATGATTTTGGAATATTTAGGAAAATGGTTTGACTTCGGTGAAGATTCAATTTTCAAGCTTAGCTCTCAGCTAAATCTTGAAGAGCCCATTGAAATGGAGAACATAGTGCAACATAAATATAAACTGTGACGAATTATTTTCTGAATAATGTGCACTGAATGACGTCTCAAGTCTGACTCAAATATTTCAAACAAATGAGTGACATTTTTAAGAAATGAAAAAGCACATTATTTGCGGAAAGTTGTGCAACCGTCCAATGCGTTTGTTGAGCGAAGTTTTAGTGTGATGTTAAATATCTGGAGCAATGAAATAAACAGACTGAAAGTTGAAATGGTGAAAGTCGAATGATTTGTGATTTTTAACTATGCTATGAAAGGGCTGAAGTTGCTAAATTTCTCAAATCCGATAATGGGAAAAACTTTTTAATGCTGTGAAGTCAGAAAAGATGTATAACTTGAAAATAATACTAGCAAAAAAACTAGAGGCTCGCAGATATGGCTGTAATCGCAGTATTAACAGTAAGTATTGTGTTAAATAAATGTATGCTTCCTGTTATAGCAACTATAAGGTATGTATTGTCTAATGTGCTGTGAATAATAATAAAAAAATTAATAATAATAATAATAATAATAATAATAATAATAATAATAATAATAATAATAATAATAATAATAATAATAATAATAATAATAATAATTGTGTCTATGGATCTGAGGTGTTCTTTTTGAGAGGAAAAATCCTATCGTCTCGTAGGCTATATCGGAAGAGGTCGAAGTCGTCAGGAAAATGTACCGTAATGGTTTGGCCATTGTTTTCCAAAAGTTCCATACAGCGCCAGAGGTCAAGGAAGGACAACGCGAAGTTCAGAATATTTGCCACGTCAACGGGGTGCATAAAGTTCGGCCAATGGGAAAACGACAACTTGCAAACTACCGGGAGATTGAGAACAGAAGGGAAACGATCGGCTAGTAACAAGGCAATTTTAAGGTACAAAATCACTTTTAAAAGTAGTATAAATAAAGATGTCCAGGAGGCACAGTTTCGTTCAGTTTCTGTCGTGCTTTAGTGTCCAGGACGGTAAAGGCCGATAATAATAATAATAATAATAATAATAATAATTACAGTAACAATAACAACATTAATAATAATAATAATAATAATAATAATAATAATAATAATAATAATAATAATAATAATAATACATTTTTAAATTGTCCGGTTTTGACTCCAGTTAAAGTTGACTACCCTATTTATCTTAATGGTTTTATTAATGTTTTATAGAATAATACTTCATTTTTCGTTTTCTTACTTAAATCTCGAAGCGATTTGGTTTATCAACTTTGTAGACTTATTCTATTCTGCATTATGATTTATCTACGGTGCTTGCGTTTGATTTGCCTAAATAAGTAGAACTGTACGTAATTGTAACGAAAAAGTGGTCCATTGATTTAGAAAATCGAATAAACACAAGTAAATAAGGTTTTATAGAATGGCGCAAAAAACAAACAAAAAACCGACTACTAGACTGCTCATTGTTGCTTTTAATTGTCATCTATTGTTGTGGAGCTGTTGCGACTACGTTTTGTAAGTTTCAACCTTTCTATTAGCTTATTTGTTATTTCTTTATTGTCTAATTCTTACGAATTTATCTGTTTGTTGTATCTGCTCGTGGCGGGCAACAATATCCGCATAGTTGGCGGGCGAGTAGTCAGTAATCGGGGCGGGTTGTTCATGTGCTACCCATAAGGAAAAACAATCATACAATTGTTTTAATAAAATAATTTAAGAATACAAAGCACCTATGCAATTCTCAAAGAAACAAATGAAGTCCTTTCTTTACCGTTACCTGCCTATCTATATACAATGTCTTTAGGATTGATGAAATGAGATGTGTGTTTTGGCTGGAGCCTGGGAATGAACATAACACGCCAAAGCTTTACTACTCGAAAACTCACCAGTGCATTGTTTGTTTACTAATGGGTTGGTCAGTTTTAACGTCTTCGGCACTTTCTGAAGTTGATCCAGTTGGTTTTCTTTTTGTAAAATAATAGTGGTGGTACCGGTATAAGCCTACCATTTTTTTTTTCAATTAAAATACGGGACACCTGAAAAAATTTGTGATTAACTGATCAACACTTTCTGAATATGGCAGTAACATAACATTAGAATGAATGACATGATATTGAATAAATGCACCCGATAATATTGGAGTTCTCACCATGTGCAATAGAAAATATCGATTGAAAAGTTTACAGTGAACTCCAGAATTAAGCTTTGTCTCTTCGAGTAAAGGACATCTTTCGTGTAAATTGGAAGAGAATGTGCATTTCCGTTCAGGCATAATAGCTTATGCTCTCACAAATAACAACACAGCATATCAACTGCCAACAAACACAAACTTCGTCTGTCTTCAGTGTGCACAGAACGCACCAAACAATGACAACAATAATTGAGATAAACACCAACTTAGCATTTTTCACAAGAAATGGCAACAATTGTAGTTAGGTTTTTTGTTTAGGAAGATAGTGTCAAGAAAATACGTGACCTATTCGCTTCCCTACAACATTTCTCGGGACGCGGGACATAGAAGTAAAAAAACTGTCCCTTTTTTAGGGGACGAATGACAGGCTTACACCGGTATCGTCAGTTTCCGCTTCTTTTTTTTTTTTTTTTTTCATCCATGTCAATTAAATTGAATAATGAACAAACAAATAGGTAAATTAATTAGCGTAACGGATCAACGAATCAAAGGTAAATAGCGTACTATAACTTATACTACGATACACATTACACCAAAGCTATATATGAGTAGCGCTGAATAAACAGCCACAGAGGTAGGTAGTTGTAGGAATTGACGGTTGGAGAGTCCAATGGGTGAGCAACTAACTCGCACAAAGGCCACAAATATTCTGCTTTTATAATCTAGTTTATAAGTTAAATATATTCCTTGATTTCTGTGGTATAGCAGAAAGCTGTTTACGACGGAGAATTCCATTGAATATATCACTTTAAAGTTTAAAGAGAACGCACTTTTTTTGATAGTGTTTAACGCCCGCTTTAACTACTTATGGCACCGCAGGCGTAGGAAGGGGAAGTACTTGTGCGTAGTTTTTTTTTTTTTTTTTGGTGGGGGCGCTTCTGGGGAAGAGGTCCGGTTGAATGTTCAAATCATTTTAAAAAAGACTACCCAAAGATAATATTTGGAAAGCATGGTTTAGAGCTAACGGAAGTTATTTTCAAAGCCAAAGAGGGTAAGTGGTTTATATATATATATATATATATATATATATATATATATATATATATAATACTGATCAACATTTTCGTAAACTATGGATATATATATACCACTTACCCTCTTTGGCTTTGAAAATAACTTCCATTAGCTCTAAACCGTGCTTTCCAAATATTATCTTTGAGCAGTCTTTTTTAAAAAGATTTTGAACATTCAAGCAACTCTTTCCAGCAAGTCCAATACAGTTGAGGAAGTACAGAGTGTGATGTTATGTGGAAAGTTAAACGTCCTCATGGCGCTGATACCCTAGCAGTTGAGCGCCCTAAAATACCCATTCATCTTCATTAAACGTCCTGTAGTCTTGCGAGCCGATGCTTTTAGTGGAATATTGCATGTGGTGTTAATCAAGAACAAAACGAGAATAATTCTTTCGTTTTGTTGTGTGAGTTTAAGAGTTTCACAATGATTAAAATTTATAATCTCCACGTAACTTTGTATTTTATTTGAAATTTTATTATCAAATGTAAACAAAAATCTACAAGACTAATTACTTAAAACTAATGCAGTGAATTTGCCTGATACCCTTGAAGTACAATTTACATTTTTGGCTGTGAAAGATCTATTTCATAATAATTTGAGATTTGTCCTTCAAATTTTAATATTTTGGCAAGTACTTCTTAATATCTTTCCTATCTCTGTGATTTTTTTTTTTCTTTGCATTTGGTGTTTAGTCAAACATTGTGCTTGATAATTAACGACGCACAGATGTTAACTCAATGTTAACAATTTGGATTCCCATTCAACTACGGGGGATCGACGCGACTCCAAATGTTCCCACGAGGCAAGGCACAGATTCTTGAGCAACTATGGTTCCACAGTAGTTAATATAGGAGAGAGCTGGCAAGTGAACATACTGGGGACAGATAGGAAATACAAGTAGGGTGTATACTTTAGCGTGAGCGTACATGGCAAAGATAGGGAATTCAAGGAGCTCATAATAGCGGGGGGGGGGGGGGGTCTAATCTATGCTCAGAGTATTAAGGGTATTTTTCACTCCTTTAGGGTGTTTTTTCAAGGTCGTATGCCTTATTTTTTTATTATACTATGTTTTTTTCTCAGAATTTTAACATGCTTTATCGATTGTTTGTATAGTGCGCGGGGCTATCTGAAGACATTTTTTTTTATTATTATTTTGCAGTGTTCTACCCTACTTTTTGAGGCTGCAAGCAGCATTAATAAAAGTCCTTTATAGGTTTTCTGAGTGCTAGCTCAGCTGTTTCGAATGCTTTTAGTGATATTTCTTGTCATTTGGAGGATGTTTAGGACTCTAAGACAGCTAGTTTCAAGGTACTCGTCACATATCTTTTAGTTCCTTTCAGCTGACATTTGCGCTCTAAAGCTAGTCTTTTAAGCTTTTTAGGACGCCTTTCCTAATATTTACAACGATTTATATTGATTTTGACGCTTTAAAAAGCATTTTAGTATGTTTTAGGACTATTTTTCAGCGATTGTAGCGTCCTCACATGCATTTTTGCTCATTTGAGCTCCTTTTAGCACTATTTTTCAGAATTTCAGTGCTTTCTCATGGATTTTTAGGGATATGTAAGATGATGCTAGCGTAACCGCAGTTGTTTGAATGCTTTTTAATGACATTCCATGTCATTCGGAGTGTGTTTAGGACTCTAGGACATTTCTTTCAACTCTTTTCAACTGTTTTCACGCCATTTTGTGGATATTTAGAACTCTAAAAACATGTATTTTAGGTTTTTCAGACGTTTTTGCCTTATTTTGCAGTGTTTTGTAACGTTTTTAACACTTTTACGTTTTTAGACTCTTTTTCAGTGATTGTGGTGCTTTGACGTACCTTCTTTTAGGATTTCAATAATGATTTTTTACCGTTGTCAGTGTTGTTCAGCATGTTTTTAATGTCATACCATGCCATTTGGGGAGGATGTTTGGAACTGTTGGACAGCTGGATACTGTGTATTGATTACACATTTTAGATATTTTCCATACATCTCGAACAGTTTTGTTGGTATATAGCACTCTAAAACAATAATTTTGCCCTTTTCTGGCGTTTTGCTAATATTTTACAATATTTTATGATGGTGTTATCACTTTAATAGACATTTGAGTATATTTTGCAGCGTTTTGCTGAGTTTTGTGGTACCTTATGCCTCCTTACAGATCATTTATGACTTTTAAGATATTCAGAGTAGTGCTAAACCCTCAGGCAATAGTATTTCAACCCACTTTGAATGTATTTTTTGGAAGATCTTTAGGAACTTTTTGACAGCAAAGAAGGTGTACTAACGACCTTTTTGTACGTTTAGGAGTACTTTAAACGTAATGGCCTTTTCATGTGGCTTTATAGACATCTTTTTTTCTTTTCATAGTAATTTGTAACATTTTATGTTAGTTTATGTCATTGCTACAACAAATTTCTGCATTTTCGTAGTAACTGATATCATCGTTTCAGTGTTTCTTGTGTTTTTCACATTAATTGCTACCTTTTATTGCATTTTCATATGTTACAGGATGATGTGATCGCTTTTATAGCTTATCAGTATTTTACAGTTTTGACATATTTTCCATATGATCGTTTCTGAATTGTGTTATTAATTTATTTATGCAGGTGCTAACTTCTGAAGCGAGAGGAATATGTTTGCACGGTTTCCAGTGCTTCTTAGGTTGCAAATGTAACATAACCAACTGGAAAAAGGGTCCAAGACTTTGTTGTCGAAGTGTTTATTGTTTTGTGAACATCATGATTCTTCGTCTTTTGTTATTTTACAATCTGTTTTCTTCTAATCAAGATATGTTTTCTCTAGAATAACTATCTCGGTCTTTTTCTTGTAGTTGTTGTTGCTGCTGCTGCTATTGTTCGAGGCATTGGACATATTTTCTGAGTTCCGGTCAGTCTTTTCATCTTTTTATTTCTATTTATTTTTATATAAAGATAATCATAGGCGTCTCTCCTCTTTTATCTGGATACTACAAACTCAGCAAAATAAAATATACTCGTATGTGCTAAAATGTCTATTAACGTGATAAAACCATCATAAAATATTGTAAAATATTAGCAAAACGCCAGAAAATGGTCAAATTGTTGTTTTAGAGTGCTATATACCAACAATGCATGGAAAAGATCTAAAATGTGTAATCAATACAATGTCTAACAGTCCCAAACACCCTCCCCAAATTGCATGAAATGACATTAAAAGCATGCTAAACAACACTGAAAACGGTAAAGAATCACCATTTAAATCCTAAAAAGAGGTATGTGAAAGCACTACAATCACTGAAAAATAGTCTAAAAACGTAAAAGTGTTAACAACATTATAAAACACTGCAAAATAAGGGCAGAAAACACCTGAAAAACCTAAAAAACATTTTTTAGAGCTCTAAATATCCAGAAAATGGCGTAAAACAGTTGAAAAGACCAGAAAAAAATGTCTGATGAGTATTCTGAAACTAGCTGTGCTAAAGTCCTAAACATCCTCCGAATGACATGGAATGTCATTAAAAAGCATTCAAATAACTGCGGTTACACTAGCATCAACTTACAAAGCCCTAAAAATCCATGAGAAAGCACTGAAATTCTGAAAAATAGTGATAAAATGTCTAAATCAATAAAAATCGTATAAAATATTAGCAAAGACGTCCTAAAAAGCTTAAAATGCTAACTTTAGAGCGCAAATATCATAAAAATGGCATGAAATCAGATGAAAAGAGCTAAAAGATATCTGATGAGTACTCTGAAACTAGCTGTCCTAGAGTCCTAAACATCCTCCAAAAGACATGAAGTGTCCTTGAAAGCATTCGAAACAGCTGTGCTACCACTCATAAAACCTATAAAGGACTTAAAAATGCTCTTTACAACCACAAAAAGTAGGGCAAAACACTGCAAAATAATAATAATAATAATAATAATAATAATAATAATAATAATAATAATAATAAAAAGTCTTCAGACAGCACCCCCACTATACAATCAACAGAGGATGTTAAAAGAGAGCCTTGAGAATACCCTTAAATATCTAAGCATAGGTTGGACCCCCCCCTCCTAGTATGAGCTCCTTGAATTCCCTATCTTTACCATGTATGCTCACGCTAATGTATACACCCTACCTGTATTCCCTATCTTTCCCATGTATGCTCACTTGCCACTGCGCAAGCTCTCTCCTATATTGAACTACTTAGCACAATCTCCGAAGTAGCGAGCGTCCTGCCCCGTCCACTCACTAGATCATCCATTCCAGGATTTTGGCCAGTTTTCTCGAGTTTACAGTCAGATCCGAAACCTTTCGAGCCGTTCTAGCTTCTCAATAAGTTTATGTACCGCCTCGAGAAAAACTTTATATGCCGTTATTATTTCATTGCTTACTTCAGAATTCCTAATTTGTTTACCAGTTCCCTTTTATTCTTATGTGCAATAAATTTATATTTACCAACGATGGTGACGCTAGCCTATTAAACAAATAGACATTCCTACAACATGTAGTCTTCTTCCTTTTGTTTCCCTATTTATCCTTAAAACGGAGAGTACATGGAAGGAAAATCTACCAAATAAATTACACTAAAGTAATGATAAAAGCATATATTTTGAAAGTTAACCACAGTCTATAGAATATTACTTTAAAGCTATGCCCGACAAAACCCAGGGAAAATGATAGAAGTTAAGGAACTCTGCCTTCACGGCCCAGTGATAAGCAAGTTTACATCTCCCTCGGAGGTCCCAGGTTCGATTCCCGGCTGGGGCAGTCAATTTTTCTTTAACCGGAATGATCCCCTATCCCCCACAGAGTCTGAAAGTATGCGTGCGTGCGTGTGTGCGTGTTTTTTTTTTTTTTAAGAAAATAAAATGTTTAAAAAGTCCAACATTTATGAAAATACAAAAAACAATTGTTTCATTAGCCAAAGCTCACGATATCAGCATAGACGTTAAATTAAAGCTACATAAATAAGACAATTATTATATATAAACATTTTTTAGGAATTTTACATACGTGAAATATAATAAGAAAGGAATATAAATTACTTAATCAGAGCACAGATAACATCTGATGAACAGTTTAAAAGCAAAACAAAATCATTACAACCACTTGTCATTTATTGCAGATATCTTTATATTAATAAGATAAATTTAAATGTTTACCATTATGAATCATACACTATCATGTAGGGTGCTTGACTTGGGTAAGAAATTATCACATAAACTATTGAAATGATTATGGTATGAACTTTTAATAAATCATTAGCATCTTTTACTAAATGCAAAGTAGAACCACTCTAAATTTATAAATCATAAATTGGTATTTATTTTATTAGACCTTTTGTAATAATATAGCTACAATTAAAATATATATTAACACTCTTAGCGTATTAAAGTTACGTGAAAGTACATTAATTGTGAACTGAATTATTAATATTCAGGGCATATTGTATTACTTCAGTTGCATATGAGCAATTATTTTCAGTGTTAAAATACCTTTTGTTGGAGTGTGAAGCTCTAGAAAAAATATACCTCATCTTTTAAATGTCTAAGCATCCCAGAGAAGGGTATGAACTAATAATTTGGTTCATTGAACGGGCTTAACTTAAGTCTATAACAAGCTAAGGAGTCACACAACAAATATTTTAGACTGAGGTGCTTAGTGTGTTAAAAAATAACAAAGAGATACAACCACAGTTAAAAAGGGTATGTAGTACCACTCCAAAATCTCCGTCTTGCAGTCAACACCATAGCCGAACGAATCGCCACGTGGGAGGAAGCCCTGACCCGTCTCTGGCGGAGCTTCAGGCAACCGCCCGCAACCTTCAGTCCACATCTCAGGAAGTACACCGGGAGAACGCCGCCTTGCGAGACCACTTCAACAGGAGCCTCGAGAAGGTGGTGGACAACATCAACAATTCCAGAATCTACAAAGTCCACAAGCAGCTCGCAGCAGACTCGAGGACTGACCATCAGACTGCAAGATATGACACAGCAACTCACATCAGCCATACACCATCGACCCAACATGCTAAGCTTTGGGGCTATGGCTACATCACCCAGAACTCACCTGGGAAGAGCTCCATCGCCAAATTAACATACCTCTCTGGTTAAATGATGCACCTCAATTTTTGTAGGTCGACGTCAGGGCATTGCGCCATGTCGTTTGTCCCTACACACCACGCTTCATAATACAGTCACCCGCAATCACTCGGTTTGCTTCGGCGGTACCGGACCCCATGACACCACATATGTCCCAATAAATAGTGACACCACAATATTAAATCCTTTCTCTCCCCTTTCCTTATTTCCTTCCCAAATACCCTATATACCTGTTATCCTTATAACCTTTATTCCTGTTTTCCCCACAAAAAAAAAAAAAAAAAAAAAAAACACCTCATACATGTAATGACTAAATAACTACAGCAAAATACAAGAACATGGAGTAGTGTGAGTAGGAAATTAATGAAAGTAGCAAATAAACATTGTTATGCAAATCTACATATTATAATATACTAATTCTTCTGAACTGCTCAGTTTTCTACAGAGAAAAATGAAACACTAGTCTATAATTGTTTCTTGTTTTTATTCAATATTAAGTGCTAATGTCAATATTTCCTGAAAATCTTTGGTTCTGAAACCAAAATTGCAAATGTATGGAGAAAAGTTAAACCACATAAAGTTTCACGCTATCAGTTCTATTGATTAAAAGCAAACCTTAGATACTTGAAAGTATATTACATTGTGATAAGGATCCAAAGAGCCATTGCAGAGAAAAATATATATGCTAAGCTTAACATTCGTTTTCACAATGAATATTATGCATCACATTAATGGCATAAATCACATACAGCCTCAAAAATGAATAATCATAGAAACTTTAAATATAATAAACTGAAAATAATTCAATGTTTTCTACGCACCATATAAAGGGTTTTAATTAGGTGGCTTTCAGTTTCTTCCAAACAGAATAACCACGGCTGGATTTTAAAGCTATATAAAGATGATGCAATTATCATGTTGGTAATATTACGAAGAATAATTTACTAAACAATAGATACATCTATTCAATGTACTATTTAGGTATTTACCTCTTTATTGTATAACTTGTACATAATAATTGCTTTCATCAAATAATGCACTATATTTCACCTACCCTTCCACAGTTTTTTTTCTCGCATACACACATGGTAGTACCAGGGGGAGGTTTTGGGATTGGAAGCATTCCTTTAAATATAATAGTAATAATAATAATAATAATAATAATAATAATAATAAAAATAAAAATAGAGGCAATTAGTTTATCGTAATTCCATTTACTGCAACAAAATTTGTGAATATAGAACAAGATTTTAACAAATATTTCAATCCTTGATTAGTTAACATTTAGCCTTTTATTTTATATAGTTTAGAAACATTAATCCTTACACAAAACTCAATCTTAACATATATCTGGTTTCGCTATTCATTACACATGTACACTGTTCCATTAATAATTGTTGTAATGACAGAGCAAACTAGTTTATATACAGAAACTAAGGAATTACATATAAGATTTTCGTGCATAATATTTTGTATTCTATAAAACATTTCATTTAAAATTCCAAAGAGCGTAACTATTTTAGACAGTATGTAATATGTAACTATTTAAATATCAATTTTGGTATGTTTTTATTGGTTTACTAAGTAAAGTGGAGTTCTTTCTGTAAAAATTCAAAATTACATTTTTTAATAAATTACTTATGTATATAATTATGACATAATCTCAAATTATTTAAAAGTCATTTGTCAGATATTATGGTAGGTACACACACAATTAATTTTAAAATCATTGTTGATCATATGATTGCAAGATCCCCAAAATTATACCTAATAATGGTGTAAATGTATCTGTAATATTATAGCACATGTGCAACCTGTGTAAGAGAATTTTGTCTTAGTCACCAAAACCACAGAACAGAACTTCCAAAATGTCTTACCTAATATGAAAATGCGCCTTTATAAGACTTGAGGTTTGATATTTTCTCCTGAGATTTATTATATTTATTTTTATAACCATAATATTGGAAAATGTACACAGTGAAGTACCTCTAAATTCTCATGTAAGGCATAAAAGTGACACTAAATTAACTTCAATTTTCATTACTGTTTTACGGGGTAGTATTGTACCGCTTTAGCATTTCACTTGTACCATGCTATATAAAAATTCTCCTGATAACAAAGATTTTTATTTTTAACAACCTCTAGACACTTCTAAGACCAGACTAATCTTCACAAAAAGTACTTTATGTGTATGTTCCAACACAGCAGTTCACTATGTGGTATTTTCTGAAACATTATAGCAACTTCTATATCTGAAACAAGTATCAAATATTGATTTGCACATTAATAATAAATAACAACAATTATTACTGTTATTAAGTTAAACACTTCCAACCAGACTGCTAGAAACTAACAGAAATACTTTACGGAATTTGTGAGAAATTAAATTTTAGAATGTCTAAAAAAGAACAAACTTTTTAAAATATTAATAATTAGAATGTTATCAACCGTGACTTCCGGTGTAATTCTTACCTCCACAAAGAAGAGGCAAGCATATGAAATGGAAATAGAGGAAAAGCAATGCAAAATGTGCTTAGCAGAAAGGATTGTAGGTAATGCCATCCCATCATCATGAGCTGGAGAATCAGAAGCATGCTTTAAATATAGACATTATTATATAAAAAGGTTCATATTTGTATTATAAGGTACATTTATTTTCTCAATCACCTGCACTTGAGAAAAATATTTATTTTGCCAGATGCTGTTTGGTAGGTACACGAAAAAGACTATATTAACAAATTCTCTTTACTCCATTTAATTTTTGCTCATTAATTTAAGATCAAATCCTTATTTTAATCAGTTTGCAATATAAACGAAGGCAGTGGTGTAGGTTATGTTTGTTCATCTAATATGCATAATTTGTCATTAATTAATGCGTGCATTTTTTTAAATATGTTATGATAAATAGGTATTGTTTATTGCACCGTGTATTCAAAAGATAATGCAGCTTATAAACACTTATAATTTTCTGGCATTATTTACATTGTTATTAACAGCAGCAAAGATATTCAATTTTGATGTAGCTTATATATAATGGTGACAGAGCAAGTAGTGTCAGCATCAATCTATATGGAAAGAACACATTGCGGCTTATACTTTTAATATAAATACGGTTTCACGTGCGCTTTAACAAGTTAAGAGATTGACAGTAATCGTTATTTGTGTGGATATATGTACATGTTCTGTCACTTTTCAATATGTACTTGCACTGTCACTTTTGCTTTCAAATTAATGCGCAACTAATGTGAGAATATATTGGTATATCTTAAGGCTAATCTTGATACTTTTCCCACATTTCTTTGGTGCTTACAATATTTTTTCGCCGTTTTGCGATAGATAGCTGCGTTCTCGTCATTTTTTAGATAGTTCTTGGAGTTTCTGAGTTTTCAGAACTAAAAACTACTCTAATTATATAAGCAAAACTGTAATCTAATAAAAATAAATTAGAAGTTAACAGAAATGGCAAGAATAAAACGAAGTAGCTCAACAATGAGATTGTATATAAAAAATAATTTCAAATATTGAGCAACATCCACAGAACAACAGAAAATGATGAGAATGCACGCGGGTAGTTATGAGACGTTGTTTCAGACACACTAGCGCCGCCTCCAACTGTTCTCACACGACAGTCAGCGGAAACACATATGAGTACAATTCGGGCAATAAAATTGGACGGGGATGGTTTAGAGTGACACCACTCCATACGGACATTGGAGCGCTAGTGAACGACCACCTTAGCAGACATCTCACATACAGGCGCGGCTGGTGGTTTCAAAATTAGGAGAAGCTTTCAGTACTCAGTAATGATGTCAAAGTGGAAAGAAAGAAAGAAAGAAAGAAAGAAAGAAAGAAAGAAATAAAAGAGGAGAGGGTGGGACAGTAGGAAGGAAGCGAGATGTAATATAATGCAGGCTTCCCTTAAATTTAAATCTAATTACAGAGTTGCGTTTGCACGTTCTAAATATAATTAATCTGTTCAGACATTTTAACGCATTACACATTCACTACCGCTATCACAATCAACAATATTGGAATAAATGCAGGTCGCGGAATAACAGAAAATATCGATACCTAGAGCAACACAGCTCTGAAGATAACCGTACTCTGAGGGCATCGACATTTGATTGAATGTGACCAATACCACAATAAATTTTGAAAGTATGCTCTCTGTCCCTTTCTCAAATGCACGCGTGCAGACACACACACGCGCGCGCGCGTGCACACATACAAATTTCTACGGCCGGTGAGGCATTAAGGCCTTATTGGAGCAATACTAAAGAGAGAAGCCAAGTTTTTACCTTTTGTATGTATGCCAATGTCCTGTGCTCACAATTTCTTGCTAATGCAGATTTTTGGGTAAGGCAAGTTTGCTAGCGAGCATAGCCATATGTGGCCCAAAACCGATTTTCAGTCCAAGTGTGGTATTGAAATGTATATCCATCTCTCACTATTAAATCCTTCCCACTTTGGCTAGTCATGAATACATAGCTCACACAACAAACATTAAACCTACACTGAGAAGCGTTTGGAACTGGGACTGCCAAGAAAGGCGCTAAATATGTCCAGAAAGGCGCTGAATGTGTTCTATGGCTGCATCAAGAACTGAGATTATCAAAAACTATGTGGCGTTGATTTTGGTCCACGCATGGACTGTGACAAAAATATCCGTGGTCACACTAAGACTATGGAGTAAAATATCTCAAATGTCCCGGGGCGAAATGGAATATGTTTCGTGGACAACTTTTCCTTTCGGCCGTACCTGAACGATCCCCTTTGCTAGAGCCATACAGAAACATGGTTTTAAAAGTAAGTGTTCACAATATCGTATCCATGAGTAATTGTGAAACGAAACAGATTGAACATTTTTTTTTCGTAGTTATGGAAACATAAGGCACAGTTTTATAAGTATTTTATAAAAAAAAAAAAAACGGTGGTGAGATATTTTCTCAGCATATTTTAAAACCTATGCCCACGCCAGACAGATGGCGGCTCCCCAATTCAACGAATTTGGAGTAATACTCTCCATTCGTATGCTTAGAGCGACAGTGAATGACCACCTTGAGGAGAGGATACATTCTGCAAGCAACAGATAGTATGTTAACCTTCGAGGGAGGTTGCTGCTTTGGGAAATATATCTCATAGTGGTTGAACTTTTTATTGTTTCCTTACATGAAACTGTTTATTTAAATAATAATAACTGCATTTAAATAGAGCAAGAAAATGAGTGTATGAGAAGCATTTGTTACAACTCTGTGAACAATACTATAAACATGTTTCCGAAGGCTACTGCATAACTGGATCGGAGTTCATTCTTCGTAAGCTCTTCTCTAGAATACAGTGGAACAGAAAAAGGCAGTTTCCTTATGAATGACTCCAGATTGAATATCTTTGGTTGAAACTGATGAATGGGTTTAACAATTGCACTACGATGCGGCAAAAGAATGAGAAGACCAGTACATTATTATTCTGTCCTGAAAAATTGGTTGCAGGGAATGACACGATGGCTCGTTCTGAAGCAATATATTCCGAAGTTTCGAGGCATCTCATAAAATACACTTCCATTCGGATCTCCATTTGGTAAGTGTTTCAGGGGGAGTGATCGATATTTAAAGAGTGAACAACAGAAGACGAATGTTGATTGTAGGGGCAATAAAGCACACAGGAAAATTGGAGAACTTAATAATGGAGTTAAATTTATGTGATATGAATATAGTGAAATAAAGTGAAGTGAGATGTACAGAAGGCACAAAAAGAAATCAGCAAGGCCTTCTTGCGTTCACCGCATTCCTTGCTGTTTGTAGGATGCTTTATTACGTCATGTCTTCATTTTATTGGCTGATACTGTCACCTTGCAGGTGCATATCATGCCTTGTGTTTTATATCAAACCAATAGAACATACTTATACTGGGTTTGTCAACTCATTCGCTAGTAGGTATAGCCATCTCCCTCAACAGGAACCGAGATTGGTAACGTGTCTTCTTTCAAAATGGTGGACACCGATTTTTGGCGCCCTTTCACATGGTTATACGCGACTACAGAGGCAATACCTGTTTCGAAATTTACATGAATATAAACAGGTTCTCGAGATGTTTGGAGTTTGCAGAATTGTTTTTTTCTGCGTCTGGTAGAATATGTTGCTTTTGGTATAATGCATAAAGTTACGACGGGGTTGGGGTTTGATCTGACTAGAGTAGGCATTAATCAGTATTGTTCGTGAACGTCCTGAATATCAATTTTTCATCTAGCAGATTAAATTCCACTTTTGCTGCGAATTCAGACGAACGTGTTATGGCGCATAGTCTTATGTCAAACAGTAAATGAACGTTTCGTGAAATGTATAAGAATTATAGGCCTAACAGGATGAAAACAGTGGTATAGCGCCAGAACACGTGAGCTGTGATGTTTCTTCTTTCTGCGTATTCAGAATGAGAGTTATTGTCCCTTAACTTGGCTGCTGGAATCTTTTACAATGGAGATAAATAATGAAAATCCGATTGTGAAAAGCTTTCATTGTAAGAAATATCTTAACCATTACTATTGATTAAATAAATAGTATTATTCTGTAGAAATAAAATACATTGTACCGGGAGAAAATAATGAAAGGCAGTCTTTTTCTTGTTGTTCAAAATAACTAAGGAAATGGCATTCTTCTTGCATATTTATAAAGTACTATAGTTGTGGGTCTACCATCCTTTGTTGTCTAATACTGCATGCAATTTTTTATTCAGATTTTATAAGGGATTCACATATATCGCGTCTTTGTCTGATGTTCTCCCAAACTTCAAAAGCACGATTTATTAGGGCATCCGCAGTTCGTTCCTGAAGAAGTTCCCAATCGCGTCGTTAAAGCCCATACATGCCCAATTGGGTTCAAATCAGGGCTTTTGGCTGGCCAGTTAATTACTGAAATTTCTGGATGAGGGCTAAGCCATCTAAGGGATGCCTTAGATGTGTGGATACTGCTGTTATCTTGCACGAACGTAATGATGTGCATCTCATTTGCTGGATAAAAACTCGGACGCTTGGAAGCATACAATTTCCAGAATACTTATGTATTCTTCGGAATCCATTCGAGCTGATACTTGGATCAATTCTCCTAGTCCTGAAGAAGACATCCAACCCCAAAATCCCACACTTATATGGCCACTGTTTTACTTGGCAGCTACGTGTTCTGGAACATAGCGAGTATTGTCTGTTCGCCACAAATACATTCACCCATCCTTATCAGAGCAAAAAAGTATTTTCATCTGCGAAAATCACTAGCTACCAAAAGTGGTCTAGTTGATAAAGTATTCAAGTGCAAACTTCTTTCGACTGTTGCGGTTCTGTTCAGTCAAGTCTATTAACCCTGCTCTGCTGGCGTGGCGTCTGGGAGACGCCACATGAGTTATTTTCACATATTATAAGAAAACGGATAAAACCAGTGACCGGTGCCTCCATCTACTTTTCAATCTTCTAATCATGTATATACAGTCACAGTCATAAGCGTCTCAGTCTCACATTGGAGCTCAAAAAAACATATTGTTTCCTTACAAGTGTGATTGGAGTCCGTGAGACGCCACGTGACCTTCGTGTTATAACGGTAATTTCGTTTCTTTTGCATTTGGCCTCACTATTCGTGAACATTCTTAGACAAATACGATTTTTAAGCACACATTTTTATATTTCTAAGGTTCAAATGGATTTCAGTAAAAGATTTAATCCCAGTATTCCAGAAGATATGAAAATTATTCTTGAATTAGTAGAGCAGGAATGTATTGACTTAGAGATTTACAGTGATGAGGAAGAAGACGTAGAGACGAGAAAAGAAGGCACGGATATGGAACCCATGAACTGGCAGAAGATTATTTGCTGTTTCGGTGTAAAAGTCAAATTCTTCCTAAGAAACTTAAGATGGATATCACAAGTATCTTTTCAGATACTGAGAGAACACCAGAATTTGCAACTGATGATCCTTGCACAAAAAGGCAAAGATGTAATGATTGTAGTTGCTCTAAGAACTGATACACCAAATACAAGTGCCTAAATTGTAATAAGCTAATAAGTATATTTGGCTGGGGGCTCGCGAAACAAATGTGTGGTGAATGGCAATGAACAAAATTATGTTCAACTTACAACATGTATAGTAATAAGCTTTCAAGTGACTATGGAACTTTATGAAAAAATTGGGTTGCTTACACTGTAAATAGGCAACAATGGGTTCTCGATCCTTTCTTGGCTATAGTATCATTTGTTTATGATATTGTTTTGAAGCACACAACTTCACTATCTTACACTTGTCTTTATATTTTGCTAAGGTTTCTGAAGTTTGTCACTCATTTCTTTGTGCATTGTCCTTTCATTTATTGCAATTGTTGAGACACACAATTATTATTGTAATTTGTATTTTATGTGATACCTTTCGTGTATATGCTTTGTACTTTTATCTAAACATTATCTTATCTAAATATTATAGGCCTGTCTCTGTAAATTTAATTCTTTGGTTTGTTAGAACAGAATGGTTACGTTAGAAGTCCTACTTTTTTCAAATGTAATGTGTATTTTGAGCCAATAATTGTTATTTTGTGTTACCTATTTTCCCGAGTCATTTTTTAGTATATGTTAACTGCATATGCAACACTAAATCAAATTGAAAGGTATTAATAGTATTGGCGTATCTCAGACGCCACGCGAGCTGCTACGTTTATCCCGGCCACGCGAGCAGAGCAGGGTTAACTTTGCTGCCTTTCGATGATGGATGCTAGCTTCATGGAGGCGGTTTCTCATCGTAGTAAGGGAACAAGATAGCTTCAGATCACGGCGTATTCTTGTAGATGGTTTAAATGGTTCATCTCTGCTTGCATTTATAATTTTAGCATCGACTTTCGCCGTTGTTTTTCTTGGCTTTTCCAAGTTTGGTCGTGTCTTTAATCTATCTTCATCGCACTCATGGAAACGTTTAATCCAATACTGCACAACAGCAATTTGCACAGCACTTGCAATTTGTTTTTCCGTGCGCTCTGCTTCCCACGTTCCCATAATACGGCCGCGGGTCACCTCGCTTGTGTAAGACCTTGCTGACTGTCACCAATCAGAATAAAAAACGTATGGAATCACATATTACTATAACAGGCAAGTTACAACCTCTCCTCCTTTCCCGTAAGGGCCAGCGGATATCAAAAGGCACGCCCTATAAATGCCCCTACTGACAATCAGAAATTCGAAGTCTATTACTTTTTGTGCTCAGTGTACCGTAAAAGGTGAAGCGCTTTGTGGTATTTACACAATGTTCTGTTCAGGTGGAGATTGTGCTGCAAAAGGTGTAGTTATAGTAATGCAAAGCAAACTAATAAACTGTGAGACAAAAGTGGACTGTGTTAATGATGGTGTAATGTTTGAAAAAATAAATGCAGCTCCAGTGTGTAGTACAAGTGGATATGCCGACTTCACGCCACGATGATGCAGAAATGGGTAAGCTGCATCGCGGCGTATACCTACAGCAAGAATATCAAGAGTCCCAAAAGTGAAGCCATTCACTCTACACACAGATCGTAAAGGCCTTCAACCGGAGCTATAAAATACAAAGTTTGCTCCAGGAATTACCAGGATCAGGCTGAATTTCAGTGAACACCAATCACTGGATACATGCACATATATGCATATATAGACACACATTAAATCGTACATGAATCCAGTGATTTTATATATACACAGGCCGTTTCATAACGACACCAAACTAAGATAGTAGTCGATTAGCTTACAATTTGACTTGTCCAAAACTTGAAATCGCAACTTTCAAGCTCTTCTATTTAAAGTTTTATGTGTGCTTAAAAAGCACACACATTTGGGATTAGGCAGCGAAGAAACAATGGTTGTCATACGGCTTACCCCCCCCCCCCCCCCACATGCTACGTTTTCCATTACTAAGGTGACCTGTCCCGCGCCGGCGTGTCCATCAAACCACGCCTACACCACGCGACTGCGACCTTCGCTACCAACCGGCATTTCTCTTCGAGTGGGCCAGACACGTGACATCTGGTTATGTACAGCTATCTAACCCATGGTGATTTAAGGCAGTTTTTGAATGTGCCAAATTTAGAGCTGAAAATAATATTCACGTATCACATACGCTATGACCAACAAGGTCCACATCTTCGTTTGGTGTCGTTTTGAAAAACCCTGTATATATAAGGTAAGGGGTGTAAGAACTTAGGCATATATTGCTTCCTCTAATTGCTTTGTATAAACTATTTTAACACTATTAACAATAGCAAACAGGGGCAAGAGGGAAGATCCAGCTAACCAGCTGTAAATTCCTAAGGAATTGTCAACACACAAAAAGTAATTCAAAAGGATGAAAAGACCAGCCAAAAGTAGGTATTTATGTGTGTGTGTGTGTGTGTGTGTGTGTGTGTGTGAGGACCGAACTACATGTAAAAGTCTTGTGAGCAGAAACGTTGAATAAGCCGCATAAGTATCTTCAGACGTTTCAGCTGTTAACTCACCTTAATTTTAAAAAAAATAAATGTAAGTGACCTCAAAACTTGCATCTAAAGCTGCACAAAATAGTATCACTAAAATAGTAACCAGGTAGGAAACTATTGTGAAAAAGTCCCCTAATTGTGGCTTCTTTAATTCATTTAACAACATACACAGTAAATGTATTATTCACGAAGGGAACTCAAAGCATAAAGAAACTCTGATATTAGTGAATTATCGCTCATTTTTTTTTTACTAATAATTTAGTTTACTTTTGGAAAACAAATGCAAGTCAACTGTACAAACATCTATGGCTCAATAGCAAACTGCCAGGAAATCATTCAGTTATTCCCCATACTTTTAAACTGATAACGCACCTTCATTTGGAAAATAAATGTAAGTTACTTATATAAATAAATAAGGTTCAATAACAAATTGCCAGGAAATCATTAAAGTATCCTTCAGACCTTTCAGCTGGTAACTTACTTTAGTTTAAAAAAAAAAACTAATATAAATTATTTCAGAATCAACATCAAAAACTACACAACCTATGGCCAAAATATTAAGTTGGTAGAAAACTAATGTGATAAAGTTCCTTAATTGTAGCTACTATAATTTGGTTAACTACATGCACTATAAATGTATTTTACGCTCAAAAAACTCAAAAGCTTAATGCAACATGGCTGTTATTAAATTATCACTCAAACTTTGAACTGGTAGCTCAGTTTACATTTGGAAAATATATGCAAGTGAACTGTAAAAATAACTGTGGCACAAAAGCAAATTGCTAGTAAAGCACTAAGATATTCTCCAAACTTTTCAGTTGATAACACACTTCAATTTTGAAAAATAAATGCAATGGGCTTCTTAATTGGAATTAATACCTGTACAGGAAACCACAATATAGAAAGCTAGTAGGAAGCTATTATGAAGAAGTGCCTTACTTGCGGCTACTGTAACTTGATTAACTAGATACTATGTACAAATTTTATTCACTAAAGGAATTCAAAAGATTAAGGAAACTCCGCTGTTATTAAATTATCACTCAGACTTTAAGCTGGTAACTTAATTTACTTTTGAAAAATAAATGCAAGTGAACTATTCAAATAACTGTGACTCAATAGCAAACTTCCAAGAAACCACTAAGGTAGTCCACAAGCTTTTCATTTGACAACTCACTGAAAGGAGAATAGAAGAAAAGGGGGAAAAACAAGAAAGGAAGGAAAACATTCTCAACAGCTTGAAACTTCAACGGAGGACGAAGGCCAGGCGGAGAAATTCTCCGCCACAACAACCGTATGCTGAGGATCTCGCAAGCAGCTCACTACCCCATAGAGACACTCCCGCTGGAAAATACCATAGCAAACTCCGAAGCGACAACAAAGGATCTCCGTGCCCAGGAACATCTTATACAATCCGGGCAAGAGAAACTTAACATGGTTGAAAGCCTCCAACAGTTACTAAAGTTTCCTGGTTTCTAGCCAAGATTTTAATCTGTTGTGAGCCAGAACAGTTTTCACTTGCTGAAATGTTTTCCTTTATAACATAAACGGCGCATGCAGTTAGCGTCAGCGTAATATTCAAAGTGCCGCTAGTTGGAATGCCAACACGGGGACAATGACACGAAGGTCCTCCTAGGGGCAGCGACAATCCGAGGAGCTTGTTGTCTTGAGTAAAGCATCGTAACAAAATAGACCTCCGGGAGAACGAGCAAAAGTAACAGCAGCACTAGAGTCCAGCAGCAAGCACCAGGAGAGAGAGGGGGGAGAGAGAAAGAAGGAAAGAAAGGGAGAGAGAATGAAGATCTATCGTAGAAACCAGGAACCTAGCCGCAGTGGGGCGAAGCACAAATAATAAACAAAGGATACGAGAAACAAGAACACCCAAGGCAACAACATCTGTTCCTTACAATGTATCCCCCAGTTAGGGACATGTACGGGGGTTGAATGAAAAATAATGCCTCCACATTCATTAATTAGATTTGGTTGGGAATATTTTAAGAAATCAAACGCAGAAATAATCCTTAGAATGTAATCTTTAATTACCAATATTCACTTTTCCACATGATCACCAGCCGATTGAATACATTTCTGCCAACGATGAACAAATTTTCTGAAACCGTCACGGAAGAAGTCGACACTCTGTTTCCGCAAGCACAGTCCCACAGTTCTCTCAATGTTTTCATCAGAAGCATAATGATGTCCCCGCAGATCGTCTTTCATTATCGGGAACAGATGGAAGTCAGACGGTGCTAAACCTGGACTGTATGGAGGATGCCGTAAGGTGGTGAGATTAAGTCTCTGAAGTTCTGATATGGTGGCTTGTGAAGTGTGTGATTTGGCATTGCCATGCTGCAGAAAAACTTTTCCCTTTTCCTTTTGGACCCTTGTTAGCCGTCGTTGCAGAGTTTGCAGTGTGTTCATGGTACGCTCTGAATTTAGTGTTGTTCCACGATCAAGGAAATCAACATGGATAACACCATTTGCTTCCCAGAACACTCTGGCATTGATTTTTCCAGCTGAGGGCTGCGCCTTGAATTTCTTTTTCTGTGGCGAGTCTTTAGGGCGACATTCCATAGACTGACATTTCGTCTCCGGTCGTAATGGTGTACCCACGTTTCGTCTCCTGTCACAATTGAATGGAGAAAGGCATCACCTTCATTCTCGTAACGCTAGTGGAGTTCCTGGCAAATTTCAAGTCTGTGCGCTTTCATTTCAGGAGTCAGCATCCGGGGTATCCATCGTGCACAGATCTTCCGATAGCCAAGCAAAGCAATAATGTGACTCACACGTTCTTGTGAAATGCCGGCTGTGCTCGCAATTTCTCTCTGAGTGATACGACGATCATCCTGAATCAATCTGTCAACATTTTGCTGGTGAAACTCGGTGGTTGCTGTCACAGGACGTGCCACTCTTTGTTTGTCACGGAAGTGAGATGTTCCCACCTCAACATCTTTAAGATTACTCGCCCAACGACGCACAGTACTCACATCAACATAATCACTATAAACTGCTTTCATTCTCTGATGAATCTCCTTTGGGGTGACACCTTCTGCTGTCAAGAATTCAATGACCGCATGTTGCTTAAATCGCATTGACCGACCGTCTGCGCAGGGTTCCATACTTTACACTGTAACAACACAACCGCCTTCCCACCAACTTGAGCTGTAGAGAAGAGGCTACGGAACAAGCCAGTACCTGCCACACACCAATGCTGCCACCTGATGAAGAGTTACGAGGTGGAGGCATTACTTTTCATTCAACCCCCGTAGTATACAATTTCAAGAGACCTGTCACACTATCTTGTTATTAAAAAGGTTGCACACTAACACGGAAACATGGGAAAATCCCCTAAAAAGTAATGTCTAAAGTCAATGCTCATTTACCAAAACAACTATAAACACCTTAAAACTGTAGTTTTAATTGGAAATGTGAGTCCAACGTTCGACCTGCATGACGCCGTGACTTAGCTGACACGACACGCCCCTGAATACCCTTACAATGGGAAAGGGACCTATTAACGGAGATGCCAGTTTGGCTGCAAACCACTTCTGAGGCGAGTAACTTGGATGGTTCCGGCAAATCACCTGAACGCCAAATATAAATGGCGAAGGTTTCGAGGTCTCCTCTTTTCGTCGTTTTTAACGCCCTCTATTACAACATATGGCACAACAGGCGAGGCTTCATCATGCCTACGCTTCCTCCTCTGCCATGAAAGTTTAAGATTGTTAAAAGCCTAGTACCATTTTGCGTAATCCTTGCTGTATGCAGATATTAGGTAGGGAATCCGACAGGACCCACACATTTCAAAGGATAGAATTAGACACACAACACAAAGAAGTGAGAAAGAAACACATGAGCCTCTTGACGGGCAGAACTAAGGCATATTGTAGCATGGCTAAGTTTGAGTTTCAGCGACTCTGCTGGGAGAAATTGTGGCCTAAGAGATAGGCTTTAAATTTCTATTAGCTCGTTCTGCATGCGATGGATTTGCCTACGGCCGTATAGTAGTAACGTGCTTAATACCCCAATTGAAGGAAAACCATCTCGAGGAAATCGCAGTAAACAGGATGCGATTATCCGAAACCGTTATTTGCGGCGGACCAAATAGGGCGAATAGATCAGTAAGGGAGCTAATTACCACTGAAAAATAGCACGGAAAACAGGGGCTAACCATGCAGTGCTATAAAACGCATTAGCGACCACAAAAACGTAAGTGGTCATAAGGGTAGATAAAGGAAACGCACACACAAAAACCATGAAAACTTTCGAAAGGGAACGGGACAGAGAATCTTAGGTTAATTCCCCCCAAATTGTGCATTGAGCCTACTTCTCCATCGCCACAATGGCCAAGACTTAACCCGTACTGCAATACCTTTATCCATACACTTCCACAGAAAAGTTGGCGCACCCTTTAGCATACCTTATAAATATTCAGGTGACCCCTAATGAAGCGAAAAGAAGTAAATCGAAAAACCACTGGAATCAGGGCCACGGTAACGAAAAACTTCAAGTGCCGATCTACATTAGCTTTGCAGAGCAGGACGCTTTACTGACAGAATATGGAGTTAGATATTCCCTCGTTCGTTTTTGCTTTGCCAGATCTATGAATAGCATAGCTAAGGTATTAAAGGTAACCGCTGAAGCCTGCGAGGCAACACTGGTTTCTGGTTCATGAGTAGCCTGAAATACCCGATTTGACGTAACGCCTAAAATATTATCGGCACCTTTATTGCCCACTTAAAATTGTATCTGAGGCTCTTAAATTCCACTCAGCTAGATTTTCTGTTTTACGGGGGATGGCCAGCGCCCAAGTCCAAGTCTGATTATCACACTACAAGTGAAAAGGAAGGTGCTCACTCAATATACTGTCCAGATTTCTCGGAAGCACATATAACAGCCAAGGTCTCAAGCTCGTAAACTGAACATTTCCTTCCCAAAGAAAATCCTGGAAGAGAACCGCCGCAACTACTTGCGTACAACCATCCGTTTGAACAGCAAATACTGGAGCAAAATCAGAAACAGCGAGAATGATTGGTTGAACCACTGCCAGTTTCAGGTCCTGAAATGCTGCTTTTTGCCACCGACCCAGCTAAAGGTACAAATTTCCTTGACAATTTGTACAGTGGTTCAAGACAATCGGAAAATCAGCAATGAACTTGGAGAGGGGGGAGTTGGCGGTGCCCAAAATACCGAAACAACGCCTTCCACGTAGTATGCGGAGAATCTTATGCAGGACCTTAATGCTTTTTGCATTTACAGTACTGGGGACACAAAATGACATAAATACCCCAGGCTCTCCGCCGCAAAATCAACCTTAGAACACGTATGTTAGTTTGCAAAGGGATACCTGACAAAGCTACTAGATTCAATTCTGAATCCAAACATATTAAGCAGTGCGGCAGAGAATACCTCTGGAACATTTCAGCCGTGTATGACTCGCAGCGATGGAGCAAGTTATCCAAAACATAGCTGTATTTAGAGAGCAGGAATCAGCCGGCACGGGCATGCAGGGACCTACTCTACATGCATCTCGTAACTGGCGTAATGACTTCTTTATAGAATATGTATTATTACTATTATTGTTGTTGTTGTTATTATTATATAATTATTATATTATGATTATTATTAAATATTATGATTATTATTATGATGGTATTATTATTATTATTATTATTATTATTATTATTATTATTATTAAAGTGCGCTTCATTGGCAAACAGAATTCTGGCATATTGAATTTCCGCAAAGAAATTGAATAACAAACATGAATAGTATAAAAACAGGAATTTCAGTGCAATTAACCCTTACCATTTAATCCCCCGCCCCTACAATTAGTCCTCCACGAATCCGGCTTAATCTGTCTTAATCTGCCACTTAGCTCTTTGATATAGAAAAAATTAAAATAATAATCGGATCAATAAATCTGCATAGAGCAGAGACCACGACATCGAATACAGTGGTCCAAACTAACAGGTAGGTAGGCTGATCTTCTACTACCTGTCCAACTCTCCAGCCATCTGGGGGTTAAGAAGGCAACAAAGGTCAAGAGATGATTTCAGCTACTGATTTCTCCTTTTGCTGTAGAGTATCGGATTTGATGATGTAACAACCAGAAATAATCTAGCAGACTTTAGGAAATTTTACACCAATCTCTTTGGGAACTCCTCTTCCCCCTTTATGGAGCAGGTTGCTACTTGTTCCGTCTTCACTGTGTCTCCTCAGCATTCCCACGTCACCCTTTCCTTTACGGACATATTGGAAAGCTATTTCTGGAAGTCTGATGTCTTCTAGCGTCCTAACATACTGTAAACATCTTATATTGTACCTACCCATTACTGAATTAATAGTTTTCGCTTCTAATTCCTTTCTTGCTTTACCATTGCTAATTCTGACTTCTCTTGTACATCCTTTCATTTTCCTCAAAAATGTCACCTCACAACGTTGTATACAACTTATTGCATTTTGTGTAAATATTCAGCTTTCACATTCATAAAGTAAAAAATTGTTCGAAATCCCATTAATTTTTGGTCTTTGTCCTTCTTGCTACCTTATTACTAGTATCACATCTTATATAATGACTTGTTTCAGTACTTTGCCATGGAATACTATTTTCGACCTACTGGTATTATCAACCAATTTCCCATTATTTTTGTCATTCGTTTTGATATCTCTGTAATATAACCCTTAAATATCTATTTATGCAGTTATATTGCTCTTTGTAAACCGTATTATATTTGTTGTATTACTACATCGCCATTGTATAGTAGAATATCAAAATATTCCTACATTTAAACCTGCGTCTTTATTTTGGTTTCCAATTTTGATCATATTATTAATATTTAGTATGGGGAAGTGTCGGTGACAAGGTCCACCCTTGTGTAACTCTTTTATTAGTTAGAATACCATCTGATTTCTCTATCGATAGATTGAAAACTATTTTTTTTATTCTCATATTGATTTTTCACCACTTTGACAGTATGTCTAGTATAGTCTTATTCCTTCATTATGATTCATAGATTTTCTCGGTCTACGTTATTAAAGTTCTATGACTCCATGGCACAGCTAAGAACCTTGGCCTACCGCTCGGCCTCTGCTTCCCCCATCTCGGTCCATTACAGGCGGCATGGATGGGGTTCAGTATTGGGAGGTGAGACGTGGTCAGCGCCAGTTAATTCGGTTTTCACGACCTGGAGCCGCTACTTCTCCATCAATAAAGGTTCTATAGACATCAATAAAAGCTATATATCTGCAAGTTTTATTCTCTATATCTTCTGTAATATCTGCTGCAATATGAGAATTTTATCTGATGTTCGCCTTCCCTTCCTAAAGTAACTTGTTCTTCAATTATAAGGGCTTCACTTGTTATTTTCCGTCTTTTGTTTATTATTCTGGCATATATCTTATATATTGAATTAGGAAGACTAGTACCTCTATAGTTCTTGCATTTACTTCTGTCACCTTTCATAAAGTGATATCACCAATGTCACTTTCTAACTCTCTCCAATTTCTCTTTTTTTCCAACATTTCCTTTAAATATGTACTAATCTTAAATGTAGTACAATTCCTCCACACTTCCAAAGCTCTACTTTCATCTTATCTTCTCCAGAAGACTTTCGATTTTTCAGCACTTTCAGTGCATATTTCAATTCTTCAAATTCAACTGTATTTCCTGTATATTTTGTTCTTGATTTCTTTTGTTTATCCTTGTGACATAATTTTTTATAGTGCTTTATCCAAGTATCGTTTCATATCACTTCTACTATTGCTGCATCTATTTCATCCAAATTTAATTGTTTTATTACTTAATGTGCGAATTTCTGTCTCCCAAATTTTTGATGCTGTATTTGTTTATTTGTTGAAGAAATGCATCCCATGATTGTTCATAAGCTTTCTTACGGTACATTTTGTTAAAACACTTATTTCTGGTCTGTTTTATATTTTTATTTTCTTTAACGTTTTTTAATCTACTGGACTATAACGTACTTTGAAATTTGTGAAATTATACACAGATTATCTCGGAGTACATGAAGTTTAAAGTTACTCAACATTCGCCTTCTCAGGATGAGGGAAAGTCCGCAAAAACCTTATCTGGGCAGCTTATCTTAAGCGAGATTCGAACTTCGTACCCGCTTTATATGAGGCAGACTCGCTACACCCACACTACATAGGCGGGCATTTTACGTTTTATTTATAGATGTTTTTTCTTGTTTCCTCATCCCTCACCTGTATCCATAATGGATAAGCTTTTTAATTTTCTTTCGTGGTTCTTTTGTTTTAAGTATTGTAAGCATAATTATATTCTGGGAGAGTTTGTGACTGTAGACAAAATAGTATACCCTTTCGAGGTCGGTGTCATTTGATTCGGTATTTTATAACAAAATAGCATGCAAAATGTTGCCTAAAACTGTATGCAATGTGTGACAGCTGCATTTTCTATTTCTAAAATGTTGAGTTATATTTTTAGCAAGAAAAAAGTAGGCGGCTTCCTTGTGTCGGACAAACTTTTTGATGTATTAAAACGACTTTTAGAACTCATAAAACATTCACACATGAACTTGAACACAGATAACTGTTACAGTAGTTTTTCTTTAGCGGAGCATTTCCCCCAAATGGCATCTCATTTTTAGGAACCGTCAAGGTAAGTAAGAGAGAAATTGAATAGAAATTCATGAATGTAAAAAGTGGGGAATTGGTATGGCCTTTTCCGCTTTTAAGAAGAACGTATATTGATCATATATGCCTAAGCAAAAAATATATATATATTGTTTATCTCGAGAATAAAAAGAATAATAAAAGGAAACAAATAAATAGTCAAAGAAGCCTAATATAATTCTGGTTTACGCCAGAATTAAGGGCAGTATGGATACAGTAGGTCAAGGGCACACATTCCACTCCACAGCATACAAAAGACAAAAATGCCCTTTTCACTGTTTTATACGCACATTGATATAAGTGGCATAAATCACCATGTTATTTTCACTACCAATAGTGCACTAAGTACTCCCATCAGAAGCGCATTTTTGGCTTATTTTGCAATCGTTCTAGTTGACGAAGACGTAAAAGTGGGGCCTTCTTTCCGGAAATACTTATTGGAATCTCTTTCAAAATACCATGTGGAATGTTAACTATCAGGACAACCGATTAAACAAGAACTGACACTTGCCAAAAATGTGAAGCACATAAAAACAATAAAACACATAGTACGTTGTCTTCTATGAAATAACTTTGTTTGCAGAATATAAATATATAGATATAAATATATAGATATCCGTATGTCACATATATATATATCGTGATTTAAGTATTTTTGTATAGATATCTATATATTTATATCTATATATTTATATTCTGCAAACAAATATATATAAACAAACCATTAGACGTTGTAAGATTATTTTTTGAATCTATTCATTATCCTCTATTATCCTCTAGAAGTTCAAGAATTTTTTAGATAAGAAATACACTAAATTCTTTGTTTCAGTCTTATAATTTGAATTATAAAAGTATTTAAAAACAACGTAATATAACAATTATAGATATTATTCCCGATACTTATTAATCCCTTTTACTCTACCTCCTTAGTTCCAGTCCCGTATATCTTTGGTTCAGAAAAGAAAAAAAATTAGGCACGAGAAGTGCACCCAAATTCTAAAAGAAAGATGATGATGATAATAGTAATAATAATAATAATAATAATAATAATAATAAACAACGTTTACCCTTGTTGATTGGAATCATTTCTAAGTCTTTCCTTTGGTTATGGTTAACACTGTAAAGCTTTCTTTTAACAGTTCAATCAGAACTTTTGAATTGTTAGAGTAGACGCAAGTTTCAAACTTGAATAATGTATCATTCCCAAATGGTGATTAGTCTTAAGTCATTCTGACAGAATGGAAATATTTAAGATTCTGACCAGATTTTTGCTGATGACGACATGTGAACAGCTGAGGGCAGCCTAAATGTGTGTTAGATGGGCACCTCCGTAATTTATAGATGTGTTGTGGGGGTCATAGCCTAGCGGATGTGTTTGATTTAAAGAGAGTGAAAGAAGTAGCATTATTTGCTTCTCGATGGTTGGCGTTTTAATGCAACGGGTCTTATCAACCATCAGAGTATCTTTGAGTGCCAGAGTTGCACTTTCGAAATACAGAATAGGTTCTGGTATAAAACAAAAATGTCATTTATAGTATACAAGGGAAGCGACAAAAGCGAGCGATTTCTTGGCCTTGTAGCATAGGAAGCGTTTGTTTCATTGAAATCATCGACGAGGTTCAATGGAACACTGCAATTATTTTGAAGAGGGTAAAACAGTTCTTTATGTAATTTTAGGTATCCACCGCTCATTTGACTTTTTTTACGGTGGAATGAAATTCGCATTTTCTGCTTCAGGAACTGTGAAACGTGTATATATCTTGAAAGCTGTTAGCTAAATGCCCAGGGGAAAAAAGGTGACAACCTAAAAATGTAGGCCCTATCACAACATACTGTGCTCGTTGCTTATTACGTACACACTTCATATATGGAAAGGAGTAGGATTCATGGAGCAGTTTCAGGGGGAAGGACCGGGATACAGAACAGATGACCCATTATTGTATACGATGCTGTATCAACCGATCACAGACTGGGGCCATCCCCAGATCTCACAAACGTATAATATAGCTCGAAAAACGCGTACATTTAATAGAACATACACCAGACCTTGCCCTGGCGGATAAAAAGGCCGTAGGCAGAGTTGCTCAATACAAGTAGTAATAGCAGCTCTTAAGGGAGAATTGCTTCTGATTGACTGACCGGTATCCTGATTGTGACGTCATCAATATGGCGTCCAAGGATATCCTTCTACCAAAGCTCACATCCTTCTCTCCAGTGTGATATTTATTTACTTTATATGCCACCCCCCTCTGATTGGTCCAAAATGAGACATGGCCTCGCCCTGGAAGAAATGTTGGATGGGAAAGGCCTATGATGTCTCACGGAATAGAATAAGGATGTGCAAAAGTATGTATAGGTAACATAAAAGGACAGAGCAAACTGATATCAATATTTACTTACCTTTATATGATAGAAGTGTAGAGCTTATTTCGTCCCAATATCGCCGTAGAGAATTAAAGATTAAGTAGTGTCTATTGACATTACAAAAGCACTGTCTGAAGTGCTCTGAACATAATCTTTTACATCGTTTGTGGCTAAAACCAATTTTGCAAGTTGATGTTGCAATATATTTGCATTGCACAATGGAAAATTTATGTCGTCTAGACAAAGCATGACATGTGAATTTTCGCTTTGTATTCTTGCACGATGACCACTGATGCTTCGTAAGCGAAACAGTTCCTCGATGCACCTATACGATAGGCCTTGACTGAGATGTTCGGCAAGTTTAGATAGATGGTTGAGCAGGGTTGTGAAGTATGGAGGATAAATCTACCCTGCCTTTCTCCTCCAATTTCCACGTGAGCCTCGTAATTTAGTCTCTTGTAGAAACGCAAGCTGATATATCTGGAGTAATGCTTGTTGATGAGAAGTACATTCTGCGATGGAGCACGGGCTCCGACGTCTCAGTTAACATTGGCGCAACATCTTGATTGGCTTACTTCTGGAAGTCATAGCGACGACTCTTATTCGGACGTCTAGACACCTCTGCTTTTATATGCGGAAACATATGAAACATCGTGACGATTAGAGATACCAAAGAAACACCTGGTGTTAAGATTTTGAAGTTGATTATACTTTAACCAATTAAATATGGCGTCAGCCAGTTTGCAGGCACAGTGGGTGTTGCTGAATTTGTGGCAAGCAAATCCACAGTGCATCTGATGATAGAGGTGTTCTGGATTTGGACTATTAAATTCTTTGTGTAAATTAATAAACGTTCTATCGCATAGTGCGGAAAGAACTTCACATTTATTCTCATCAAAAGCAAAGAGAGAGATATGTCCAGCCACTGCGTTTTCTGGTACAGTTTCAGCATATGATAAGGGATGTAAACATCCCTTAAGTTGGATTCCAGATTTATTTTATTTATTAAAAGCATCAAATGTTTTATTGCAAGGGTAGGGGCTTGAAAAATGAAATGTTTGAACAAATCCTTTCCCTGCAATGGCCAATTCCTTTATGATTAATTCTTTGCCATTTTGTTTAAGCGCTGTATAATCCACTATAAGGCCTCCCTCCATCTTGAACAACCACTAACGGGAATATATGAATAATATTTACTTTTATACTTAACAGGCATTCTTGTCCACCGTTGAATACCCAGAATGGAAACTAACAGCGGAGCATCTCCTCTCTCTCTCTCTCTCTCTCTCTCTCTCTCTCTCTCTCTCGCCTGACGGTGTGGATCAGTAGAGTTGAAGAGTGCTACAAACTCTTTCATGGTGAAATCGTGAGGCATTTGTAGAGAGCATAGATTTTTTTTGGTAGTGTTTAACGCCCGCTTTAACTACTAATGGCACCGCAGGCGGTAGAGAGAGAGAGCATATAGGCATGCATATTGGCCACAGAGTAGAGGCTTTGCACCTGGCGGTTGTTAAAGGTGAAATTAAAGGACATAAAATGTTCAAGGGTTTTATAAAAGGGGCAGGAAGTAGGAATCGAAATACCATGCAAAAGAATTAGAATTTTGAATTACAGCTATCCAGTAGCAACCAGGTAGGTCGTGGGGATCTAAATTTATTACGATGTAGATGGTTTATTACATTCTGTAGGAAGCATGTCTGAAGCAAAAACGTCTGCAAAATTTGGAATGCCGTGCAAAACTCTATCTATAAGGTGTTCATATTTAGCAAACTGTGTGCACTCTTAGATCTTCATCGATCTGAATAGAATTTGTGTACTCGTAGTATATGAGACTGTTGATGGCTTCTTTTAATTTCTCTTTAAATCTGAGCTCTATTCTTATATTTCCATTAAAAGTAGAGAACCTTCTGAAGCGGGCGTTAAGTCGTAAAGCATTATAAAATATCCCGTTGCACACATGGTGTGATTTGGATTCCACTGTGTTGTGATGAATGCCAGAACCAGAAAAGAGTGTTTGGTAAGCCATTGTTGTATCTTTTTCATGAGAAGAGGCAACAGAATGACACTCTGCCGGAATTTGTTGTACGTTAAGATATATTGCAAAATATTCCAAACTAAAATGCTTAAAAGATAATGGGTTGGTGGTATGAGTTCCCGAAAAGTTTGTATTTGTCAGTCATACCTAGGAGTATTCTTTTTGGTAGTGGTCCTAGTACAGCGTTATCCACAGAGATTGTACCCTGCTGCGAAAGTGAAGGGTCTGAGATAGACTCGTTTTATATCGTATCCTGCATTTACCTTTTCTAAAGCTTTCATGTAAGGCATCAAGAGATTAGGAGCTGGTTTTATTTTTTTCACGTACAGAGTGGTTTCTACAAATTGAAATCTAGCATGTAGATCTGCGCTTTGACTCATCATATAAATTGAGTCTTTTGCCTTAGTTAATTTGATTTGAAGAGCAAAACCCCATTGTAGTAAAGTGAGTATATTGAAAATATCTCCATGTAATGTACCAAACATGATAACTTCTATAAACTTATTGCTTCCATGCACGATTAGAATCCCCGGACTCCAAAATTCCGTTTTTCGACACATCGACTCCAGAGAGACCATGGAGAGCCGTGTCTATGTACCAAAAAGCATTAGTAAGATGACTGTTTGCTGCATCTTGACCGTATGCTAATAGGGTTTATAAATAATTACGATAGTGATAAAGGTCCTCGGAAAGAGTAATGGATGTTTCCATTTATGAAAACACTCAATTGATTGAACAAGGAGTGCAATAAATTGTTAACACCTGTCGTTTTATCTGTTGGTGCTAAGTTTGAACCATCTGATTTCACAAATTTACTTTTCACCATCAAATAAACGTTTAAATTTAAGTAATGTTCCTTATCTTCAGGAATAACAAATTCCAATACGCATAGATTTGCTGGGGCGATGGGTTTGTTTACTGTAATACAATTCCTAATCCTGCCAATTAAAAGGTTTTTATTTTTATTTTTAGAAAAGATGTCAAGTTCGGATTTTGTACAGGCGATTATGGTGTTATCTCTGTATCGCACTGAGTATCTGCGCTGGTAACAACGCGGCGCAGGAGGTATTTAACCGAAAACGTTTCTAGCTTTTTTGATTTTAGAAGTTCTTTATGAAGCAGATCTCTTTCTCTCACCCTTTCCATGCTGCAACTTACCCGCCAATTTTTAATGCCTTCTGTGACTCGTCTTGCCACTATACCTTTGACTTTGGTACCTCCCTGTTTTGCAGCAATATCGGTTATGATGTTTGCACTGTGGTGAGGGCTTCCCTGCCCAACGATTTTTTATCGGATAGAAGAAAGTGCTTAACAATTCTGAAGAGGTTCCCCAAAAAGTTACCTACACCCTTGTTGAAGGAATGGACTTCCGACATACAGTGGTTCGATGTAGTCACCCAGATGCCCTCCACTCTCATTTACATAGTATGCTGTACGCGATTCAGTTGCAAAATGCATGCTTTTTAATTTAGGATTCCAATTTATAATAGGACCGAGCAAAAAATGTGTGTACATTTATTAATTCTTAGCGTTCCATTGTATATTAGGCGCTTAACATGCCTCATTAGGTTCTTTTATGAAACGGCTTTATTTCTCTTCAAAAGGAAGCCATGCTAAATTTTTTTACACCCACTATTGTCGTCAACCGAGTTTGAACCAGAGACTTGGATGTCTAAACCGCGGAAGGCGACAAAAAATTGTTGGAACTATATATCAAGCTACCAACGATTTTGTTCAGCCATCGCGCTACTCCTAGATCCTGAGACCAGGCTCAGCGAACAGTGCTAAAATTATGCCACCGGCAACAGGGAGCAGTGGCTAGAAATTTAATGTTCTCATTGCAACGCAGGTTTTCAATATTCCAAAAGGAATAATCTTCATTATCGCCGGATTGCAACATAAGAATGTATATTTCCTTTGGTAAATAATGCTCCAGGGGGATTCTGAAGGTGTTTGGCTCATAGTCTATATAGCCCGAACACCTTGGCATTCCATGGAAGTTAATGTGAACCGTACATTTGTTTGCAAATAATGTATAGGCCAAACGGCGAAAATCGGGTTCGCGAAACAGATGGTGCATCACTATCCGCTCGCTTTCGTTCGTCGCTAACTCTTTAATAATTATTTTCCCTTGAGGGTTAACTCTCTAAAGATTAACGGGTTTTGGAAAGTTGTTGCCAAAACTAACGTATGAATTTTCGGGATGCAAATGCATATTAGAATCGTTCAACAAGATTACGCAGAACTGTTCCAGGATACATCAATCCAGCTGTCAAACTTAGGAACGTTTACTTTTCGACGGACGAGATGTTGTGTTGTATCGTTCCTCATCCTTGTTTTTAGTATTCTGTCTATTTTATACAAAGTAAGTTTGTTAATTTTTACAGGAGTAAGTCTGTAAATGTAAAACCTTCTTTCAATAGGATTTATCATATATCTATATGAATTCCTGTAGGTGAAATACTTGTAGATTTTAGACTTGCTGGTATGATTAAATCTCTCACACTTTAAATCTTTCTCTTTTAACATGTTTTGAATTGCAGGTCCTAAATATTCCCCTATCAGATTTCCCTGCGAGGGGAAAGGAAGAATCTAAGATACCGTCAAAGGCCTTGGTAGCTACTGTACAGGTTTTGGATCTTAAGGGTTTTACACATGCAAATCTGGAAAAACAATCTATACAGGTTAACAGATGCTGAACTCTGCCGTTATACTCTTTAAGGCGTTTAAAATCTGCCATTCGATCTCCCAGTCATCGTTAATGTTATTCAAAGTTTACTGGTTCCTTTGAAATTTTCTCTGCGCAGGCTTCTGCAATGTATACGCATTCTGTTGAAGAAGACAATCCTCTGTTTCTCGTTTGTTCTTTCCCGCAGCAGATGCAAGGTTCTGTAAGTAGGAAAAAGCGGAAGGCTATTCGGGATGTGTAAAATGCTTCTTATTCATTATTAGTAACGTGTTGAAGTTTCGACAGGCTTCAATAAAAACAAATAGGCAATTATTTCTTTATGTTTGTTACCTCTATTTTATTTTATTAAAGGCTTCGTTATTCAGCAAATGCCCGTCGGTTAAAAGACAATTTGCCTATACATATTCTTGTCGGAAAGCGTGACCTTTGAGAGACTTTTCTTTTTCCTATTTAACAATTCCCAACATTCCGCAACATCCTTTAAAATACCCGCGTCATGCTTTACGTATAGATAGTTGTCCTTTAAACAAGTAACGGAATCGTCAATCTTAAAAGCTGTTATCTCTCTTTGTAAATGCCGAATACGGTATCTGTTGCCCTTGGGGTGTGTAAATAAGGAACCAAGCAAGGACCTGCTAGATACCTAAAGTTTCTATTGGTAAACTCCTCTATTTCTTTTTTCTCGTGGGCTGGTAAAGTTAGAGTCCTTGCCTGTTCTTCGTCAAGCTCTTCCTTTTCTTCTTCTCTTCCTCCTCCTTTTTCTTTCACTCTTCTTTCTCGTAGTTGGCTTCTGGAGAGGAGAGGACGAGCCTCTTTTCGCGGGGTGAAACTTTATGTGACTGTTGCCGTGGCTGCGGCAGATACAAACAACGGCGGTCACTCGATTTAATCTTAACCAGTTTCTCGTACGCGTCTCCTTTTCTCTGCGTTCGCTCTTTTGCAGTCTTTTTAAAACAGTAGGTATCAATATACTGTTGAGATACCAAAAATGATGTTTGTAGTATTTAGCGATTTATTGGAGCTGAAAGTGCAATCAATACTGTAGATAACAAAGGACTTAAAAAGCCTCCCTTTTGTATTATAAACCTTCTCTTGTTGTTGATGTTTTGAGATTTAGCCACCTCTTTCCCCGCACTGTTTTATACCTTCATAAATTGCACATGGAACATTTGCTTAGATTACAGTTTCCGTTTAGAACATTTACAGCGCATTCAGCAATAGGCAACGCTAACTCTTTGTCGGCCTTCTCCAAAATGGCTTTCACAGCTTCGGTTTGGCGCTTTGAAGCACGGGAAGCATGAGATAGTTCGATTTTATCCGCTTGCTCATGCTTGTATGCTACGGTGGGAAGCTCCGATGGCAAAAATGTTGATTCTAAAACGTAGGCAATTGTCGGTTTGCTGACATAAAGTCAAATAGCATATATCTGTGTGATTTTTCCGTATCATCCAAATACGCCTCAAACAGCGATTTCCAAATTTCGGGGTATATTTGTCTCTCTAGATGCACCACTTGGTTCTTATCCCTAACGTTTATGAAAACAACTATATGTTTAGCGTTTACTGAGATGTCTGTACAATATTTACCATGATCAAATGGATTCTGAGTAATCAATATAGCGCTTAAATTTCTCTGGTGACTGCTCTTTGTAAACCAGTTACACACCTCTTTCGAATAAACTGAGTTTAACAGATCGTCAAGTACTATCAGTTTAAGTTTTCTTTTTTGGTTTTCAAATTGGGGAACACCAACGCGAAACGTGACATTATTTAACTTAGGCACAGCAGATTCTTCACTATAACACCACAATATTTATTTGAATTTGCTGATAGTACACAACTGCTTTAGATTTTTAATTAAATATACGAGAAATACAATTTTGCCTGACCCTGAGCTTCCGCTAATAATTAGAGTGAAGGGATGATGAAATTTAATTACCCGATGTTTTATAAACATGACATCTAAAGATTATGGGTGGTAGCCCGTCAATGTGTGTTCTACCTTTACTCCAATTATAGGTGTATCTTAAGAATGTAATCAATTTGAGCTGTAGTGGTAATTTTTCCACACTTCATTTATATCTGTGGAAAGATAACTGTCTAAAACTTGGGAGAGGAAGCACTGACAACACTTAATCCGCTAGAGCGTGATGCTTTCTATGATTTTCGAGATATTTTAACACTATTTTCCACGCTTCAGGTTCCATACTGAACGCAGATTCGTCCTAGCCACTATTATTTATCCTCAACCGTAGCCAAAGGGAACGTGTCGTATGAACCATCCAATCGATGTCTCTTATGCAAACATATTCCAAATATTTTTTCTTCTGGTTCGAAGAAAATAATCATTCTGTTTGATCTTTTATGTTTTATTTTATTTTTCCTTCTAACTACAATGCTTCGTTCACCATTTTCGCCGACACTTAAAATGTTCATGGAATCAAAGTTAACCAAATTTAAGTGTTATTCCTCTGACTTTGCAAACAGTTGTGAAATCTTCATAAGGCAAACGAATAGTGTACGCGTAATTTTTTTGCCCCCGGTTATGAATTCTGAAATGTTTGTTTCCGACCTGTAATCAGCGAGCTCACCCATCATGCCCCCTCCCAAGTTATCGCCACATTCGCTCCTTCCCATACCTCGAAAATTATGGAATCTGTATACTATTCAGTGCCTCCATATGTGTATATAGCTTGAGTCTTGCACATGCAGTGATATATGCGCCTAGTACTTCATTAGTATGTGTCAATGGAGAGGCTTCGAAGTATTTTTGGTACTTCCAAGATAGCTACACCACTTGGTCGCTCACAAACATCAAATTTTGTGCCTCGATTCCGGGCGTACACAGAAATTGAAATAATTCTCGAGGTTCCTTAATTATTTTCGTATGCGAAATGTTATTCTGTTCTGTAAGTTTCCCTCAGAAGGAATTACGGCATAATTATGCTAACCAGGTATTTATTCTAATGACCGTCTTATCTAAAAGAATCCCTTACCTCTGGAAAAAAATTCGAACGTATTCTTCTTTATCCCCTTCACTCTTAACCCAAGAAGGATAGCCGCTGGCCTCAGCCTTTAATCTATAAATTCTATTAATACATTAGTATATTTTACAAATAATCCTCCCTTATTTTCATTTATGTTATACTCTTCCAATATATATTCGAAAAATTTAAAAATTTCTCTCACTTCATGATCAATTTCGACAGTGTTTTGTATCTTGTCTACTATCCAAGTGCACGTCAACTCCTGTTCGCTTTCGTTGTGATTACATTCGACAGCATTTTCTTGCTCCGCGCAGGTGAAACACAGCGAATATTAACTTTGATGACTTCTAAAAGGTAGGACAGGAAGATAAAGGCTCCTGTTTTTAGCCAAAACTCTACATTTTTCTAAGCATATGCGAAATATTAGAACAACATAAACTTTATGATGACCTACACACATCATATGGCAATATTTAATGCTGTATTTGCATTTGTTTTCCAATACGTTTTAATTGCTTCTGTCCTACCTCCATAGAGTGAATCCTCAAAGAATAAGGGGAGCATTTTTCACAACAGGGTCGTTTTTAAAGCTGGATAGTGTTTTAAAATTTCCTCGAATTGGCATTCCTACATTACATGAATCTTGTAGCCTGCGGTACAATTTTATCTAAGCGGTTCATCGTATACTCGTGTCTATCTGCAAGAGTTTCCGCTTGGGTGCCTACGAAAGGAATGTCTCTATTGTCTTTATTATCTTGACATTCGTTATCGTGGTAATAACAACCAAAAAATTCAAATACCTCTCCCGTTTCTTTGCAAAAGCTATCAACCTTCAGATGTGGTAATTCGGGCAGTCTCGCCTCCTTGCCATTGCCCGTGTGCTTAATGCAGACGTTCCTTCTAATTTCTGCATATCTAAGCCACATTAAACTACTCATAAGCCCTATAGTGTTTTCTTGTAAATATTTTTTCTTCCTAAATACCTTGCTACACGCTGAAGCTCTTGTAATAGATTCCAGAAACACTTCAATACTGCCAATCTCTAAGAATTTATTTCTAAATACAGAAAACGTCTCTCGTAGCACTGTAACATCTGCCAAACTATAAGTTTCGAGTTATTTTCTGAAATCGAATATTTCATCTTTCACTATCTTATACCATCCATAAACTTCTTTGCGCTCATCCGGCATTAATTCATCAACGCCATAATGGTGAGGTTTTGAATAGCTACCTACATAGTTCATGTTTGCAGGAGTGTTAAAAAATGAGGAAAGTGATCTTTTGTATTAGCTTGTATTGCAAAAGCCTTCGGCAAACCTCTCAATTTCATTGGTAAGAAATTCAAGCTATCCAAAAAGGTTAGATGTTGCATTTTCGAACACAATATTTTTGCTCCGTTCATCACAAAATATGGTAACCAACCCTGTTTTACAGAATAATCTAATATAAACATAATATCATAGGCTCTGGGATTATGCGCAACAACAAAAATTCTCTCACAAAATGGTCTATCTTTTCGCAGATATAGCAAAAACGTTCCAATGAAGTCACTACCCCAAAATGAATGAATCCGTGTTCCACACTGACTACACTTCTTGCTCAGTTTTTTTTTTTTCGCAAATAAAACAATGTTGTTCCAAATAGAGTAGGTTGGGTACGTGGAGGTACGCATTGTCTCCTATTCGTGAGCGCTGGTTATATTCTATGTCATAGAATACGTATAAAACCATTTCAGAAGAGGGTACCCTTGCACTAAGCGTTGGCATGCATCATAGTGACCTGGCATCTCATTACTTTTGCAATTTTCACAATATGACATTTAACATGTGATTAGGATTTAGCTGCTTACTGCAAATTGAACAAATCTCTTCGATTCGCATATTGTTTTATTGCCAAATCTATTCTGTGCATAGTTATTTAGACAAGTTGCACTTCTAAAATATCTTTGACATGTGCTGCAAAATATATAATTTCATTCAAGAATACAAGTGAAATTGTAAAGCACCCTGAACATTTACATTTGCATTTAAGCGTTTTTGCCCCATTGTAAGATATTCCTTTATTGCACCTTTCACATATATAACCTTTAGCCTGTAAGACTCACAATCACGCTAAAATGTTTTTCCTGAGCATCAAACAGAAGATTCAAATGCTTTCGTGAATTTGAATTGTCATTATAGATTATATTTTCACAATATAATACATCATAAATTATAATTCTATATTTTGAAAGATTGTGTTGAAACGTTTGCAACTCTGTGATACCTCCCCCCATTAGCATGATCAACATTTTCAGCCCTTAGAAGTTTATTTACCTTGAAATGGAGTAACCTACCTCTTCTATAACTATCTAGTCAGGATGTTTTGTTAAATGTGCAATTACTATCACAAGGGCGAAAGCTAAACAGTTTGTCTTAGATTTCACTTTTACTGTGCTTCTTTTTAAATGAGTGAATGGGGATAAGGATAAACATTTTGTTGTCTTTCGTCCTTGTCTTAACGGCATATCAATATGATCTACTTTTACGGATAAGGTATCTGTGGCGTAAAAATTGGTCTTAGATTGGCAGACGTTTACCACCACAGCCAATAATAAATCGAAAGATATCTGATCTGTTCTGCGAAAACTAAGTTCTGTCGGTTTATCTTGTAAATTGACAGAGTTAAATCCACCACGTCATATGCTTCCACACCTTGTAATGCAGTATCTAATAGTTGCTGCATAACATTTCTAAAATACAAAATAGAACTTTTATTTTCTGGAGCTGAGTTAATTTGAATATTATAACGTCTGCCGTGAACTCTGAACCACGAAAATTGTCGTTTCATTATGTTTGTGATGTTAATATGATCCATGCAGGAAAAAAATAATATCGCACAAACTTAAGGTTATCTCTTATAATATGAAATTTATTATTTGATAAGTAAAAAAATTCTCACTGTTTACTAAAACAGATGGATGAGCGTAGTTTTGTGCGCAACGAAATGATTGTTGTCAGTTTCTGTTACGGTCGGTGACTGTGGTTATCCGCAAACATTTGATTGGTTTATAAACCTTGATGGACGTTGATTAGAAAGTGTTTTTAAGGTCACATTTGTGTATATACACAGCAGCACACACCGGCAACAAGGCACCGTACAACACATTTTGTCTCCACAGATCAGCGGCAAGGTAAGAGTACAACTTATAATTTACTTATTTTTAACTTCTCATGAAAGAAAGACATAAACTATTATTCATTCTTCTTTCCAGATTGGATTTTCTTACGAGCTTCAAACAGGTTCAAAATATTGTAACACTGCAAATCAGATATTTAGAAATACATACTTCATGTAATGTAGTAGGCGCATCAAGAGTCAATATGCAGTATAGACTGTCAATGTGTATTAGGCTTCAAAAGAGTAGCGAAGTCGATCCGAAACTTGATGTCGTAACTTTCATACTCTTCTATTTAAGGTTTTATGTGTGCTTAAAAATCGCACACATTTGGGATTAGGCAGCGAAGGAACCACGATTGCCATACGCCACGTAAGCAACCTCAGAACGTGTAATACGAAACGCATAACAAAATCCACATGCTACATCTTCCATGACTAAGATGACCAGTGTCGCGCCGGCGTGTCTATCAAATCACCCGTACACCACGCAACGGGGACCTTCGCAACCAACCGGCATCTCTCTTGAAGTGGGCCAGGCACGTGTCACTTGGTTATGTACGACTGCCTAATCCATGGTGATTTTAAGGCAGTTTTTGTATGTTCCTGAATTTAGAGCTGAAAATTATATTCACATATCACGTACAGTATGATCAACAAGGTCCATGTCCGCGTTTGGTGTCGTTTAACATCCTGTATATATATATGTAAAGCGGATTATTCCATATCGTTTAATAAAAATGTTTAGCACATATAATATGAGTAAATATTTTTATCCTAAAGCTTCAAATGAGAAATTACAATGTAGTATAGGTAGTTATCCCAAAAAGATAAACAGTTACTTTATAAGATTTAATGAAAATGGCTATGTTGTATTATCTAATGAAAAAAAAGTATATTTAAGCAGTGATGATTGTATCATATAATGTTTTTAAAAATTAACCATGTAAAGCATATAATAAAAGTCTCTGTATCTTTTTCAGATGACACCTCAAATTTAGATACTTAATGGTAATATCATAAGACCAAAAAGATTTAGTGATGAAGTTGCAGGGTTGGATATTTACTCTCGTCATTCTTATGATATACAACTTCAGTAAACCATACTTATCCCAATGGGAATATCTGCAAATCCTATAAGAGGCACTTACCTTCGTATACCGGAGACATCAAGCGTAGCCCTTTTAGGTGTATCAACCAGATAAGATAACGATTTTCAGGGGAAATCTGTGTAATGATGTCAGACAATTCAAGTAAAGAACAGCATATTTTTATGATTCAAAAAAATGCCCAGTTTAATATGTAAGAGAATATACATACCTAAAGTAAAATATATCAACAAACAAAACAAAAAAACAAAAAAACTAACAGAGGAAACAATGGATTAAGTAGTAGTGGTAAATTTTAGTAGATAAAAAGAACTCGCTAAAAAACTAATTGTATATTTTTATGGCTCTCTGCATAATGGGTCCTTTTACGTTTCGCTGTAAGTAACAATGCACAGACAAGAAAAAATATAATTTGCTGGAAGAAAGAACTGTTTTCAATACTTTTTAGAGAATTTACACCAATACGTTTCCCTGAATATTGGTCTGGTCTTACATGGATAACGTACTCATTATCTAGCGATTATGTTTGTTGTATTTTAGAAAATGCATTTCCTTTCTATGTAGAAGGAATATATGACACTGAACCTAATTGCATTAATTCATATGTTGCCATTAAACAACAGAGCAGAGAAGCACAAATTTCAACACCCACCTTTGGTTAACCAATAAAGAACCACATAACAACAATGACTCAAAATGGAAATAAAAATATTACCTATTTTAGCGATAATAACATATTTAAATGTAATATTGTTCAGCCAATATTATTTGTAAATATTAAGGTAACTTAAATAGCACATACAGAGGACACATACCACAGACGGATTACTTAAGCATCGCGAGCTGGTTCCAACTAAGCTACCTAGTAACTTGAGAGCTAAACATTCAGTTTATCTGTAATATTCGCTGGTCCCAGGTACATTTTCAAATTGCAAACGTCAGCTGTTTAATTACGAGTGTGTGTTTGTGTGTGCCGATGCTATGATACGTATATTTTTATCCATTTCTTGAAATGTGTACCCAAAGATATCCTTTCTCAGTACTTTGGGTAAGACCGATGTCTTCATGTTGGAATAATAAAATGCGAATTGCATACAATAATAAAACAGAAGCAGCTGAACCACCAGATATATAAAAAGTGTCCCAGAATTCAACCGCACAATTTGGAAGGATTATAGAGGGATTCTAGATAAACATTTTGAGATAGGGGACCGATTGCTCCCTTTGCCAGATGTCAAACTTATGGCATGTTTTCTGGATCGTGCATCAGTGGCCGTAATTCAAATTAATGTGGACGTGTGTGTCTTATTTGCATTTACAACGCCTCATTTGTATGTAATTAATCGAATAAATGCAGTGTTGGTACACAATCAGTACGATATTTAAGCCTATTGGACTTAATTTTTTTGTAAAACTGGCTGTTATTAGAGGGTGTGCACGCCACTGAGAACCGTTCAGTTGGTTTAAGACTATATGCAGTTAACTAGAGCGGTCAGCCATAACATACTGGTAGTGAGTTGGTAAAGCGCTGGTCATCGAATTCCATGATGGTAAGATGCCTCCGCTCTGAGGAGTTTTCGTTGTTCAATTTCTTTTTAATTTCGTTGTATTTCTCAAATAGTTACAGAATTTGAACAGCACTAATACACTTAGCATACAGTTTTGAAACGCAGATGGTAAACTCTCCAGGACAAATTACTTTCAAAAGATTCGCCTACGGTCTCACAAGTAGTAAAAGCTGGCATTAAACGCTATCTAAAAAGACAGGATGAAATTGATGTACCGTTCAATACTCATGCATAATTGTATTTCAATAGATAGATTAACTAATAATACAATTAGGTTTTTTGAAAACATTTACGTAATGTGTGCCCTAAAACGTAGAAGCTAAAGTATGATTTTAGCGGTGTAGTAAAAAAACGGTGCTAGCTGGGATTCAAACACCAATACTTTATGTAGGTATCATGTCTATTCACCCACTTAAGCTACTGTGATAATACAGCCGTGTGCTACGTAGGTGTAATTTCTGCAGGTGTATTGGAAATCGTCGCAGCGGATAGTTCCTGTGGTAATCTATTGTATTTTTCACTACGAATACTGTATTATTTCCCAAAGTCACCTTTTATTTGCCATTCACGCAGAGATGAAAAAGTATGATTTACTTTATAATACATAGTTCATCATTAGTTTTACATAGGTCTTGTTTTGCTATGGAGATGGTTGTTCATTTTGTATTTGATATTAAGTTCTTTCGACACAATGATGATATATATTCGTAAATTGTGAATTGTGCCTACAGTTGCAATGTGCTCATACATAATTCGTCAATGTGCGATAGTAGTTAGAATGTAAACCTTACCGTTATACTATAAGTGACTTTATTCCCTCAAAATGTTAAAAGAGAGAAGATAAGATGACAGCAAAGCCTCACATTTGAAAGAAGTAATATATGGAGCGTGAGCATATGATGTTTCGTGTGACGGGGAACCCGCATGACGAGAAATCGGGAAAAGAAATTAAAATGGCTGTGTATGGGATGAAAGGTATGGTAGTTTGAGGAGCTTTTTTATTATGGATGAAGCAAATAGTGTTAGATTATAGGAAGTGAGAGTGATGATGTATCACGAAAAAAGAAAAGAGAGAAAAGAAGTAGGGTGAAAATCCTATTGATTGTGAAACCGTATAACAAGAAAAAGTTCACAAATAAGGTATTCGTGTGTGTGTATGCATGAGATAGAGATAGATGGATAGATAGAGAGAGAGAGAGAGAAAGAGAGAATGTCTGAAACAAGTGGTAAGAGGATATCGTTCAAGACGGAACATGTTGAAAACATTCGTAATGAGGTCATCGAACAAGGTAGAATCTGCTTAAAGCATCGCAAAGCAGCACGTGCGTAATGAGATCGGTGTGCAAGAGAGTAGTAATATTTGAGGGGTTCAGCATCATATGATGTGTGTGTGATTAGAACCGTGTATGTATTAATAGCATATGTTTTTAAACTCGTGTACGTTTTCAAACCCGCGTAACGTAGGTTGAGAGAGAGGGAGAGAGATAGAGAGAGAGAACATTACGAATGGGTGTATAGGGCGTGTTGTGGGAAATTACGTCGAGTTCCACGACCAAAATGAGACGAGGAGGGGGAGTGGGTGGATGGTTTCACGCACGTGCGTGTGTGTGTGTGAGAGAGAGAGAGAGAGAGAGAGAGAGAGAGAGAGAGAGAAGTATGGGAACTAAAAAAGGTGCATGACCGTCCGCATTCCATACAAAGAATACCAAAAGAACAAGAATCCTGTCTTCTTGCTGGATGTTAATTATCCTCCATCCTGTAGACGCATGCACCTTATTAAAAAATACCAAAAACAAGAACAGTGTCTACATGCTGTAAGTTAAGTGCCCCTCATCCTCTGTCCTAGTCCATCTTCCCTATCTTTAAAATAATCATCTTAAGTAAGGTGGAGTTCCGTAGCCGTCAGCTTAATAAGATCTGAGAAAATAATGATATGGTTGCGAAAACAGAAAGTTAGACTGTATTGAATATTTTTAAATTGAGGACATCAGACGTGGCGACACGGAATGCATAAGAATGAGGCAACCCCTGGGCTGTGGTTCAATGAACATGCTAGAGTAATTTATTCAACCTGAACGTAAAACCTCTCGGAAGAAAAAATGCCTTAGGAATAAAAAAAAGCTATCCTGAAAACCAGCCTGAGCTGTAACGTAACAATCTTCCCAAAATAAATACAAAAGATGTAGGAACTATTAACTGAATGATTCCTTCAGTAAATGGAACTTAATTCAATTCCTCCTCCTCCAAAAATAAAACAGAAAAAAAAACTTGAAAAAGGGTGTGTACAAATTCTAAGAAGTTTACCAACAGCTGTGGATATGCGCGCATAGAGGAAAAAAGAATCTCCCCCACTTCGTGGACATCGAAGGGTCCAAACTATCGTATAAAACCTTCAGTTAAAAACCTAAGTATTTTAGTATTGAATTAAAAACGTAGCTATAACAGTTACACGTTATGTAGGCAGTGGGAGTGCTGGTGTATGGGGTGTGGGGGGTTATGGGTGGGGGTGTGGGGAACTGTGTAAGTGTGTCACAAGTGTTAATATAAAAGTTGACATACAACGTTATATTGCAGTATCAAGGAAAAAAAAGCAGTGACAAAATCATAACAACTTGAATGGTAAGTTATTTGTCATTCTGTGCATGTCTCACTATCATTCGATAAAGAAAAATAATATTCGTTTTAGAACAAGTGTAAAAACATGCATCTTTGAACCAGGAAGTGAAGTCATACTACCTACTTTAGTGATTTGAGTTTAAAAAGTAACAGGAAAGCTTAAATGAAAACACCGTATACATTCAAGTATTCCAATATGTGTTATAATGCATGAAATCCGTTAAAAAAATAAAAAATAAATAAATAAAAAAAAACGAATATGTATGATCCATAGCTATCACAATGAAAATAACTCCATGTAACGTTTGAACGAGAAAAGTGAAGCCGAATTTCGCGATCTTAGTTTTAAAGAAAAAGAAAATGTCTAATGAAACACACTGTCTGAAAAAAATCGTTATTGTTGTATGTTACAGAAGCTCAAATTGTTGGAAAACTCAATATGATAGCGGAAGGTGGAAATACTACCTACAATAAAGTTGGCGGAACTATCACAAAATATCCCAAACGAAATCCATTCGTTGAAAACTGTCAGTACACGATATTGCGAAAGGGTAGTGCTCACCCTGAACGAAGTGCAGATCTTTGTGCCTGAACGCTTTCGAAAGATGACTCAACTACAGAAGGATGCCATTAACAAAGGTGGTTTTCAGCTGATCTATCAAGGACAAGAAAAGTTGATTCAGGGTATAAGCAGCATAAACTGACTTTTTTACCACATCAAGTAAGCAAAAAACACAAAAAATCGAGTTACAATAAGAACTTTTAAATTATTAAAAAACAAATACCACTAATAACGAATTTGCAATGTCTATTTGTTCAGTCTACTCAGTAAAACAAGGTGGGTCAAGACAGTCCAAAATCGAGCGAGACAGCAGTAAAAAAGCCAAGGTAAGAACAAAAGTCTGATTATTTAAGCAACGTTTATTTTTTCAAAAAAAAAATTAACTAATACATAAAAAAATATTTTTTGGAGAAAAGGCAATATTTTGCATGAAATATTTTTAAAAATTCAATAAGTATGTGTTAAAATCTGTTTACTACAATAATCTTTTACAACAATGATACTTTATTCTAAGTAGAAGTAAAAAGATTTAAAAAATCATTTCATACATAAGATATATTTGGTTAAATATATAAATGTATATGCTAATATCTATATGGTTTTCTAAAAAAAGCAGTGATTGTTTAAGAAGTGCTTTATTTTGAAATTAATTACTAATTAAAATATATTTTTAAAAAAGGAATATATTTGGCTTGTGATAAAACATTGTTAAAAAAAATCAATGAAGTATGTTTAAAAATCTGTTGCTAGCATCTTTTGTTTACGGCACTGTTTCAAATTTAACTTTATTCTAAGTTAATCTAGGTATAATTGACAAAAATATCGTTTGAGCAAAAAGCAAGTGAATTTACACTATGAAAACAATCTTTTAGAAACTTGTGTTAAAAAAAAAAGCAAAATTAACTAAAAATCTCTTAACCACACTGTTGTTTTACAGCGCTATTTCAAAAGTGTCTATTATAAGCACAATAGAAAAAAAGAGTACAATTTGAACAATTTAGCTAAAAAAAATAAGCAAGTGAATTACAATGTGTGAAAAAAATATATAATCTTGTATTAAAAAAGTAGATGAACTACATTGTAAATAAATAGAAAACTAGGATAAAAAATATGAGACTTGCACTTAACCATAACTATTTAAAAAACAGTAATATTAATAGAATTACCAAGAATAAGTATCTTTTCTTTTTAAAAAAAAACATTATCATTTCAGACTGTAACAAAAATACAATTGCTTAAATATAAGCATGCTCAAGTAAATCCAATTGCTAAAATATACATATATATATATATATATATATATATATATATATATATATATGTTTATACTGAAAATTTTATTATTTCTAAAATTAGAAATGTCAATATTTCAGATAACGATATGCAAGAGGTCCCAACCAAATCAGATACCAATACACTCAAGAGACGTTGAAGCTGGTCTAACACCGGAATGGACGCATCAATGTCAAAGAAACCTCGAAATCAAGAGGACATCCCTTCAGTTTCAGCAGGGAAGAACAGAATAGAATCGGTGAATGCATAAACACAACACAAATTGCAGTGCTGTAAAAGAGAATCTGCATTCAAAAACAGAGTCTACACAAGTCAGATAGAAAATACAGTAGAGATTATCGATCCTCAAACATTTCTAGATGCATGTAAATCGTTGGTTAGGAACGAAATTCAAAGTAATTTGATACCATACAAGTCTGGTATAAAGTTATGCGGTATCTTAGTCTGCAAGTGTTTAATTCAAACCCCTGAAAAGAAGTAACTGAGTTATTTAATTTCAACAGTAAAATGGAACCCATCCTACAAGGTACAAATATCAGTGAATGTTACGAGAGAAAGTTTAAACAACCCATATTTTCCAATATTGATACATTTGAATTGAAAAGCAGTTCGAAATCATTATTTCAGATACATTTGCTAATTTTAAATGGATGTCATTACGATGCTCTAAAGGCGGGATGCTTTACAAAACTCCCTGAATTCATAAAGCGTAAAAGAGCTGTAATTAACGTAAAAAATCATGACAGTAAATGTTTCGGGTATTGCTTGCTGGCTTCCATACATTCTGTTAAACAGAATAGAAATCGAGTGACCTCATACTCTAAATTCAATACGTTTCATGAATTCCATTTCAGTGGAATAACGTTTCCTGTAACACTTGAACAAATACCAAAATTCGAAGATCAAAACGGGAATATATCAATTACGGTATATGGTGTAGATGAATACTCAATCGTTCTGTTGTACCAAACGGAAGAACGAAAATAGCATCATGTGAATCTTTTAAGAATTACTAATGAAGGCAGGTCACACTATTGCTTAATAACCGATCTATCCCGCCTTCTAGCTAGTCAGATGAGCAAACGGAAATGCAAGACGTGCATACGTGAAAGATGTTCAAAGCATTATGTAACTGATGCAAATTTAGAAAAACATAAAATTAAATGTGTGGAAAAACAGATTATCATAATGCCTGAAAGTGGTAGGAGGAATAATGTAATTGAATTCAATGCGTTTTCCAAGGGTACTCGCATTTCGTTCTTTATATATGCCGATATCGAATCGATTCTTACAAAAGTTCAGTAATGTCAGCCGTCTACAGATAGTATTTGAACCAGATCAATACATAGACATGAAGCGGTATCAAAAGCTATCAAATTAGTTTGTCAGTATGATGACTCATTGTCAAAATTCAGAAGTTTCAGGGGGGAAAACGCAATTCAAGATTTTTTCACTGAATTAAAAGCAATTGCAGACAATGTAATTGATGTGTATTCAGAATGCAAAGAGTTAAATATGACCGATGAGGACGAAATTAAGTTCAGAAATGCATTGTCTTCTGTGCAAACAAAATTTTGAGGTTCACAAGTCCCGGGTTCGAGATCATGATCACATAAGCGGCCTATTTCTAGGCGTGGCGCATCAAGCTTGCGATCTAAATAGAAACTTGCCAAATTTCATCCCAATATTTTTCCATTGCTTATCAAATTACGATTCACATTTTCTAGTGAAACACCTTGCTTACGACCAAGAACCTATAAGTTGCATTTCGCAAACACCAGAAATTTATTTGTCATTCAGTAAGAGATATACGTCTGATGGAAAAACTATATGTTTCAGATTTCTTGACAGTTATAGATTCTTGGACGATAAGTTGATCAAGCTAGCAGATATGTTGTGCCCTGAGGACCTTAAAATCACAAACAAGGCATACCAAAACCCTGTAAACCAGCAGCTAACGAGACGCAAAGGAGTATTCCCTTATACTTATTTGGATCCTGAAGAGAAATTAGAAGACACTTCACTACCAGATATTACACAATTTGAAAACATTACACAAGAAGAGTACACACATGCTCAGACTGTGTGAAAAGTGTTTAATGTATAAAATATTGGTGAATACAGTGATTTATACCTTAAATCTCATACATTAATACAGGCTGATATATTCGAAAAATTCAGAGAGTTGTGTCTAAATGTATATCAACTCGATCCATGTCATTATTACACTATTCAGGTATAGCATTTGATGTCATGTTAAAGACTACAAAAATTCAAATATTACTTATCACAGACAAAGAAATACTCAAGATTTCGAATCTGGAATTAGAAGAGGTCTCTGTGTAGTGTCTAAGCGCTATTCTAAAGCAAATAACAAATAAATGGCAGAGTATAATGATACCTTACCAAGTAAATGCTTAGAATATTGGACGTAAGTAATTTATATTCAATACCTCAATTGGGTAGTTTTCCATACATCGAACTGAGATGTTTAACCAGAGAAGAAATAAATGCAAAAGATTTCTTAAGCATTGCATAACATGGGGATACGGGTTACGTCTTTGAAGTAGATCTAGAGTATCCGGCAGAAATTGATGACGTACACAATGATTTTCCATTGTGTCCAAAGAGCGAGATACCGCCAAATGAAAAGACAACAAAAAATTCTCGCAACACTTTCAGACAAGGCAAATTATGTATTTCATTACCGCAATCTTCAACAATGTGTTGAATTAGGAATGAAATTAAAACATATACATAGAGTGGTGGCTAACAAACAAACTCGCTGCAAAGCGTGTTGAGGAAAAGTCAAAATTTGGTAAAAGTTTATGGAAAAAATTTAATAACTCCGTTTACGGAAAATTTATCGAAAATATACGCAAATTCAATTATTTTCGTCTTGTATCCAGTTGGAAACAGGCACGAGAGCTTATAGCATATCAAACATTTAAGCGATATATAATATTTGATGAGAACCTTGTAGGAATCGAACTATAAAGAGAAGAAATTCACGTGTTTAAACCTATATATATTGGGCAGGCAATTCTTGACATTTCGAAGTATGTTATGTACGATTTTTACTACAACGTGCTGAAAAAGAATCTGCAGGATCTAACTTTAAATTATATAGATACACGTGCATTTCTGTTTGAAACCAGTAGCGACATATATGAATTCATCAAAAGTAATATTCAGTACCTTGCCACATCCAATTACCAACCTGATAACGTATATAAAACACCACTGTTGAATAAGAAATCATTAGGTCACTTTAAACATGAGATGGATGGGAAAATAATGACAGAGTATGCAGGGTTAAGGTCTAAATTATATACATTCTGCTATGATGGTTAGCTTGTAAAGAAATCAAAAGGTGTATCGACGACAGCACTGCGATATATAACATTTGTTGATTCCTTATCCTGTTTGAATGACATGAAAAAAGCACATTATGTCAAACAAACAACTTTCAGGAGTTATAAGCATGAAGTTCACACTGTAGAAATGAACAAAATTGCTCTTAGGGGATTCGATACCAAACGTTACATGCCGGAACAATAATACTCAACCTTAGCTTGAGGTCATCATCCTATTCCTACACAGCCTGAGCATAAATGACAAGTGTTAGAAAAAAAGTGAAGTTGTGCATTCTCACATCGATTCTGTTTTGTGATTCAAACTGTCAACAGATATATTTTTTTAAAAAAAAAACTCGAGTATGATTTATGTAAAGTGTTAATCAAATGTTGTGAAAAAAAAACTAGGCAAATTATTTTCGAAAACAAAATAACGAGAATCCTGGCATTGAAGAAAAATATAAAAACATGTTATATTGGCTTGTGTCTGCTTTAATCAACAATATATAAGTAGGGATATGTGAAATTATGTGTTTATTCTCTATATTTGTTTATGAGATACAAAAAGAACGTAGAGGAATAGCACTCAATTGTTGAACATATCTTATACTAACACTATATATGCATATAACCGTGCATGCTATGATTCATGCTGTGTACTATATGGAAGAATCAAAATAGTATTTACAGCACTTGTGTCATATGTTACAAATTTGTTTGCTTCGGGAGCACAGAGGTAAAAAAATGTGTTTTACTGACTGAAAAATGAGCTCTAAAAATAATACATGTTGACTTCATGTGCTGCATGAACAACAAATAAGCAGAAATTGTTAAAATGACTAATATAAGCATATCATTGACACTTTTCTGTTTCGAGAGCATAGACATCCATAATTACGTTATCTATGAAAAAAAAATGTACTTTTTGTTTTCAGCCCATGCATTATAACAGATCTCTTTGATTATTCTAACTTTGATACATAATTGACAAAAATATTATGCTTGGAACAGTAGCGGAAAATTGATTTTTTGTTTGTCTATTACAGGTAAATATATTATGAAAAAATAGGACGGGGAGTAATATTTATAATGCACAAGGGAAAAAAATAAGTATTTTCAGTAAATACCGGTTTAAGTTATTTGCACTCATGCTGTAAAAAAACAGAATAAGGTGTTCATATGTATAGAATAGAAAACATAAAAAAAAAAATCTGTGCTGAAAATAATCAGATATTATTTTTTATTTTTGATACTCAATTTTTTGCTTGGATAAAATAAAAAATGCATTTTGTATGAGAAATAAAATAAATGTAGCTTTTATGATGAGAGATATTTGTACTGCACATATTTAGTTGCACTCTATAACTGAAAGTCATGTTCAATAAAATGCATTGATATTTATATGCAGCTATATTCATGTTGTGAAAAAAACCAGAATAAGGTGTGCAGCTTTTTGTCATTTGGAATCTGTTGTTACTTATAATATGAGCAACCATCCATGCTGTGAAACAAAATGTTTCATTGGGAATAGAAAACAAAATGATGAGAGATATTTTGTACTGTACAAAAAAACTTCAGTCATGATGCAACTCATGGCTTTTTTTTTTAAATAAAATATGCAATTTTTTATTTTGCAGTAGGAGAAAAGAAATAAAATATATTACTATGTCATTGGGATCTATTATTCATTTTTATTATGCCAAACACTCATTCTGTGGAACAAACTAAAATGAAATGATGAGGGAATGGTTAGAGGTACTTGTACTGTAAAAAGAAAATCTGATGTTCTTTTTCTTATCATGGGAAAACATGAATACTGAAAAAATGAAATATGCATATTTTTTTTTAATTTTATGAAATATATTCTTAATGAAAGAAACAAAACATTATACCTAATTTCTACTTTTTTATACTCAATGGAACACTGTATTAAAAACAAATGCTAAAAAAATAAAATATGTATTTCAGGGGGTGCTAGGGAAGGATAAAAGAGAGAAATTGAAGTGTTATGGAACATGTGAAAGTACTTGCAAACTATATTAATGTTGTAACTATATTTTAGCTAAATTTCTCCTTCAATACTCAATGGTGTTTGGGTAAGAATAAAATATGCATTCTTTTGAAGGTGGGAATACAGGATAAAAATAGATTATATGAAACAAGACTTTTTTGTTATTGGAATCTGTTAAAAAAGCATTCATGCTGTGAAAATACAGTATGTATTGTTATTGGAAAGGAAATAAGTGATAAAAGAAAATATTAATGTTGTAATCTTGTGTTCTTTTTCTTATCACGGGAAAACATGAATGCAGTGGGAAAAATAAAAATATGCATATTTTATTGAATTTTATGGGATATATTGTTAATGAAAAAACCATTATAGCTATTTCTATTTTTTTTTTTTTTTTTTTTTTTGATAATCAATAGAACGATGTATTCAAATAAATGGTAAAAACATAAAATATGCATTTTAGGGGGGTTGGGGAAGGTTAAAAGAGAGGAAATAAAATATTATGGAACCTACATGTTGTGAAAGTACCTGTAAACTATATTAATGTTGTAACTAAATTTTATAGCTGAAGTTTTTTCTTCCATACTCAATGGTGTTTGCATAAAAATAAAAATGTATTCTTTTGGGGGTGGGAATAGAGGATAGAAAAATAGGTTATATGAAACAAGAGTTTTTTTTGTCATTGGAATCTTTCAAGAAAGCATTCATGCTCTGAAAATAAAGTATGTATTGTTATTGGAGAGGAAATAAGTGATAAAACAAAATACTAATCTTGTAGCTTTTGGAATCTGCTGCTGAAAAACATTAATGCTGTGAAAATAATTTTTTTTAATATGGGAATAGAAAAATAAGTGAAATAAAATAAAAAAAACTTTTTTTGTAATTGGAATATATTGTTCTTTTTATTATGAGCAAACAATACAACTCCCATATATATCCACAATCCCAAATCCTTCATTTTTTTTATTTCCTTTTTTATACTTAAGAGTTTTATTTCAGGTTCTACACTACAGCATCCTTATCTATCCATTCGGTCATAGGGAACCCTAACCACTTCACAAGTAAATTATTTCCACGACGTCGTAGTACCCTCTCCACCAGAAGTGTATTGGGGTACTGGATTCGTTGCAACTCATGTCCATCGAAGCCGCCTTTTATTAGATTTCCATCTCCGTCCTGCAGATGGTAGGTAGGTGGAACTGTATGTTTTGTGCTGACAACACGAAATATTTCAGTGCTCCAATTCGATGTGTAACCCTTCTCGAGTAAATTCTTATGTCTAGAGATTCGCACATAGACGCCATCTTTAAACCTCCTTGCATTCCTATGCTCCTTCCTCATCCGATCCTGACGAAAAGCTGTCAAGAGGAGGTCATTGTTTCTCACGTCGAGAGGCTGCATGCTGATCTTCGAATGGTACGTATTTTTATACAAATTAATTATTGTTGGTTACAAGGCCAGCCACGTAGAGGAACCTCTAGCCGTAATCTCTCTATATAGCATATTTTTAAGTATTCTTATTAGACGCTCAAGGCAGCAGCCTTTATGGTGCTGAATGTACTGTAATGATTAATTCCGTATCTAGCCATCAATTTTCTGAAATGTTGATTATAAAATTCTTTACCATTATCACATTGAATGTTCCTAGGTGGCGAGCCTAGATGCGACAGTATATCTTGCATTGCCTTATTAACACTAACTGCAGATTTGTCTTTCAGTGGTCTTCCATAAGTCATTTTAGACTAAAAATTAACTGCAATATGATTGTACTTATAATTTTATTTATTTATTATCCTGCATATGGTATCATTTCAATAAGATCTATTTGTAATAAGTCATTAAGACCTTTACTTACTACTTTTCTGCGCAAGAATTTCCTTCAGGCTGGAGGATGTAATTCAATACCAATATTTCGCCCGATCATGCTATAATGTTTGGTGTTTTCAATTCTGTTATTATTTTTTGAATTTCGGAATTATGATTTAAATTGTCTGCATACCTTGATGCAATAAGTAATCTGAGCCTTCTTATCAAAACATTAGGGTCTGACCAGTATACGTAATCCAACTTTCTATTGGGCAATTGTTCCTTCCATTTAAGACCCAACCCGGTCTTGCTGGCAATTAGGTCACGTATTATGTTTTTATACTTAAAACTTCTGTTCCATCTCACGCAACCATTTCTGCTGTAGCCCTGTCGGTGAACTGAAGTTGTTTTCAGGATACGTGAATATGTATCCAGATCGGCTTCGGTATATGTCGAGCTCCGAGGTACACGATTGAATATTAGTTCATATAAGCCAAGACTAGCCATATAAAAATCTTCTCTAATTTGAATACTGCTGTCTGCAAATACAATTCTTTTATTCCCTATCTTATACTCGCCATTTCCTAGCGTACTCCAAAAGTTGTGTCTAGCGTGCTGGTAATGGCCGTGCGAATTTTCCGCAGATATTCGGAAAGAGTGTCTGCTTCATGCTCTAGACTCACTTGTTCTTTCGCTACGGATCGGGGGATTTGTTTATGTGTCTCTTGGTTTTTTATTATACTCTTCAGCAGAACAGTTACGGGTTGGAGAAGCTCTGACATTACACGCTGGGTTTCAAACTTGAGACCTTTCAGGGAATGTAACTTTTCCCTTATTGCTTTGCTGTGTTGTGGGATGGAGTGCTTGTGCCTTATTCCTTCAGCATCCATGATTAAATGAATCTGGGTTTAAATTGCTGTCATCGTTTTATTGGAAACGTGTAATTCTATACTTACAACACGACCGTCTTTAGCTACATTAGCAGGAGCTCTGAAACTGATTATGCCACCTTTTAGAATGGATGTTGGATAAATTTCAATAAACCTATCATTTACAGCAACACCGTATCTGCACTAGTATAAGAATGCAGTGATGAGGTTATAGTGCAAGCAATCACCTCTCCGTTCACAGGGGACTTGTAGTGATCGAGTCCTGGCGTTAACATGTACATCGGTGAGCCATCTGTGTGTGGTTTCGTTTGCATTGTAATTATAAGCATACTTTTCATTTGTCCTAATACATCATTTATGACACTCACCTGAGATTTTAGAATATTGACGCTATCCATTGTTGAGGTTAGGTACTTATCCAGTGAAATCTGCTGGTTCACTAGAGCTTCCCGGTTTTTCTCCACTGCTGTAGCAATAGTTTCAGCCATAGTAGATAGAGTTCTGTTTAAGATAGCTTTTGTTTCTTTGCAACAAAGTGTTTAACAATTTTTAGTTGCTGCATGACTATCGTTTACAGGATCTGCTACCTCTTTTATTCTTTTTTTTTAAGTAAACTTTTTTTTTGCTTTATTTCATATATGCCAAACAAGCCAGCTAAACATGGCAAAAAATCTACGCCGTTTGTTGTGCAAAAACCTTCTACATTTATAATTTGAACATTTACTGTGGAAAGCAACCCGAAAGGCAGTTCTTTGTGTCAAATAAACCCAGTGATACTGTTAGCAGACTAATAGAAGCACTTTCTAGGTCAAACAGAAATCTTACCACTGATAATTGGTACACCAGTTACACATTGGCACTATCACTGCTTCAGAAGGACATCACTACTATTGGAACATTACGTAGAAACAAAAAAAGTGCCGATACGATTTCTACCACACAAGAATCGTCAAGTTGGGTCTAATATTTTTGGCTATCAGAAGGAGGTAACTCTTGTCTCTCATGTTCCGAAGGTGAACAAATCTGTTATGTTACTTTCAACAATGCACGGCGAAGGTGTTGTACATAAAAACAAAGTTGTTTGATAATAACGTAATTGACCTTTTTGACCTTTGTTTGTTATGGTGGCACATTGACGTAAGGTCAAAGGTGTTTGACCCTTGGACTTGTTTGTGTCTGCGATAACGTTGTTAAGGTTGCAAAGGTGAATGAACGGCATGTTCAACCAACCGTGACTTTGGCTAGGAATGCTGATGTCTGTTGTGACCTTGTGACCTTTCCTAGTTGCCGCCAGGGTGGTGTGCTACTTTGAACCGTCCGCGCCGGCCGAGAGGCCTTTTTTTTTTTTTTTTTTTTTTTTTTCATGTGTTGGTTACATAAGGTGGTACACAGAAGTGACAATTTTTAACCAAAGGTGCAGGTCCATCTACGTGTGTGGTCCAGGAAGGTAGATTAAAATGAGTCCTACATCGACGATACTGAGCAAATACACCTTACACTGTTCACTTAATGTGTTCCACACGGCATCCACGTCTTGAGGAGGAAACTGCTCTAAGGTACGAGATAGCAGCGACAAGGTGTGAAGTTCCTCTGGGGTTAGTATCGCTAATTGCTGATAGTTTTCGTGGTATTTGTGGACGAATACATCGACCTGTTGTACGATCATTGTATAGTGATGTATGACAATGACCTAGATGGAAATATGCAAGGGAGTGTTAGTTGTAAGAAGTACAATACATGTAGTACATTTGGTGCGGAAGACAAAGTAAGAAAAGTGCTACATACCATGTTGTTGTTATTTAAGTGAGCGCTGTGATGTGGACGTGATGCACTTCAACCGTAAATTCATGATGGTTACGTGTTCCTTGGAGGGATATATGATATTTGCATTCGCATTTGATTGGTTATTTATATCACGTGATACAGAGGCTTCTATCAAGATTCTGCGCTAACATTGATGACGTTGGATTTATTATTAGCTTATGAGGTAATGATGTTTCTTACGATGCGTGAAAGTTATCACCTGACACTTCTTTAGGTACATAATAATCAACACCTGAACATTACAGGTTAGTATACGTGTTTTGTATGTTTAGGGTGGTGGTCGCGGTGTTTTTAGGTGCACTATTAGGTGCAGAGGCGAGTTGCGTAACGTTCGGTAGGTGTGGATTTACAGTTGATGATGATACCGGACATTTGGAAAATGCTACCATGTGTCAAAGAGATCACGAATTATGGTCTAATTGTTCGTGCATTTATAAACGAAATAGTCAATGCAGGTTTGAGGGTACTTTGATGAATGTGGAGAGCTTAAATAATGTGTACACCTGTTTAAAACAGGTAACAAAATGTTTATGCGGATATCGCGCGGTCAATTATTTTACGCTAATCTACACGTAGGCAATATGCAATGCAACGATAGTTATGTTGTAAATGATGTTTGCAAATGTGTGGAAGGTTTGGGACATAATGATAATGATGATGATGATGATAATAATAATAGTAATAATAATAATAATAATAATTATAAAACAGGCTGTAATTTTTATGGTAAGCCTGTTAACACGTTAACAAGCGGCAACAATTCAATTTTAGTAGAAATGATGAATTGTAAAACATTAATAGATAAATATGATTTAACGTCCGGCTTAGGTTAAAATTGGAAATTAACTAAGGAACAAACCGAGTTGGTAATGCTAAACAGTGTAATTGACGATATGAACTCGTACTTTGCGGACAATTATATTATGTATTTGGAAAATGCCGAAACGGTGAGTGGGATTTAAATATAAGACGAAAAAAAGTTGCAGGTAGAATTAAGCGAGGAGCTACCTGGTCTGCTGAAGGTATGTTAAATATTAGATCAGAATGTGGGTCGGCGACTACTACTGCAGCAACAGGTCGTGTACCCGTAAATAGTTTACGAAAAGTTGTAACGGAAAAATGTAGACTAGCCATTATTTAAAGTAATGCAAAAGTTGATGCGAGAGTGTAATAAGAAAGTTGTGAATTTAAATGATGAATTAGATACTGCGTTGGAAGATAACGATAATCTTAAAGAAAGTTTGCAAAAAGCAAATGAAATAATTCGAGATATGAAAGAGGTTTTAGATATAAGACAATACAACCTAACACAGCACCAAAATATAGTTAGTAAAATAAAGCAAAATGTAAACAATATGCACCAAGAGGTTATTGGTGTGAAACAATTGGTATTTAACTTTGCAAATTCTAATATCTGCGCTTCCAAAGACAAACAAACATCGCAAGATGCGGAACTATATGTTAATTACGATGATGATTTACAATTAACGAGTCAGGAAGAGGATGAAATTGAAGATACTGATGACAAAATAGGTAAACTGGTATAATATTTTTTTAATTATTATCAAGCACTGTACATGATTTTCATCTAATACTGACTATTTTTACATTGCATGTTTTGGTATGTTTTTGTACATAGATTCAAATATTTGTATTAAAAAAGTTAGTCATGCAGGATATGAAATGGAAAATAACAATCAGTATTGTTATTGACAAAATAGATAAACCAATGTAAATTAGTTTTTAATTATTGAGCACTGTACATAATTTTGTATCTAATAGTGACTACTGTTTACACTGTATGCTCGCCAAGAATAATAGTTAAAAATTAGCAAATTTCACATTCGTCGCAACATATGGGTTCAAATGGTGTATATTTTATCTCGGGTATATGGCATGCATTGAATGTTAACAACTTGACACTTGTACCGTGAGTTATACGATATGTTGTTGTGGAATTATTTTTTACTTTAACAGTCAAAGTGTGCGGGTTGCTGTCGCACAGCACTTTGTTAAACACAGTCACATCTTGCTGCAGCAGACATTTGTAATTATTCACCGTGGTTGAATAACCCTTCAGTATTTGGATTTTTAATCCGGTTTCAATTTGAGCAACGCACGAATGAAGGCATGAAACTACATAACCTGTTTGTTTTCTAACAGGGTGCAGTGAATAAAGATTTAAAAATTCATACTGGAAACGCTCGTTATCTTCCATTTGATATCGTGCATGACTGCCTGTGTCGCAAATGTCATCACCGTCATCGTCATCGTCATTGTTGTCGTTTTCTCCAAGTGCGTTTAATTCGGACAACACTATTGTCAATTGGTTTTCTATACTAGGGCCGGTGTTGTCCTCATTTGCTTGGAATACGTCTGTTACCTGGTCTATAATATGGTGAAGATTGCTGATAAGTTCTCTAATTTTAGTTTTCTTAATGTTTATAATATCTGGAAATGTCTTTTGCCTTTGCAGTACCTTTTGTACATTTTGCTGTTTGCTAACGTCATTCGGTTTCTGCGATGGCTCCTCTTCCTGCGATGGCTTCTTCGTCTGCGATGGCTTCTCCATCTGCGACGGCTCCTCCTCCTCCTGCGATGGCTTTTCCATCTGCGACGGCTCCTCCTCCTTCTGCGATGGCTTCTCCATTTGCGACGGCTCCTCCTCCTCCTCCTCCTCCTCCTCCTCCTCCTCCTCCTGTGACTCTTGAGACGGCTGGTGATGTCTCAGCTGCTGTTGCCGATCGCTTACTTTCTGAAGGTGGCAGTGCTTCACCTCCTGCAAGTATGGGGGCAATTGAATTTGGAAATCAAACTGCATACCTGGTTGGCGCCGAATAAGCGATTTTCTAACTATTTGGAGAATTTCTCTCGTTAGAGGGATATAGCCCGGAACAGGTGGTATTTCCCCTAACTTTGTTTTCTTAGTTTTCTTAGACAAGTCTGATGGAAAGTCTTCGCAACCTCTCTTTACCGAGAGGTCTACAGGTGTGTTGGTTGTACCAACCGAACTTCACCATTCCGTAGCTTGAATTAGAAATATATTTTGTGTGTCTGTCGAAGATGCTCTTAAAGCAAGAAATGATATGACTGAAAAAACGATAGCTGGCGTTTATATATGCTAAGGAATAACGTTAATGCGGTAGACCGTGGTAACCTTAGACCTCTTATTTCTCAAAATTAAAAAAACCAAATTCTTACCGTGCTTCACTGCATTGACGTCAATGCAGTAGACCGTGGTAATCTTAGACCTCTTATTCAGCAAAATAAAAGGCCGAAGGTTACCATGCTTCATTGCAAAGACGTCAATACAGTAGACGGTGATAATCTTAGACCTTTTATTCTGAAAAACAAAAGGTCGGAGGTTGACATGCTTTATTGCATTGACGTCAATTCAGTAGACCACAGTAACCTTTTGACTAGTAACTTTATTATCACATCAACACACACGTGTCAACATCTGTTTGATCTTGCCTAAAACTCGAGTGTCAAACGTAGCACGAGTGTGCATTTATAACAAGATAAAAAGAGTTAATTTTAATTGTGTACACGTGCTACAAAGACGCAATACAGTTAACATATTGCATCAGTGTCTGATTTGTGTTTAAGCTTACTCATCATGATAAAGGCACTCTATAAAACGTGTAAGATTGTTGCTGGTATTGCGTTTACAGTCTACAAAGAAAGCATACGTCTTTGGTTCCAGTCTTGGTAAGTTATTATTATTATGACTTTTACAAGTGTTCGAATACCTAACAGAGTTATTGACAGGTTTTATTCAGCATACTCAGAAAATCAGGTGATAGTCGACCCTATTCCTGACGATGATGAAACAGACTTAATAGAGTGTATACATTGGGCGTCTTCTCAATATTTGGAATTTGTCAATGAATGCTTGTTAAATAATCAGCCAAGTTATTTCGGTATGTCCATTTCCAATTCAAATTATCCAAATCGAAATTTTAACATCTCTGTGAGATGTTTTGATCAGCTAAATGTGGATGTTATCTTAAATTCCATAGAAACTACTTTGCAAAGTAACGAGAATTTCTTTCTAACTGGTACACTAAAGTTTACTTGAATATACACTAAAATAATAGAAGGGGACTGTTTTATTGCATATGACACCTTGCTTTAAAACCAAAGGTATTATTGTTATTAACAGTACTGATTCACTTTGCCTACCTAGAGCAATAGCGGTTTGTATAGCAAAAATTAACAAAGATCGAGAATATAACTTAGTAGAAAAATCTGAATACATGCAAAAGCGTAAAGCGATGATGATGTGCGAGCTATTTCAAAAACCGGTGTCAGGTTACAGCATAGAGCATGTAAACTTATTTGACAGAAATTTAAAGGAATATAGTTTTACAGTTTTTGATGGCCATACGGGTAATAAAATACTCTGTAAGTCAACAAAAACTAGCAACAAACATGTAGATTTAATGTATCACAACATCCATTTTAATGCTACTGTGGATATACATAGAGCGTTTAATTGAAAATTTTATTGTAGACAATGCAACTTTGTTTCAAAAAACACGAAAGCACTCCATCGCTGCGAGCATTATTGCTCTAAATGTCATCTTCTGTGTGTCACTTCATTTGATAATTACGCTTCTTGTTCTACATTCAACAGAGATTGTAAAGGGCAAATATGCTTCGATAATCATCTATTAAAGGGTGTGTTCTATTCAAGAGCAACATCAGTATGTGACGTTAAAAAAGGTGTGCCTTAAATGTAATAAAATGTTTAACCTTAAACGCAGAAAAGTTCCTCATACGTGTAAAGAAAGATATTGTACTGTGTGACAACTATTTCGCAGATAACCATTAATGTTACATTAAACAGTATCGTAAAAACAACTGAGAAAAACGTTTTGTTTCTATTTATTGATTTTGACTGCACGCAGCAGAAACCATTTGGAATACAAAAAAATGCTTATGAACATGAAGCAAATTTGTGTGTTCTTTATCAAGCATATAACTATTGTATTGATACTTATGAAGAAATACATAATTGCGAATATTGCGGTAAAAGTATGACGGACATATACTACTTCGATACATGGTGGGTGTATTAAAGTGGACTCCGGAATTAATCATGAATGGTAATCGTATATGCAAGATACAGCAAAAAAAAAAAAAGTCACGTTCTTATATTCTTTAAATTTTAATCCATTTGCACTTGCTAAATTTTCAAAAACCTTCGGTCTAAATGAAGTCAAGGTGTAATTTCCCTATTTGTTTAGTACAAGTGAAAACAAGGATTAGATTGGTTCAATGCCTAATCAAAAATACTTTTGTCCGGAAAAGATGTCCGTGGATGGTAAAATATTGTTTCAAAAATGGTAGGCAAAACAAGTGGCTTCCAATTATATATTTAATCTGAAAAAAGAATTTATAACATATTGTCAAATGGATGTGCAAGTACTCTGCTTTGGTGTGTCAAAATCTAGAAGGGAATTTATGCAGGAAAATGAAATTGATCCGTTTAGAGAGTGCGTAATAAATGCAAATGCATGCATGAACGCTTATAGGCATCTTTTCATGCCGGAAAATACTATCCCTATGCTTCCCATTGGAGGATATCGTTTATCAGATAAACAGTCACGTATAGCTCTAATTTGGTTAACATGGTTAGAAGAAACTCAAAGTGTTTTCATTCACCATGCTCTTAATGGTCGAGAAGTAAACATGTTAAATCATAAAATTGATGGTTATAGAAAAGACGGGGAGCTTAAATACGTGTATATGTTTAATGGCTGCTAATTGCATGGCTATAGAAATGTATTCCAAATCGTTCAGTTGTTTTGCATAACAATGGAAATGAAATTGTGAACTCTAGATTAGAATATACTGAAAAAATATCTGAAGGTATAAGTAAAACTGGATATATAGTAATTGAAGTATGGGAATGTGAGTTTATGCTATGTGTAATACAAACACAGCTCTTGCACATTTTGTTGCGAATTTTAAGATTCCTGTACCTCTAGAACCTAGAGACGATTTTAATGGTGGTCGCACTAATTGCACGAAGTTGTATTATGAAACTGTAAATACCAAAGAAAAATATTTTACTAGGATGTATGCAGTTTATATCCATTTGTAAACAAAACTAAACCGTATCCTGTCGGTCACCCGAAAGTACGCTGTCAAGAATTTCCAAATTTGGATACCGTTAAAGGCGGATTAATCAAGTGTAAAATATTAGCACCTGTAAATCTGTATCATCCTGTGTTACCCGTGCGAGTTAACGGAAAACTAATGTTTCCGTTATGTAACTTATGTGCAAGTTACAAAACCTGGAGGAATGTACGCATAATGACCAGCAAAGAAGTATTTTGGGAACATGGGTAAGAGACGAAATAAATGTAGATGTTAGAAAAAACCATGTAATTTTAAAAATGTTTGAGATCTGGGATTATGACATGGTTTAATATAATTTAGAAACAAATGACAAGGGGCTATTCGAAAATTACGTAAACCAATTTCTAAAAATTACAACCGAAGCTTCGGGATTGCCTTCTGGATGCGATATAGATGATACAAAGCGCAAATTTATTTCTGATTTCGAATTAAAGGAGGGAGTTAAGCTGAATTTTGATAACATGTGTTTCAACTCAGGTAAACGTGAAATGGCCAAAATAACGCTTAACTCATTTTTGGGAAAATACGTTCAAAGAGACAATTTACCAACATGTGAATTTATAAAAGAATATTCGCGATTAATGGAATTATTAAACAATCCAAGTGTTGAGGTTCAAACATATCTTTCAGCAACCGATGATATATACGTAATATGGAAAAATGTAAAAGCAAGTCCTAAGCCAAATCCAACAGCTATTGTGGTCATCGCCGCATATACTACAGCACATGCAAGGCTTGAACTGTATATGTTTTTAAAACAGTTAGCAGAACGTGTGTTGTACTTCGATACTGATTCGGTTATTGCAACATGGCTACCCGGTCAATGGTTACTCACAACCGGACCATTTTTAGGCTGTATGACTAACGAGCTGAAGAAATATGGAGAAGATGCCTACATTGACCCATTTGTATCTACAGCACCAAAGAGTTATATTTATAGAATACGAATTCGTACAATGTGGCGAAAATACAAAAGTGGTGTGCAAAATTAAAGGGATTACACTAAACTGTAACAATTTAAATAAAGTAAATACACAATTTATGCGCGATATTTTATTAAAAAATAATGACTTAACGGTTAATCTTTGCAACACACAAATTACCAGGAACCTTTATGGAAATTGGTCACAGAACCCGTTACAAAAACACTGTGGCGAAAATACAAAAGTGATGTGAAAAATTAAAGGGATATCACTAAACTGTAACAATTTAAATTACAAAAGTTATGCGCGATATTGTATTAAAAAACAATGACTTAACGGTTAATCTTTGCAACACACAAATTACCGGGAAACCTTTCTGGAAATTGGTCACAGAACCCGTTATAAAATGTTCGCATGGTTGTTACAAAGCGCAAACGAACTGCCGACTTTGACACGGTTCCATTTGGGTATAAAAGGATCAGTATAGAATAAACCGCCATAGTAAATGCAATTTCTTCGCGATCATTATCACAACAGGACGTTTTGACGTACAACTTTAACCGTATACTTCGTAATAAAGCATCTAAGCGCTCAATTTATAGTACATTTTTTAAAAATAACGTTAAGAGTGATCAATTTGAACATCTACACGTATGTTCAAAAAAAAGTAATTTACCTTCTTTAGTTTCACACTACAAGCGAAAGTTAACTCAAAGCGACATTAAAAACTGGAGATATGCACAGTTTAAACCTTGCAGTAAACAACAAATGGACAAAAACAATAGTGAACTTAAACCATATCCAGAGGAAAGCGATTTAAATACAATTATTGCAAAAGAAAAACCGAAGCAAGGAAACAGCAATTGGAGAGTCCCGCGGCACAAATCTTATAAAAAGAAACAACGTAATGCTTACATGAATAAACCGTTTATGCCTGCTGACCCAAATGAAGATGAAGTGGATATTAAAGACATTCCAAGGAAATATAATGATGACAATTATAGTAATAATGTTAATTCTCCTAATGTTAATAACCTCTATGATAATGATGAGTTTAATATTAATAACAATATGACTTCTTTACCTACAGAGGCTGTAAATTCAGACACGGCGAAATTTAAATTTCCAAGTACAATAGAGTTAACTGGACCTTCGCGTTGGGGTAAGTCCACGTTTGTCAAAACATTACGCCACGCTAATAACCTATTTGACAAACCCATATAAGGGTTTCTATGGTGTAACCCGCGGAACTACCCACCTAAAATAGGGCACGAATTTCACAATTGTGCCTTTAACGTACATAGGCACGAGGGAATACCTGAATTAGAAAACGTTAAAAATGGGGATTTAATTATTTTAGACGATATTATATATGAGGCAGACAACAATGAAGTATCGAATTTCTTCACCAAAGATTCTCATTACAAAATTTTTGGAGTCATATACGTTTTACGAAATATGCTTCCTCAGGGAAAAAATGTAGAACAATGTCGTTAAATTCAAATTATTTTGTGGTGGTTAAGAATAATAGAGATAAGCTACAAATAGATAAGCTGTTTCAACATCTGGAACCAAGAAAGTCAAAAGTTCTTTTAGAGGTCTTTAACAAATCCACTGAAAAACCTCACGGCTACTTGGTATTGGATTGTACACAACATACACCGGATATATATCATTATAGAACAGGGTTTCTGCCGGACGAATCTCTTGTTTGATTTAGACCAAAATAATTTCTATAAATAGAAAATTAAATTGTATACAAAGGTAATTACTAACAACAATGTAAATGCAGGAAGTTCCTCAACCATCTTTGTCGAATTATATAAAAGCATGTAAATTAGCTTCACCTGCGCTAGCGAAAAAGTGTGGAGCATTGTTTGTCTTAATTAAAGCAAATACCAAATTGCGTAAAAGAATATTAACAAATGCTGATTCAGCATTGCTTAAAGTGATCACCGAATGCATACTGAACATTAGTAAAGCAACATACCTTTTTCTAACAGTTGTGTAAAGCGTCTAAAGAGACAAAACCACGTGGAGAAGGTTACTGGATCGCCATTAAGGGAAAAAGCGAAGATTTTAATACAAAAAGGAGGATTTTGTCTGCTTTTATCATTCCTGTGTTAAGAGCTTTATGTAGCGCTCTTTTGTCAAAATTAAGGCCATCATCATGTAATACAAGAAACAAATTTTGCTGTTACTTAGCGACCGGAAAGTGAAAAAAGTGGCACATTGTAGACAAAACGTCTTCTAGTTTGGCAGACGATATAGACAAAATCAGACATTTAAACGTCCCTTCAGACGAAAAATTGAGCCTTTTAAGACACAAACTAACCAATTATCATGATATAATTGCACAATTACGTAGACCCTATCTTAACGCTATGAAAGAGGAGGAATCTCACGCAAGAAACGAAACTAAAGCTTCGCCAAAAAAGGTTTCACCAATAAAGACTACGGCTAAACAAAAGAAATAATTTTTAAAAGCACCGAAGAACGTAACAAAAAACTCTTAACCACTTCTGAAAGCGACGATTCTTTTACAGGTTTCAGGTTCTCTCCATACCCTACCCGTTCACGTAAACAAGCGTCAGGTCATCCGCTAAAGTCCTTAAAATGGTAAAAGATACTTTAACTCGAAAGGAAACATACATACTTCAAAATACTATTCAAATCTGGATCATTATACAGGACTCGGAACCATGCAGAAGCTTCATCAAGCTACAGGAAATTCTAATAATAAGATTAAGCGTTGTCTACAACAGTTTGAATGCTATACCCTTCATAAACCCGTAAGAAAACGTTTCCAACAAAAATATATCACGTGACCAATATTGATGATCTTTGGGAAAGCGACATAAACGTTTTAGATAATATACATAAGTATAACAAACCGTACGTATATACTTTAACTTCAATTGATGTATTTTCAAAATTTGCATGGGCTTTGGCTTTAACAGGCAAATGCGGTAGAGAGATTACTAAAGCATTTACATATTTTTGAGCAGTATAAACGTATTCCTAAAATACCTCAGACAGATAAAGGAACTGAATTTACAAACCGATATTTTCAAAACTTTTTAAAATCTAAAGGTATAACACATTATACTACCAATAACAATGTGAAATCCAGCGTGGTAGAGCGTTTTAATAGAACTTTAAAAACTAAAATGTGGAAGCATTTCACCCAAAAAAATACATATAAATACATAGACGTGTTACCTAAATTGTTACGTTCGTATAACAGTTCTTATCACAGATCGTTAAAAACGGCTCCAATGCAGGTAACCCCTTCAAACATATTAAAATTTTACGATAATTTATACAAAAAGAAATTACAGCAATTTGCATTTTCCAGACCTTTAATATATAAAATTGGCGATTACGTTCGAATTTCAAAATTAAAGTTATTATTCGACAAATGCTATGAGCAGAATTGGACAGATGAAATATTTGTGATACGTCAGTTGATGAAAAGCATACCTACAGTCTATAAACTAAAGTACCCTTTAGGGGAGGAACTAAACGGTATCTTTTATTCGGAAGAGTTACAAAAAGTTAGTCTTCCTAAGGTTTACAGAATCGATAAAATATTAAGCACTCGAATGAAAAACGGTAGTGAAGAAGTACTTGTTAAGTGGAGACGTAATACCGATAAATTTAATTCTTGGATTAAACAATCCGAATTAACGACAACATCATGATACGCACAGAACCACTTTCTGTTACGTTAACCAGTAATGGATCTGTAAACATGTATGAAAACAATACTCATCTCAGTTTTGGAACATGCTGCCGCAACGGACGGTTCTTAGAGGGAAATGGGAGGTAGCACTTACAAAGATTAGATATCCAGGTTCCTTTTTAAATATTGCAACAGGTGGTAATTTTATCAAAGGTCGCCTGTTTCGCAAAGAGCCTCCTCGTGAAATAGAATTTCGCTATGAATTAGACGAGACGACTGTAACAGATAATGTAATGCTTTTAACAATAATTAACGATGAAATTAAAAAAGAAACTCACGTTGATAATTTTTTTCTTTTCAATAAAGATGCTGGTTTTATTAGTGTTAATCCTCGAGCCGTAGAAAAGAAAGCAAATAAAACACGTGAAGATATAAATGTCCACACTACCGTAAGTGATAAAATAAATGAAAATAATGTAGAACAATCATAAGTAAATAATTCGGAATCAAACGTTAACTATACCATACACGAGGAACAAGAACTTAGTGGTGCATCAAAAGTTGAACACGAAACCGAAATTAACGACACCTCAGTCAACGAGCCAAGAAAATCTAAGGCTAAAAGATCTTCAGCTGTAACTATTGAAAATGTAATGCGTGGACTTTATCTTTCTCCGGATTTAAGCAGGCAACTTGGATTCGAGCCATTTACTGACGTCACCAGAGTCAAACGTGCTAAATTTCCAATGAATCCGTATGTGACGTTTCCGTACGAAATGTTTGTTTACTGCAATATTATAGAGCTTCAAATGGTAAGCAACACCTTTACTCCAATAATTGAAAGTACAATAGTTGAAGTTGATCTCGATCACAAGCACCTAGCAAGGGAAAAATCGTTTGTACCGTTAAATTGGGTACCGGTACTTCAACACGATTTTCAGGTTGTGCAAATTGACTTAAGGACCGGAACAGGTGAATTATTACCATTTATGGGCGGATTTTGTTCAGCAGTAGTTCTTTTGTTTAGACATTATGGACCATTTTGAACTTATCAAGTATTTTCTCGATCAAACCGGTCAAGGTGATAGTTTCGTAGTGTACAAAGGTAAGCATTTTCAAAGGTAAACATTTTCTTTTTGGTGCATTAGGTAGTTTATATAGATATATGTCTCCATATATTAAAACCTCTGCAAAGTCCATTTGTTAAAGAAATATTAAACGTAGGTGGTAATGCTGACGTAATTTCCCCAAAACCATTAAAGCTTCTCTTAATCAAAGACTAAAAGAGGGTGGAACAAATCTTAAAAGAAAAGCCGATTTAGCTCTGGGCTCTATGCTTGGTTCCGGAATAAAAGGTCGCAAAATTCGTAAGGTTCCACAGTTAAAAAGAAAGTGTGCACGACGCAAGAAGCGATCAAAAAAGCCCCAAAAAACAGACAAGTAAGCAAAAACGTAAACACAAATTAACTGAGAGAAAGAAAACCCATGACATATTTTCATAATGTCAAAGGTTTATGTAAACTCCGCATTTAACATATTTGAAGAGCGTCCGGTACAAACAAGCGTAAATCGATACGCGGTAATCGAACTAGAACCTCAAAATGAGATTTCGATTAATTCTCCAATTGTGTTTCACTACAAAGGCAACGCCGATGCTTACGTGGATCTTTCACAAATAGAGCTATACTTGCGATGCAAAATTGTCAGTCATGACAATAAAGTTTCTGAAGATATAGATAAGATCACTCTGGTTAACAACCCTCTAAATTCGCTCTTTCAACAAATGGAAGTGGTTTTAAATAATGTCATTGCTACACCCCGCAACCCGGTTATCCCTACAAAACTTATATAGAACAATTGTTCAATTATTCATCCGATTCTCAAAATACATGGCTTGAAGCATCTCTTTGGAAAAAGGTGGCAGGTAAATTTGACGTTTTTGATAGTCACCAGGGCATAACATGGCGCTTTAGACACACCAAGGGCAGCAAAGAATGTGAATTAATGGGACGATTGTCATGTTCCTTGTTTGCTCAAGATAAATACCTTCCTAATAACATTGACATGACGTTAAAGTTAACACCATCTGCTCCTGAATTTCATCTTATAGCCGTTGGTGAGCTCAAAGGGAAAACGATCATAACAACCGCAACTCTTAATATAACATGCATCTTTCCTTCTTCTTCCCTGCTTCTAGCTCATCAAAAATTACTTTCTATACAAAACGACAAAATGCCTATAGATGAAGTAGACATTCAAACTTTTAACATTCGTAAAGGAAACATAAGTAAAAAATTTCACGATATGTTAGTAGGTAAGGCACCTCGCAGAGTAACCGTCGCATTTGTGTCAGATAGCGCATATAGTGGTCATTTTAATAAAAACCCATTCAACTTTTTACGTTTAGATTTAACATTTGTAAATGAGCAGCCATTTCCAGCACAACCAATAACGCCAAATTTTACAAAAAACAATTTATAAAGGCGTTTAGCACTGACGTGAAAGCGTTAGATCTAAATCCTGAAGATAAGGGACATACCATAACCAGAAGTGATTATCAGCAAGGATATACATTTTATATGTTCGATTTAACTTCGGATAAAACTGCTAGCGAAACACATGTGTCGGGATTACATCACGGTAATGTTTAATTAAACTTAAGCTTTAACAGCTTTAACTGAAGCAGCTTGCATGATCGTTTTTTCAGAATATCTGCTCCTATTAGAATTCGACGCCAAAAGATTCATTTATGTGACAGGTATACCTCACAAATATATAAATATTTATCTAACAATATACATACAAAATCTCACTTTTTAGGCGTTTTTGCATGTGATCAGCTACCTTAATCTGTACTCAAAGAGTTTCCAGTTGTTCTAGTAGCAAATACGGACCTTATTAATAAACCCGGTAATCACTGGATAGGTATTTTTATTTCCAAGTGCGGAAGGGGGGAGTATTTTGATAGTTTCGGAATGCCTCCACTTTCTCCCTATTTTATACCATTTGTAAACCTTAATTGCGGTAAACATTGGAATTATTCCAAACGAATATTACAAAGTTCCACTACCTCCACATGCGGACATTACGTTATTGCATATATAGTGCATCGATGCTATAATATTCCTCTTCAAATTTTTTATTTTATATTTAGAATTTCTGATTACGCGTTTAACGATCGTATGATCGCAAAAACGTACAAAGATGTATGCCTTCATGGTGACTGTAAAAAGTCGGCTGATATTCAACAATCCTGCAAACCATTATTATAAGGAAAGTGTTATCTTGTTTTATGCTTCACTTTAGATTTGAAAGTGATTAAGAACACGTGGCTTCCGGAATAGGATTTGTTTATTTTAATTTTTTCGTAAATGACGAACTTGAGTATATAGTCAAAGAACTTTCCATATGTGTTTCAGATTGTGAAGTGTAAACTTGGGTCTTTAAACCACCTTTTGATTCTCGTCTGTTATCCGATAAAGTTAATCCCGCTAATGCTAAAATTAGTTAAAAAATTCATGGCTTAAAATGGGATGATGGCGATGTTAACTATGAGGAACCCCCTTCCCTATTAAAATGCAGCGCAGCTCTTTTTACTGTTATTTTTTCCAAAGGAGAACACAGAGCAGAATTTTTTTGAAGAGATACAGAGAGAACTGTAATTAACATAGAGGAATTGTGCTTTTGTGACGAGACTTTAGTAGCATTTCATACATCCTCTTGCATTTATCCTTGTGCTCAGAGATCAGTAATGAATATTGCAATGCACACACTGTAGATAAATGAAATGCATATCCTTGTGATACAAAACCCAAAGTCTCTCGTTTACCGCACGACCTAAACCATGAAGTAATATTAAAACACATACCTTATGGTGTGTACATTAATCATATGTTTTAAAACACATCTTCTGTGACATAAAACAAAGGTATCATTATTTCTAGAACGCACCTTAAAACTACTTAAACCCGAACAGTTCCAAGGTGTCATCTTAGGGCAACGTGAGGATGCGTAGTTTCTACATCAGCTATAAGGTAAGTATGCATTTGTAGTCAGATTGGCCGAGTGGTCTAAGGCAGATTTAAGTTCGGTTTCCGAAAAAGAACGCGGGTTCGAATCCTGCATCTGACATATACCTTTTTATATTTTCTAGTATGATCAAACCAGAAGCCAAAAAGTTGAAGAATGACGAAGACTCCAAGCAGCCATCATCATCATCCTCATCATCTTTAATTGGTATTACAAGCAGCCTATATTTCCTGGACCATGCGCAAAAGAAGTTCCTGTGTGTAGGATTTTCACCGTCGTCTACTTACGAATTGTGTGTTACCATAGCAAGGTGTGATGAAGATTGTGGAATTATTCTTAATAACTTATCGGATTGGAAAAATATAAATACGCACATCACAAACATTAATGCTAAGAAAGAAGCGGTGAAGTGCGATTTAAATCTAAACGAGGAACTTAAATTGGATGTAAAATATATGTATGGTACTCCCAATATTATTTTAAAGCAATATCAAGGTGACGATTCAGTCAGCGTATCTTTAATCGAAGAAGATTGGAAAACATTAATCAAACTCTATCGTATCGTCAATGACATTTTTCATCATCGACTGAAGGAGTCTACCGAAATTAGAAACTTAATTACCGCCTATAAAACCTACTTACAAAAGGTTAAATGTTATGTAAACAAGATGACATGTTTTACATACACCGAATATATATATATATATATATTATCCGCCACTCCTAAAGACTTTTACGAAATACTACGATTCTATTTAGACAATCTGCTTGCCGCCCACTGATCACGTGTGTAAGCCGTGAACATCATGCGTCATCATTTAGCACTTTGGTTTGCACGATCAGCTCACGTGCCTTCGACATGAACATGAGTTGCTATGCAGTGCATTACGTAATGTTCCAGTATATATTTCACACATCGGTTTATTCCATATTCAGTTTTTCGGCTGCAGGCTAATTAGTCACTATCCATTACGTCACAATGGCTGCTATGCGAAAGATGATGAACACACTCAACAACCCAGGAAGCGGTTCTTATAGTGGATTTCTCTGCAACCATAACTGCGAGCGACCTGGAAGAGGGAAAACGATACCTAAAGGAGGAAATACAGGGCATAAAAACGAAATTTGGGCGTCGAATAGCTGTAAAGCTCGAGGGAGGCGGTTGCTTACTACTACCACAACGCTTTTAAGCACTGAAACCTCAGCAGATGGCGCGAATAAACTCAACTAAGGTATAGTTAATATACAATGGGGAAGAAGAACTCACAAACGATAGAACGCGTCATGTATACAGTTTTGTGAAAGATACTGTAGAATAAACCCTAATCTACATTTTAAACGCTTCGCTGATACCGCTGCTGCTGTTTGCTGTTTTTTATTTTCGTTCTGAACTTTAATCCAACAAACCTACGTCATTTGAAGTCTGATCCAGCAACCCGTATAAATACAGCTCTCTGTGACAACCACACGTCACTTTAGCAAAATGTTCTGTCCACATTCGCCCGTGTGAAGTGCCAGTGCTCCAAGTGCTACGACGAGCCTGCTCAATGCATGGGACCTTCTTTCGACGTGCCCTCCGTAGCAAAGAAAATTAGGAACAAGAAAGACAATCACCATGGTCATGGTAACGTCGGTTCAAGTAATAAAAGCCACGTCAAACCAGGTAACAAACATCATTCAGTAAAGAGCAACGATCTAGCCAACATAGACCTTCTGTCGGATTCTATCGATGTGGCACATAACGTTTGGACGCAGCTAGTGTTCAATGCCACCGAGCTGATCAACACAGACGGTAAATATGTCGATCAAGCTTTTAAAATATTATCCATGGAAATAAAACCTGATTGGCAAGAAGGAGAAAAATCAGTTGTTATAAAATTGGGCACAAACTTGTCCTATTCAGCAAATGCAGATATACTATACATTGCGTTTAAAAACTGTTTGATAAACGGCTCTGCTACACACGCTGCCAGACTGTCACTCTAAGCGCAAGAAAAACACCTAGTCTGGATCATTGTCTTACTCAACGGGACCATTAAATATTCTTCAGTGCGAAGAACATGGGTACACTGACTTCGTGGTTGGCGCTTTGTACGTGCCAAAACTGCAAAAGGACGTGAGTAATATTTTTTTTTTCATATGAATTTTACATGCCTCACTAAAGATGCAAGCAAACAGATCCACTCCATTCCCTTTAACGACATCCGTAGCGAAACTTCAGACTCTTCCGAAACCGAAAACACCACATTTGCCAGCAACAGCAGCAGCAACAGCGGTCGTGGCAAGAACAGCACCAGTAACAACAGCATAAAATTGTCAAACACAGGTAATAACAACAGCAGCAAGAACAACAACAACATAGGTTATCATGACGTTAATCACCCCTCCACCAGGACACACATAAAAATGATTTTGTTTAACTTACATGAACAATCAAACCACTAGATCTTTGTTTAAATATTGCAGCAAACAGTTTGCATTCAATTGTAACACTAATATTATGTATATTGTATCTCACATGGTACATGTAAAATAAAAAATAAAAAAGGCAGCTCGGCCGGTGCGGACGGTTCAAAGTGCCACATCACCCTGGCGCCAACTAGGAAAAGGCACAAGGTCACAACAGACGTCAGCATTCCTAGCCAAAGTCACGGTTGGTTGAACATGCCGTTAACCTTTGCGATCTCAACAATATTATCGCAGACACAAAAATGCGCAAGGGTCAAGCACCTTTGACTTTTACGCCATTGTGCGGCCATAACAGACAAAGGTCAAAAAGGTCAATGACGTCCTTATCAACCAACCGTGACTAAACCTAGGTAATGTCTATGACCTTGACCTTTCCTTGGCGCCAGGATGGACTTTGACCGTCTGCCCGCCGAGGGGTACATACTACTCACAGATAAGCCGGAAATCATTAGAAGATGAGGAGATGGCCATTAGAAATTTTCTTTGCTTTGCTCAACATTGCCTATATAATTTACCAAGGAAATTATGGAAACGAACCAGTTAGTAGAAGAATATGTTTGAAAAATCTGGCCCTAAAACTGATGAAACCACAGCTAGTCACTAAATCAGGCATTGTGTCATTACCTCTTGATGTTAAGGGAATTTTGAGCTAGTATAAACTTCAGGAAGATCCACAAGCAGATTCATCACTTTAGTCAAGGAAACGAGGAAGATGTTTGATATGTGGGCGATGGAAGAATAAATTTACACCCACCTGTGAAATGCAATACTTGCAAACTTTTTGTGTTTACAGACCACTCGAGCACAACGACTGTATGTAATAATTGTAAATATGAGGCAGAAAATGATGACTGTGAGTGAATATCAGTCAAATGTGTTACTCTCTATTTCGCAAGTAAATGTTAGTTTTCATACATTATGAAGTAAACAATATAACTGCGATGCATTATTATAGATCTAAAAGCAGTCATACAGGGCATATATTGTGTTCTTATAAAATGATTGTGCATAATTTTTGCGCTTTACGCATATGAGTATTGTTTATTTATGTTATATTGTAGAATTGTCGTTATTAATGTCCACGTCTGTACAATGTTCATGGTAAAATATACATTTGAGTATCTTAAGTTTCATATGCTTTATATTTCAGTTTATTTTTTCACTTTGAGAAAGATTTAGTATTCAAATAAAAACTGGTAGCCAAATTGCACCGCGCTACTGCTGGTGTGACAATATTATTGACACTGCTGCTCGAGGGTTAAGAGCATTGCTGCCTAAAATGCAAAAATGGAAGTAGAATGACAAGCTCAAAAATGCTTCGAGAATGTGGAACAGTTATTTGCAAACGCAATTTTGCTTGAAAGGTCACGAGATAAATGGGAATTGGTCATTTATGTCGATGCCTCCATCTCCGGATATAGGTACCTGCTAGCAGAAGCTGACAACAATAATGAGCTACACGTAATCAGTAGTGCTTCACGAGGGCTCACAATAGCAGAGAATGCCTCTGTTACTTTATTGGAATTGGATGTCTTTTATTATGTATGCCTTTGTTAAATTTGAAACTTACATTTATAAGAGACCTGTCACCATATACTCAGACCACATTAATCTATATTTCATTAAAAAATGTAAACTTATTTCAAACAAGCTTTCCAAATATGTCCACGCGCTATCAAATTTCGACGTACAAATTATTCCGTTATCAAGAAGAACAAATATCCTTGCAGATTTGTTCCCTCCACTTAAAACTATTCAGAGGGTACCTGAAAGTAATTCTCGACCTAGCAGAGAAGTAAAAATAATGAAAATCACAATGGAGAAACCAGGAGGTTGATAAGTAAAATTGATGAGCTTCAAAGGGAGGATGAAAAACTACAAAAAATCTTTTTAAATGCACAAGATGTGTAAATGTGTGAAAATAGCACAGTTGTTATTAAAGATAATATTGTGTATAAAGCTCATGATAGAGATAATCCGGAATGGAAGGTGATTATTCCTAAGTGTCTGGAGAAACCGATTATCAAGGATTTCCATGTTCAACTAATAAATTCTGGTACGGATAGAATGGAAAACAGTATTCTCGAAGCCACGTATATCTCAAAGGCGAGAGAAAAATTAGAACATCGATATCCTGTTGTCTGACCTGTCAACTATGCAATATGACATATTATTCCGAAACTCATCTATAATAAGACCTCACAAACTCAATTGTATAGATCTTCATGATCCACTTCCAACAGCTCAACTTGGATACCAAAACCTAATGATGTACTATGTGTTTTCTAGACATGTAAGGTTGTTTCCACTAAAATCTGCTAACAGAAAAACATGTATTTCAATGCTAATAAACAAATATGTTCTAGAGGAAGGGAGAATTACTGCAGTACTAACTGATAATGCCACGATATTTCGAGGAAACCTTTTCGAAGAGAAGTTAAAGGAAAATAATATCAAGCACTATTATTATTCGAAATACCATCCCCGTAGCAATAGTAGTGAACGTGCATCAAGGAAGTAGGGATATTTTTAAAAATGATGGTCCGCCAAAAACACTTCATGTGGATAAGCTATGTGAAACCCGTTGAGACACTTTTCAATTAAATGATTCACAAAGTAGCTACATTTAAGGCCATAGAATTATCAATAGGGAAAGTAATGAAAACCATAGACACCAATGCCCGTCGACGAAAACCTCATCCTCGAGATTAAAGACATATATCTCCAAACTATAAATAGGATTATTAAGGCTACTCAACGACGAAGTCAAAGATGTAAAAAAGGAAATTCAGGTGTAGTCTGGAACAAACAAAGGGGTGACCTTGTTCTATGTTGCAATAAAACTTTATCCAACAAGATTAAAAACGAGAATCAGCGTTTAATGAAGTATTTATGGGTCCGTTTATTAGCAAAGAATTTTTCAGTAAGGATACCTTTGTGAGCTAGCCGACACAAGCAGAAATAAAATAATTGACAGATGCCACAAAGTTATGTTGACACAATTTGTTCCCAACGAGGATGTATAAAGAAATAAAGAAGAAAAAATGCTTAATAACGAACATAAAAATGGTGAAATAAGAGATGAGAAATGTGCGGTAGATTGGAAAACTTTGAATTTCTCCATCCCAGACTTAACCTAATTATTTAACACGTTTTTACTGTGGGAAACTTGTTATTTAATGCATATAAAATTAGGTTATTTGACATTTGTGAAATTCTATTTTAGTCAGGGTTATAATTATGAGAAGAAAAAAGTATGCCTCACATTTGTGTAATTAGTGTATATGTTTATTAAAAGTGTCAACATATTTTGTGTGCTTATTAGACAGTTACATTACTTGTGTAATGAAGTCATATGCAAAACACAAGATCTTGTTAAACGTAAATATTTTTCTCTTTATTCTAGGTATTATTGTTCCAGTAAATAATTTGTATTAATAGCCTTTATAATATTATTAATTGCATCAACTACTTAGAAAGGTGCACTAGTTTGACGTTCTATTAGATAATCTCTTGTCTATGTACGTGTGTATCAGGAAAATGATAAGGAATAATCTCAGGTAAAAGCGACCCAGGTATGAATAGCCACGGGGATGACCAAGTACATTCCTTGTAAATCAGCTGGGCAGGCTCCACGACAAAAAATAATGTTTTTCTTGCGCTATGTAGAGTTTAGTGTTATTTTATTCGAAGAAAGTCTAACTTCTCCATAGGGGCATATGAGGACGTAACCCTTTTACGTGCATGTATGTATATAATGTTTATTTCTATTAATGTATGTGTATGTAATAATTATTTAAGTTAATTTCTGTAAGTTAGCTAGATCCTATTCTGTATATAAGAAGCTCGCAGCAAACTCCTACGTCTACTTTTACGTGCAGTGTATTAAAGTCTACAAGGGAGTGCTTTGCGATAGATGTAAGTGTGTACTCTTGGTAGTGAGTTCAAACTCCTCTTCAGCTGAGCTTGATCAGTAATAGACTCAACCTCGCGTTGTTCAGATATGTTAGACATAATGGCTGAATTAATGGATAATTTACTTACTAGAAAAATGTGTTTAGTGCGTTGCGCTGAAATTTACCTTAGCTGCAAGAATTTGTACAAATTTGAAAAAGAGAACATTAGGAGTTTGGAAGGTGATTTTTTTATGTGAAAGTAGGGAAACCAGGGTAGTGGCCCTTTTATCTGAACAACGCCTACGCACCTTTTGAAGGTATGGGAAGACCCAGGGTTTCCGATGGGTATGTGGAGAAGATTTAGATGTATGCCAATCTGCAGTAGATATGCAAATCCATTGCCATGGTAATGAATGACATCATTCAGAGCTAATGTGTGGATTATATTTCCAAACACAACCGAAGCTCTTGAAAATGCAAAATTAAGGTGATAAAGGAAATACTCTTTACTGAGTGCAATACTTGCCCTGGAGTGCACGCAAATTCCCATCAGAAACCCATCAAACTACGGGGATGAAAATAACAGGTAGAAATTTACGAGCAACAACATTATGGCTGCCCGCATTAGTAAAGAGACGTTTAACAACGTTTCTGTTTCTTGGGCGGGATAAACGCAAAGATCTGAAATTTGGAAGAATTCGAATGTGTATAGTGATTAAAAAGGGTCAAACACATGCATTTCTTCTGGATGACTTAGAATCCGACTTAGCCCCATGGTTAGGGACCACAGCAATATTATTAAAATATAATGCATAAGAATTAAAATATTATTGTAACACATGTCTTGATTGACTTAAAAATTAGGAAATAAAGTGTATAATTCACTGTTACAAATACTTCGCTTGCCGTTTCGAGGAACAGACAGTTGACGGCTTCCACGCCACTGTGCGCTAACATTCCAGTCACTCGCTACTCACTATAATTTACTACTCACAGCTTGTATCTCACCTTCCTTTTATAGCCAGAAATGACGCACAGAACATTCTGCAAAATTGTGGAAGCCAAAACTCTGGACCAGACATATCGCGCCCCCCCCCCCCAAAGCCACCGGTTACCGTAGCGCCGTGCTTCCTGTGTTATTACGCATTCAAAGGTCTTCAAATGCACCGACTCACATACCAAGGCGAACCTTACCGTGGTAGCACAAGGATGGAACTACCTACTCCTCAGGGCTGGTCGTCCCAACCAGCGGGCTTGACGATCCAAAAGTCCCACCACGTGGCCTCTGGATACGGTGGACATCATTTATGCTCTTAAAAAGAACGTACGACCCTTACTATGGTTGGTGAAGCTTGGAGCCGCGCCTTTGGTCCGGATAGAGCGATATAGGCACAACAGATCACCTCGCTGGAAACCTTGACTGTTGGCCTGCCGTTCGTAACGGAAGTTCCTCCGATCGCTCGCTGCATACATTTTTGACGGGCTACCTCAATGCATGTCTTGAAATTGGTCTACAAAATACTCCATGCAGTCGACCGCTGATCGAACATCAGATCGCATGGTACACGCAGCTCTCTGCCAAAGACCAAGCTGGCCGATGTCAATCCGGTGGTGTCTTGGGTTGAAGACCGGTAAGCCAGCAGCAAGAAATTTTGCCTAGTTACTCGCCTCTCACCTAGGCGGCCCGGGTTGAATCCCAAGCAATTGGCTGTGGTGGACAAAGCGGCGCAGGGGCGGGTTACCTCTGGGTTCTCCGGCTTCCCCCGCTATCACATTCTACTGGTACTCCATTTTCATTTCATATATTATAAGTGTCATCGCCTACGATGCCATAATAGTAAAAGTGGGCGTTAAACATTATAAAAAAGAAAAAAGGAAATGTGGCAACCTCACATCCCAGTTTCTCTGGTGATTGGCCACAACTTTCCTCAAATGTTCTTCTAGAGCCTTGATGTATCGCTCCATCATGTCATCTGACTGCGGGTGAAGAGGTGCTGTGCTGGTCTTGTGCCGTCCGAGTCGCTGAGTTGGTGCCCTGATCTCTGTGCAGTTGCATTGGTACCCCGTAACGATAAAACAGTATTTCCATGAAACAATTCAAGATATCTTGGCCTTTTGGCTAGGGATGGCGTACACTCACTTGGTGAAGTAATCCATGGCGACCAACAGATATCAGTTACCCCTGTCTGACAAAGGGAATGGCCCAGTTACGTCGATGGTTTTATGTTCGAAGGGTGCTCCGGCGTTATACTCCTGCATCCGACCCCAGCTTCTGGTCTATGGGCCGTGGCTTGCCGCAAACACACGACATTTGCGGCACCACCTCTCAGCGTCTGTCCATAGTCTTAGCCAGTAGTAACGTTATCGAAGCTAGTCGAAGGTACGGCTAGGTCTCAAATGAGGAGGTGACACGCAAATGCAAACATGTCCATTAAATACAGTTTTTCACAATCGACAAAAAACGTATCTCAACTATACATATGAATTAAAGTAACATATTGATAGTCAAACGCCTTTATTGTGTATCCAAAAAACAATTCACGTGTGTGAAATAAATCTAAACTGAAAATTTTCCTTTAAAAAGTACATTTAAATATGGACATGTTCTCGTTTGCATGATCCATTTTGACATGTTCGTCTTTGAATGAATTTCGAAAGGCAAATATCTTGTTGTTTCATAATGACTTGCACGTTATTGAGTAATACTTCTTATAGTGTATCAGATTACCTATCTATAACAATTTAATATATCATATCATTAAAAAAAAACTATAAACTCACTTTGGTAGCTTTGGCTTTGTTTGGAAATTTTAACAAAGTTGTGATATTTTGCTTTTTCTAGAATCATTTAATTACGTAAATTAAAGCATCATGACCAAATTGGAATGATATCAACAATGACATGGCTTATTATTAGAAAGGTTCTTGAACCAACACACTTAAACAAACAAATCACAATCATCTTCTAAACAGTCACAAGAAATTTCATCTGCCTCTGTGTTGCACGATGTGGGAATAGAGTCAATGATGGATGCATACCATCTTACATCTTGGTGATTTCTCCGGTCTTCTCCAAAAATAGTTTTCAATAAACCATCAACATCTTTCTTCTTAGCGTCTGGGATTGGATGACTGAGGGGTATTTCAGGTATTGGTTGGCAGAAGAGTTTCTTCATGGTCCATCCGCGTTTCAGAAGAGATTTCCACTCTGGTAGCTCTTGCTGGGATTTGTAGAATGCAGTTGCATCCGCATCAATATGAATGTTTTCCATATGACACTTTTTAATGAAAATTTGTTTCACTTCACTGATGTGATCTAAATTTCGTATGCCTTTAGATAGTGATTTCATGTCCATCACTGTCCAATCTTCACCATGATTTCTTACTTCACCCACTGACTGATAGACCTCAATATATTCCTCTTTTGTTACAACTGTTGACTTTTTTCTTAGAAGTTTCTCCACTCTACCGAAAACGCGGTCAGCAGGTAAGAAACTGTGTCCTCGAACTGGAAAAATGAGGTGTATTTCTTCAACAGGACCATCATGTATTCCAAGAAAATACATGAGTGTGTGAAGCACGACATTGTTCTTGTTTTGAGCTCAACCGTCACAGAAAAGTTTCAGTACAGTTTTTCTTTAAAGTCGATGGCCTGCCAAATCTTCCGTCCACGTGTAAAATACAGGGTTCTCTGATTTCACACTGACAATGCACAAACTGTAAAAACTTATCTGCCTGGAGTAAAATGCTTCTTTGGCAGTGGCTGAACCTGTTGCAAATCAAAACAGAAAGCCATGTCTATTCATTGTGTTCTCGTGAAAGTTCATAGAAGGCATTTGCCCTTTTTTGTGGACCTTTTTCTGTGTGATAAGCTGTATCTTTTCATTTTTTGAAGCCACCTTCATTTGCTCATCAATTCTTGCGCAGAAACTGCAAATATCTGAAACAGGACTTCTAACTTAAATGTTATATTCATTCACGAATATTCTACGGAACATAGATGTAGACACTTTGTTGTCATTAGCCCCAGATGTGTTGTACAGCGCACTTATTTTCTTCATACTTTATTCACTGCGCAGATACAGCCGCTGTGATTTTTGTCGGTTGTAATGACTTTCAGTACAATGCAGATAGCCTGTAAATTGTATAACACTTTTCTTTTTGTCTGCAAATTTATGACTGGTGCGATTTCCACCGCAATATTCCTTTATTGCTTTTCCTTCTTTTATTTATTTTGTTTGCTATACTATTCAGCCGAGTAGATTTCATTAGAGTAATATGCATGAAAAATTTCTTGCACACTGGGTATACTATGTTTCCATTTTGTGCAAAAAGAGTGTAGTTAACATTAAATTTGCGAGGTTTACTTTCGCCTTCATTGTTTCGAGGTCGCTTTCTTTGAATATTTTTCAGCGACATCATCCGTGCAAGCATCCTTTCTTGAGCTGCTTTATCTTGAACTTTATAAATTAATTGCCTCAGGTGCAGTGCATCTCGTGGGTGTATTTCCCGACAAGAGAACTGTTTATTTTGGTGTGTACATACATGTAAAGAATGAAAGCCTCTTGGTGCAACACACCGTTTCCCTTTATCCTTTTCACGTTGCGATTCATTCCTCTTCCTCTTTCTGCTACCCTTGTTTGCAGTCTTCACAAATACACGTTCTTCATCTATTTCACTCGCTAACTAAAAGGCTGACCTAATAATTGCTGCTACTAGATATTAGAATACAATATTACATGAGAACACAGAAGCGCGACAATAATCATACCAGCTGCTCTGTGCGGGAATACCTGCCCTCGAATGGAACGGAAATCACGTGACTTAAACCACAGCCTCCTATTGGTTGTATGGACTAGTTCTTCTTTGCAGGAAATTTATACGTGGACATGTTCGCATTTGCTTTGAACCACGCATTTTCACAGGCTTATATCAGAATATATTCGGGTTTCCTTCAATAGCAAGATGTATATACATTCCGCTTATCCTCTAATTACCATTCCACAACGTAACTCAATTTTTTTAAATTTTGGACATGTACGTGTTTGCGTGTCACCTCCTCAAATGTCCTCCCAAAGTCCCCGAATGTATTTATTCCGCGACTTCCACGACCCTACTCAGAGGGAGGAACTGATGTCTCTCTGTATCTTCCTTTCAGATGACTTCCATGGGCTAAACAGTACCCCGTTCTTGATCTTCAGTGAGTCCCATTGGACCCTGTAGGATTTGAGCACAGTACTTCTTGGTGCGATGTCCTCCCAGTTCAGTCTAGCCCCTGCCTGCACTTCTCCCAGGAGTGGCCACTAGTCGGTGTCCGCAAGGTGCTTCCTTCTCAGCCCAGCGCTATACCATCGGGCTGCATTCATCACTGAAACAACATGAATAACTGCAGCATGCTCTCTCTCTTCAACCTTGGTGCATAGGCCGCACTCCTCTGAATAGAGCTGTCTGGACATGACATCTGCATTGGTGTGGCTTCTTCCTTAGCGATGTTCTGTTGTAAAGTCGTACTCTTGCAGCCTCTGCACTTAACGAGCTGTCTGGCCCTCCATGTTCTTGTAACTGAACAGCCAGGTGAGGGCGGAGTGTTCAGCCTTCAAGTGAAATCTCTGACCATATAGGTATTTATAGTAGTGCTCCAGCATCTTTGCTACAGCCAGGAGATCTCGCCGGGTAACACATTAATTATTTTCTGTTTTGTAGTGTGCAATTACCCACTCCTGGCTATCCTGAAACTGTGATAGATCACCGCATACAATGTCGCGGGCATCGGTGTCCACAATAAAGTCACTACCAGTTTGCGGAAATTCTAAAATAGGAGCACTGCAGAGTGATGTTTTTAGCACCTAGAACGCGCTCTTTGCCTCTGCCTCACATGTAAGGCAGGTGCTCATCCGTAGATTGAGGGGTCCGCGATGTTGGAGAAACCTCTCATGAGCCGACGGTAGTAGCTGCATAGGCCCAGCAAACTTCGCAGTTCTCGGTTGTCTGTCGGGCAAGTCAAAGCTCTCACTGCCCGAGCCTTCCTCGTGTACGTGGCCACATTAAGTGGTGAAAGTATGTGTCCCAAATAGTTCAACTCTTAGCAGAAGAATTGGTACTCCTTCTTGTTCAATTTTAAGTTACCTGCCTGCAGCCTTTGCAGAATATTGGTCAGGATCTCAAGATGTTTTTCTAAGTTGTTGCCCACGACAATAATGTCATCTAAATAGAGTAGACGGGTTTCGTATTATGTCAACCCCCTTATCTTTGAATCCATAAGGCGCAATACAGAGGACAAAGGGCATAACCAAAAGTTGCCAAAGTCATTGGCCAATCGATAAAGCTGGCTTCTACTTGTCTGAGGAAGTTAGGGCTACTGGCCAGAATCCCGATTTCAAGTCCTAAGTTGAGAACCTCTGGTCATAAGCAAGTGAGTCCTGGAAATGGAAACGTCCTTTCTGATGACGGTGTTTAGCTTCCTGAGTCCATACAGAAGCATAGCTCACCGTTCTTCTTCCTCTTCTTCACCAGGATTAAAAGGGAGCGCCAAGGTCTGTCGGACCCTTCAATAACTCTCCTCGATGTCATGTCCTTCAACATGCCTCGTACTTGCGCTTGTTTCGACTGGGGAACATGTCTTGGTATTTGCCGGATAGGTGGGGCGTCTTCGGTTTCGATGTTGAGGAGTACCCGGTCAGTGTGGCCGTAATCGCCGTTCCCTTTCCTGAAGACAGATTGGTATCGAGTGAGTACACACCGGATCCCTCCAGTTTTAAAGCGGTCAGATGATCGGCCGGCCTCTTCAGCAGGTCTTTCAGCCGGGTCCCTAAGTCCTGCGACGGTGGTGACTGTTCGGATCAGTCGCATGGCGATACACTCGCAGTTGCCTCGCACTTTCCTAACTTCGTCCCAGCCTGGATGTCCTGGTCGGTGCCCATCGGATTCAGCACCCATGGGCACTTCATACTGGCCAGATAGCAATGCTCGGGCAACACATGATCCGTCCAGTGATATCTTCCGATTCCATATCAGATTCCTTGATGTTGGCCCTTTAGGTGCGCCTTCACCACCACCTCACCTCTCGCGGGTACAACTACATCGTCCTTCAGGCTTACCTTGCAGATCCTCGGTTGTTCATGAGGGCTTTGAAGTAACACCTCATTTTGACTGAGTCACAAAACCCTACGGCCAACGTCGACCATTGCTTTGTGGCTCTTGAGGGCATCCAATTCCAGTATCACATCCTCAGTCACCCTCGCGACGAACACCCACAAGCCGACTGGTTATTCGTGTCGGCGAGACCTTCGTGTCGTGTCTACAAGTTTCCGGCACAGCTTAGATTGTATCCAGCTGTCTGCGATGAGGCTGTCGTGTATTCTTCTGCCCAAGGCACTATAGCGTCACTCGAGGGTGTGGTGAAGACGGGCCCGACGTGCCTTTCCTCACGTCAATCGTTACCCGTTTTCCGCCTGCTCGTCATCTTGGTGTGGACAGTCCATCACCCGGTGTCCTGGCTTGCCACATCCCCAGCAAGCAGCACCTGAAAGTCGTGGTTGGACCTGAGTTGCTTCTCCCTTCCTACCATAGCGAATACTGCTGGTCTTAGAGGGGGCGTAGTTGTTTTCTTGGCCGCTTCCATTCTAAGTGCTTCCGTATCGTCTTATAGTAGCCGGGCATCAGGTGCTGTCGTATCTTGGCGACACGCACGCCGTTGACGAAGAAGTAGGGAGCTTCCTGGTACACGTAACTACGTGGTAGGTTCGCCAGGCCAAACTCCTGTATCGTCTCTCCTGTATCGCTTTAACCTGATTGCTGAAAGCTTTAATCAGGTTTGTGGCTTCCTCTTCTGCTGACCATCGGTTGTGGGTGACGACGGTGGTGAACTGTCGGCGGAAAGCTTCGAAGGTCAACGTCCCGTCGTACTTGGGTTGTTTAATGCGCGTGGATGTTGTGTCTCATCCTGGCTTCTTGACTTTCAAGTCTTTCAATCTTTCATCGAGCATTTTTCTTCCATAGCATTTCAGTTCCATGGCGCCGTTGTCGACTTTTCCCTCCAGGATGTTAACGCGTGCCCCGAGACCTTCCAGAGCGTCAACGCGTTCAGCAAGTTCGTCTACCCTTCCGCCGAGTTCTTCCCGTTTTTCTCCACGCGGGTCACTCGTTCGTCGAGTTTGGTAGATAACCCTGTCTTCATGCTTTCAATCGCTCAATTCACAGTTGCGATTTCATTTCTCATCTTCACCATGCCGAACAGCATGTTTTCCTGCATCATCTCCATTTCGGTTTTCATTTCATCCATGCCGCTGTTCACTTTCGCTATTTAACCCCATCCTGTCCTTGTTCTCCAACATTCTTAAGCAACCCTTCCATCATGGTTTTTAAATACCACTTCTGACACAAGGGTAACAGATGTCTTTATTGACTTAAAAATTGGTTATAAATAATTCACTGATAAAAATAATTCACTCGACGTTTTGTCACGTAGACTGTTGGTGACTACCACGCCACTGCACGCTAACACTCCAGTCATTCGCAACTCACTACATAAAGCTTAAAGTTATTCCTTCCTTGTTGTATCTAGAAATGACGTCACAGAACATTCTGGAAAATTGTGGAAGCGGAAGTTCTGGAAGAATCTAGAGTATACCCGACGTCGCATCCCAAAGCCTCCGGTTACCGTCGCGCCTCACTTCCTGTGTTGTTATGCATTCCAAGGTCTCCAACTGCGCCGACTCACATACAAAGGCGAACCTGAGAGCGACAGCACTCGAACGGCATTGTGACAATATCGATAGATGTTTTGCGTAAGTGAAGCAGTGATTTCCCATTCTGCAGCATAACATGGGAATTGCAATTGAAAACATCCCTTCGATGATCCCGTGTCTGTTAATTCATGCTGCATAACGCTGCAAAATATGTGTGACGAGGATTTTGAATTTGATATTACTGTTGATGAAAAAGGCGTATATGAAATTCGTGTACAGGAAGGAAAAGCATTGAAATGTACACGTAGTAGGAGGGATGAAATTGCCAACATTATTTATCTACTTGGTTATCAATTTTTTAGTGTTAAACGTCCGATTTTGCTGCTATGGCACTGCAGTCAATGAATTGATGATACATGGATTGAAGATGGAGAACCGGTGAAATGCGATGTCGGAGGAAACTGGAGAATCCGCAATAAACCCGCCCCTGTGGCGCTTTCTCCACTACAAATGCCACATGCAGACGCCTGGGATCGAAACTGCTTTGGTGAGAGGCGAGTGGTCTAACCATTCGGCCACGGCGGGGCCTAAAATCGGTTAGAAAGACATTATGTATTATAACAGTAAAGTTTGTTTCACGTTTTCCATTTTCGCGTTAGTTGTTCATATTCTGAAACAAAATTCTAAATATGTCCTTGAATGGCGCTTTTATTTTACTTTACACTAATATTTAACGAAATTCAATTACACCGTTTGCGATGTTTTGTTTCTTTTGTCTCTCGTTGCCAGCTTTGATTTTTTTGTAGGCGGCGTGTTAACCGCAGGGCCATCTTCTGCACTGATGCTGCATTTCCAAGAATTGGTACTGATATTCTTTATGACGTCTGTGAACGTTCCCGTCGTGCAGGATGAGCTGTGACCAAAAATACAAAATTACTGATATGTATATTTATTGTGTTAATTTAACAATTCGATTTTGACTTACTTAACCGTTGACACAACTCTAAATTAAATTTAAAGCATAATCATGTTTGCTATCTAGAACTAATATTTGGATGAATTTGCAGCATATGCTGCATATATGTGACTTCAACTTCAGTCTTTGTTTTCTAGATTAATTAATAAATAAATTCAGCTTAAAAGAATTACATACAAAAAAAGTTTAAAAAGTGAGCTTTAATGTCTATCAATACAAAAACAAATTCCTTTAAGTGCACAAAGAACAGATTTAATAGCTATAGAAATATAGGGAATTCAAATTTCAATCCCAGGGTCCCTTAATTCCTAATGTAGGGTTAATTTACCTGAAACGAGACTGAGAGATTTATTTGTCAATTCAAGAGAATATAGATAGTTTTAGAAGATCAGTCAGGTCAATAGTTTTAAGTAACAATTTTGAATTAACTTTTTTCTGGAATTGTGTGTTTCTAACGTTATAAAGAATATATATAAACCAAACAAAAGTGATAACTGTCTCATGACTGAATGAGGCCGCGGCGTGGCGAGTGACCACTCGCCTCTCACCTAGGCGGCCCCGGTTCAATCACAAGCGACCGCATGTGAGATTTGTTGTAGACAAAGCGGCGCAGGGGCGGATTTTCTCCAAGTTCTCCGGTTTCTCCCGCCATCACATTCCACCGGGCTCCATATTCATGTATCATCAGTGTCATCGCCTGCGGTACCAGCTCAGTAAAAGCGGGCGTTAAACACTACCAAAAAAAAAAAAAAAAAAGACTGAATGACATTAATCTTCTTTCGCCAGATTCCATGCGATGCGTCACGCGCATGCTTTCCCTTTTTGGCTCGCTCTCGTTTAGTCGCGTTGCACCCGTGGCTTACTACGCAACAGTAGTGTCTGCGGTAAAAGATAGATGCCCAAAACAAAGCATGATTTAAAGTTATTTTAGATTCTATTACAATTTTTCAATTGTATCTTGTGTATAGAATCAATTAAGCGGATGACATCAATTTCCTTTCTACCACACACCCATGTAGGAATGTACATCAACTCGAGTCAGTCCTATCTGATTTGACGGTTAAAGAAACGGATCTACGCAGGTCTCCTCTGCACTAACGATGACAATATTATTTTTGTATGGCTTACTGTGAGTGCATTAGAAAACTATTTTAAGAGATGTAATACTAGTAAATGTGCTTAAAAACCAATTAATTAGCGACAATAATAATAATAATAATAATAATAATAATAATAATAATAGTTAATATAGGAGAGAGCAGGCGCAGTGGCAAGTGAGCATACATAGGAAAGATAGGGAGGGAATACAAAGATCGTGTTTACCCTAGTGTGAGCATACATGGTAAAGGTAGGGAATTCTAGGAGGAGGGTAGGACTTAACCTGTGCTCAAAGTATTAAGAATATTTGACAGTCCTTTAGAGTGTTTTTCCAAGGACATCCGCATTGTTTTTCAGTTTTTTTTTTGTTTTTTTTTTATCGTTTTTCAAAGACTTTTAACATGTTTGTACTGTGCGAGGTGCTGTTTGAAGAGCTTTTCATTATTTTGCAGCGTTTTACACGGAACATTTATAAGTCCTTTCTAGGTTTTTGAGCACAGCACAGCTGTTTCGAATGCTTTTTAATGACATTTCATGTCATTAGAGGATGTTTAGGACTCTAGGACGGCTAGTTTCAGGTACTCATCAGACAGTTCTTTGCTCGTTTCACCTGCTTTCATGCCATTTTATGGGTATTTAGCGCTCTAAAGACAGCATTTTAGGCTTTTCCAGACCTTTTCTCTAATATTTTCAGTGTTGTATATTGATTTTTGACGCTTTTATAACCAGCTATTGTAGTATTTTCACATGCATTTTTGACGCTTTTATCAGTATTTTAGTACTATTTTTCAACAATTGTGAAGTTTTCTCATGCATTTTAGGGATTTGTAAGATGATTTGGGTGCTGTCGCAGTAGTTCGAATGCTTTTTAATGGCAAGTCATTTAAAGGATGTTTAGGGCACTATGACAGTTTCAGGGGACTCAGCAGACATCTTTTTGGCTCTTTTCAACCGATTTTGCGCCAATTTGAGGGTATTTGGAGATCTACAAAACAGGTATTTTAGGTTTTTCCAGATGATTTTGCTCCTATTTTGTTTATTTTGCAATGTTTCTAATGCTTTTCAACAATTGCATACATTTTTTTACGTTTTTAGTCTACTTTTCAGCGATTGTATTGTTTTCTCATATATTTTGGAGGATTTTAATGCTGACTTTTAGGGTTGTCAGTGCTGTTTGGCATGTATTTAATGTCATGCCATGCCATTTGTGAAGATTGTTTAGAAGTGCAGGACAGCGTTTTGATTAGATATTTTAGATCATTTCCATATATCTCGAACTGCTTTGTTGGTACATAAGACTCTAAAACAATAATTTTTGCTCTTTTCTAGCGTTTTGCTAATATTTTCAGTATTTTGCGGTGTTTTCTAATGTTTTAGCACTTTTGTAGACATTCTAGCACATTTTGAATATACTTTGCAGCATTTTGCTGTCTTATGAGGGGTTTTATGCTTCCTTACAGATCATTTACGACTTTTAAAGAATTTAGAAATATAGAGTAGTGTTAAATCCTCAGGTAATAACTATTTCAACCCACTTTGAATGTATTTATGGAAACTCTTTAAGAACTTTATGACAGCGACAAAGGTGTACTGACGACATTTTTGTATACTTTTAGGAGGACTTTAAACGTATTTGAAACGCCATGATGTCTTGTAGTCCTTTTCTTACGTTTGATAGTAATTTATCACATTTAATGCTAGTTTATATCGTTTCTGCAACAATGTTATGCATCTTTTGCAGTAATTGATGTCATCGTTTCAGTATTTCTGACGTTTTTTCACACCATTTGTTACGCTTTATAGCACTGTCATATCTTCTGGTTAGTTTGGTCGCTTTTTTATAGCCTATCCAGTGTTTTTACAGTTTTGTCATATTCTTCCATAGTTTTGATCCTTTATGATCATTTCTGTATTGTGTGTCAGTATTTTGCAGTTCTTTATATTCTTTATACAGCTAATAACTTGTGAAGCGAGGGGATATGTTTACACGGTTTCAGTCTTTCTTAGGTTGTAAATCTAACATAACCTAACTTTCCGTTTCTCCTTCTCTTTCTTTGTCTATTTGTATGATGCTTTCTTTTTGAGGCTGACACTAGAAGAAGGTTCTAAGCCTTTGTAGTCCAAGTGCTAATAGTTTAGTGAACATCATGATTTTTCGTCTTTTGTTGCTTTGCAGCCTGCTTTCTTCTAATCAATATGTGTTTTCGCTAGAATAATGATCTCGACCTTTATTGTTGTTGTTTCTGCTGAAGCGTTGGACATATTTTCTGATTTCTGGCCAGTCTTTTCAGCTTTTTATTTCTATTTGTTTTTATATAAAGACAATTAGCATTAGAGGTTAGACGTCTCTCCTCTTTTATCTGGACTTGAGACCAGCATTAGAAATTTGTTCTAATGGCAGAGTTCCCGCCACCTCTCATTTTTATTCTTCTTACTCTTATCTCTTCGTATGCCTTTGCAAGATGCATGGGAGTGTTAGGAGTCTAAGCTTCAATTTTCCTACCACGTTACCGATGGTGAGCAATGCATGTACAATTTTCTCATGATACGCTCACAACTTTGTAATGACCATAAGCATAGGTTGATATTCCATCATCAGCAATCGCTCTTTTATCAGCATGGGGCGATAGAGAAGTTTTGTTGATTTTTACAGACGAAACGTTATGCTGTTGTGACATTACCAAATTCATGGGAGCTATTATTTCGCTGTTTTTAAGAAAATCTACGTAAATTTTGGAATGTGACGTACTGCTTAATAGCGCTTCGTGTTATACCTTTAATCTTTTTTATCATTCCTCCATTAATATTGAGCGCATACATCTTAGATCTCAGTCCGACGAAACGTTGGATGATTTTCTCGTTAAGTTCATCTTTAAACTTTCCCAGCACCTTTTGGTTCTGTGTGGAGTAACACATGTGGCTTACAGGGTAATCAGATTAATCAAAATTTTCAGGAAATTGGATTTTGTCGTGGTATATGTTAGCTGTTGTGACTCGATGAATGAAGGAATCCGTATCCATGTACATAACCTTCAGGTTTTCAACCCCATAATACGGCAATAACATATATTGGTATGAGTACATGAGGGTCTTTGATATATCCAGTATGCTGATTACGATGTATATTGGCTTGTTGAATATAATCTGTCGCGATGCCATGTGCACAGATGCAAGGTTTAGGTCCTTATATATTTCTATCAATGAATGTCGGCTTAACAATCAGCTTTTCAAATGTTTTCTCGTTTGTAACAAGGCGTATAACCATTCGATACATTCTCCATGAATTTTCCAAACATAGCATTGTTGAAGAGTTTGTACAGGTCCTTTCTAAAGTCATTTCTAGTCAGTTGCTGCAGCTTGTCATTAAACGCTATTTAAGGCTTTGACATACACGAGTGTTGAAATTGCAGCACACGATGGATTTTTGCTAGTCTATGTAAGAGTGCCTGTTTTAACTACATGTAATGTACAACATACTTCTTCCTGCTACCAAGGCGTGCAATTAGCTTTTCCACACTTGAGTTCTTTAGTGACATGACTGCACAGTAGCTAGAACAAAGTCCCGGCATACAGAGTCGTCCTGTGCACAGGCAACCGGTTTCCTATTTTGCCCTTTGCTTTCTCAAAAGACTGACCAAAGAATACATTAGATGACAGACACGAACACGTCAGCTGTAACTGATTACCCAACCTAGTACTGTGGTTCTGCCTCTTGAGTGCTCCTCAAGGAAAAAATATCCCATCCTGAGATACCTATCTATAGATATCCTCCTCGTGGTCTCTGGTTCCCAAGGCCGCGGGTTCAAATCCAGCGGAAAGTGATTGATGTTTATTGGGCGTAAAAGTCCTTAGTTTGGCTTCCTCCGGAAGGGAAGTAAATCCGTTTGTACCGTGTCGTAGATTTACGGCACGTATAAGGACCTTTCACGCGGGATATACGGTGCCTAATTTCTGAGTCCTGTCCGGCTGCTTCGCGTCCCGCTGCTGCCACAGGGTCGGACGTTAATGCCGGCCAAGTTGAATATTCACAGACCCTGAACTCCAAGCGCATAAAATGCCGGCAATTCAAGCGCATAGGTTTATATACATACAATAACACCGCATACGTTGGAAGTTCTGAAAAACAGTATCAGAAGATAAATTACTGCAATTTCGGAAGAAGAATTAATGCGTGTTAATGGGAGTTTTCTTAAAAGGTGTGAGAGATGCATGGCAGCAAAAGGACATAATTTCCAGCACCTTCTGTGAAAAAGGTATGTTATTATTGCATACATGAATGCACGTAAATCTATGCGCTTGAGTTTTGGTTGTGTGAATATTCAGCCGGCCGGCAGCCGGCAAGAAGTTAGAAACAAGTCTCTTAAGAATTGAACACTGAGAACCACAGCATAGATTACCAGAGCGGCCATAACTGAAACTCAGTTTAACGAAGCCCAGCACTGTAGTGTAGGGATAGCGTAGATATATTACTCACATTTAAGAGATCTCGAGTTCGAATCTCGATTACGGATTGTTATCCTGCTAAGGGCTGTCTTTTTAGGGTTTTCCCTTATCCTGAGAAGGTGAATGTCAAGTAACTTTAAACTCCATGGATCCCCGTCTAATCTTAGCATCACTTCACCAATCTGAAGAATATTTAAAGATTATATTTGTTTCATGAAAAAAATCATGTGTTTATTGCAGTTAATATCTTCAGCTGACATGCTTGTAATTTGTACAGAAGGCACAAAAAGTAATCAGCACTGCCTTGTTGCATTCACCGCATTCCTTACCGTTTGTAGGGCGCTTTATTACGTCATATTTTCATGTTATTGGCTGATACTGTCACCCTGCAGCTGCGTATCATGCCTTGTGTTCTATATCGAACAAATAGAGCATACCTATGCTAGGTTTCCCAACTCGTTCGCTAATAGGTATAGCCACCTCCCTCAACAGGAAGCGAGATCGGTAACGTGTCTTCTTTCAAAATGCTGGACACCAATTTTTGGCGACCTTTCACGTGGTTAATTGCGACTACAGAGAAAACGCCTGTTTCGAAATTTACATGAATATAAGCAGGTTCTCCAGATGTTTGGAGTTTGCAGATTTTTTTTTTTTTTTTTTTTTTTTTTTTTTTTTTTGTGCGTCTGATAGAAAATGTTACTTTTGGTATAATGCATAAAGTTACGGCGGGGATGGGGCTTGATCTGATGGAGAATAGAGTAGGCATTGATCAGTATTGTTCGTGAACATCCTGAACACAATTTTTCCATCTAGCAGATTAAATAGCACTTTTGCTGCGAATTCAGACGAACGTGTTATGCCGCATAATTTTGTGTCAAACAATAAAACGAACGTTTCGTGAAATGTATAAGAATGATAGGCCTAACAGGAGGAAAACTGTGGAATAGCACCAGAACACATGATGTTTCTTCTTTCTTCATATTCAGAATGAGAATTATTGCTCTTTAACTTGGCTGCTGGAATCTTTTACAATGGATATAAATAATGATAATCCAATTGTGAGAAACTTTCCTTGTAAGGAATATCTGATCCCATACTACTGATTAAGTAAATAGCATTCTTCTGTAGAAATAAAATACATTATACCGGGAGAAAATAATAAAATACAGTTTTTTCTTCTTGTTCAAAATAACTAAGGAAATGGCATTCTTCTTGCATATTTATAAAGTACTTTAGTAGAGGGCCCACCATCCTTTGTTGTCTAATACTGCATGCAGTCTTTTATTCAGACTTTACAAGGGATTCGCATATATCGGGCCTTTGTCTGATGTCCCAAACTTCAAAAGCACGATTTATCAGGGCATCCGCAGTTCGTTCCTGAAGAAGTTCCCAATCGCGAGTCATTAAAGCCCATACATGTTCAATTGGGTTCAAATCAGGGCTTCTGGTCAGCCAGTAAATTACTGAAATTTCTGGATGAGTGCTTAGCCATCTAAGGGTTGCCTTAGATGTGTGGATACTGCTGTTATCTTGCACGAACGTAATGATGTGTATCTCATTTGCTGGATAAAACCTCGGACGCTTGGAAGCATACAATTTCTAAAATACTTATGTATTCTTCGGAATCTATTCGAGCTGATACTTGCATCAATTCTCCTGGTCCTGAAGAAGACATCCAACCCCAAAATCCCACACTTGGCAACTACGTGTTCTGGAACATGGCGAGTATTGTCTGTACGCCACAAATACATTCCCCCATCCTCATCAAAGCAAAAAAACCTTTTCATCTGAGAAAATTAGTAGCTACCAAAATCGGTCTAGTTTGACAAAGTATTCAAGGCAAACCTCTTTCGATTGTTACGGTGCTGTTCAGTCATGTTCTATTAACTTTGCTGTCTTTCGATGATGAATCAAGCTTCTCACCATTGTAGGGGAACTAGGTAGCTTCAGATCACGGCGTATCCTTGTAGACGGTTTAAATAGTTCATTTCTGCTTGTCTTTATAATCTTAGCATCGACTTTCGCCGTTGTTTTTCTTGACTTTTCCAAGTTTGGACGCGTCTTTAATCCATCTTCATCGCGCTCCTGGAAACGTTTAATCCAATACTGCATAACAGATCTACGCATTTGCACAGCACTTGCAATTTGTTTTTCCGTGCACTCTACTTCATACATGACCATAATACGTCCGCGGGTCACCTCGCTTGTGTAAGGCATTTCTGATTGTCACCAACCAGAACAGAAAAAAGTATGGGATCACATATCTATAACAGGCAAGTTACAGCGCCTCCTCCTTTCCCGTAAAGGCCAGCGGATATCAGAAGGCACGCCCTATAAATGCGCCTACAGATAATCAGAAATTCGATGTCTATTACCATTTGTGCTCTGTGTGCCCGTGCAAAGTAGCTATCGGATGGGTGTCTATTGTAAATTATCCATTTATGTATGGGTCATTCTAAAAAAGAAAGAAAGAAAAGAAAAAAAAGAGAGTTACGCAAAAGTAGCGCAGTTATCGTGCTCCTGAAAAGGTTAACATGCACTTTATCTTTGTTAATAAAAACCGCCCAGATAACGCACAGATTATTCTCAGAAGTCGCTGACGTTTTGCAGTGCACCAAACAGCGCGTTACTTCAGCCAATGAATGCGTAGAAATTACAAATGACAGAAATCACAGCGTTGCACCGTCTTCGCAGTTTTCTTTCTCATTCACCTCATTCATGTAGTTTTTTTGTGAACTTCACATGTGAAAGTGGTGTTTACTGTGTATTCTTAAATATGTGGAGCCGATTGAGCTGATATAGGCATTCCTTAAACATGCCGTAAGAAAGCGGAATGTGGCTCCTTCTATAAATGAGTGTGTACAAAGTGTTGAGAGAATGTGTATCGAATATAGATTCGGGTGTGAAGGAAAGAAGTGTTCAGCACACCATACAAAAAGAGCGGAAATTTCAACTGCGGGATGTTTCACACAACAATGTTTTGTTTGCGATACATATGAGTAGAAATGACAGTGATGGCGAGGAAGGCGAAGACAGCGTAATAAGGTTAGATATTAATAGTACTGTGTAGTACTCTCGTTGCACCTAATAAGAACCTTGATAATGTTATTTTTTACTTGGTACTCTAAGAACACGAGAACACGTGGGAGAACACGTGACGTTGCCTTCTACGTCACATAATACGTGCAATTTTTGCAGTCTTTGATGCTGCATATATTAATATTTTCAAAAGCACGATAATAACAGATGCTCTGTCAAGTTTTAAAAGCAAAATGTACCTATGTAGTAGAACATTCATAAAAATAGCGTCTTAAAATGTTATTTTGCAAAATAATTTAAAGTAACTACTTAAACAGTGTCAGCAAAAACCCAAGGAACTTGTTAAATTTATTATTATTATTATTATTATTATTATTATATATCATTATTATTGTTGTTGTTATTAATATTATTATCATTATTATCATTATTATTACTGTCATTATTACTATCATTATTATTATTACTGTTAGGTATTATTGTGGTTGTCGTTGTCGTTATCATAATCGTGATCCTGAGTATTTTTTATTGTTATTATGTATTTGCTATCACCACTATCATTATAATTATTGTTTTTGTCCAGAAATATTTTTTGCGTTCAAGATAGATTTCTTTGGGACTACTTCGAAGTCTTGGACGGAAAAGAATATAAATTGTAGAAGGCAAATAATTGCCAAAATATAAAGAATCATCACTTGTTTAAAACTACAAGTGTCTTTACTAAAATTATAAACCTCGAATTGGTGTATACATGGTTTGTAAATGCAATAAAAATTACTGAAGTGTTAGAAATATTCAAGAAAGTTATTAATGTTATATTAAAATAACTATCACTCTTGCTTAAGCTTGCATTTAAAATATGAGAGGCACAGGGAATGAAGGGTAAATGTCAGAAAAAGTACATTTTGCATAAGACGATTTTGAAGGTTTAAGTACCCCAAAATGTTGGTTTATTGCTATTATATGGTCACATTAATACATATAATAATGAACTATTATGTTTTCTATGAAATATGAATATGCAACAGTAAGTACCGAACACAGGGATATAATTTAAAAGTGAAATTACAAAATATTGTTCAAGTATTTTGAGTAAGAAGGGGAAATGTCGACCTTTTTATGTTATTCTAGCATTAATTAATAAGCACTTATTCAAACACTAAAAATGTGACAAGTAGTGTCTATAAGTTCACCCCTTATCGGACGTGTATAATTCTGCCTTTTTACCACAAAATGTCTTCAAGTGATTTACAGCAATATGTTTTTCCTTTGAAACAGAAACAGCTTCTAGAAAGGAAAGAAATAATTTTCTTAGATTGTTGTTGTTGTTATTATTATTATTATCATCATCATCATCATTATTATTATTATCATTATCATTATTATTATTATTATTATTAGTAGTAGTAGTAGTAGTAGTAGTAGTAGTAGTAGTAGTAGTAGTAGTAGTAGTAGTAGTAGTAGTATTTGTATTATTCTTATTTTATTATTATTGTTATTATTATGATCATCACGATCATTATTATTGTTGTTATTATTATTACTATTATTATTTTTTGGTAGTGTTTAACGCCCGCTTTAACTACTTATGGCCCCGCAGGCGGTGACACTGGTGATACTTGAATGATGATGGAGCACCGGTGGAATGCGATGGCAGGGGAAACCGGAGTACCCGGAGAAAACCCGCCCCAGCGCCGCTTTGTCCACCACAAATCTCACGGTCGCTTGGGATCGAACCCCGGCCGTCTAGGTGAGAGGCACGTGGTCTATTATTATTACTATTACTATTGCTATTATTATTATTATTATTATTATTATTATTATTATTTGGCTTTTGTGTAAATTATGTACTTTTCCCCCCTAAGATATTGTTTCTAACCTTCATACAAATTAAGAATGTGAAAGTAGCATCTCTATGTTTGCTCTTTGGGGGTTGAGATGAAAAGTATAATTGGGCCTCTTTACCACAAAGTTTATTCAAGTGATTCACATCAACATATTTTGCCTCTGATACGGGAAGAAAATCTAGAAAGGAAAGAAATTAACTTTAGTAGGTTACCTTTTTATTGCCTAAAATTATTTTTTTTGACATTATTATTTTTATTATTGCTTATAAATAGTCAGATAGCTGGAATTCCTTTTCCTTCGTGGTCCTGTTCTTTAAGTGGTGAGGAGCCCTGATTAATGAAGATGTATATAACCCATGGTATGTAGAACGATTAATCTTGGATGCTCTTTCGAGATTTTAATCTCTGTGATTGGTCTGGATTTGAAGGGACGTTTTTTTATATAGGCACAGGCTAAGTGAGAAATCCAAGATCGGAAAAGACTTAGTGCTGACTCTATCACATGAAATAGGAAGGGTTTTTTCCTTGCTGATTTGAAGACTTCTGCCCAGTCACTAGGAATTTCGGCTCTTGTTTTCTGATCAAGAGTCCCATATTTTTGTCAGGTTCCATGTATGAATGGCCCCTGATGGGAAAAATGACTTTAATAAGGTCAAATCCCTTTTCTTCATGGACCAGATTGAGGAGGAAGCGAAAGACAGTGTAATTTTTATTTTGTCCTCCACATGAGTCACAAAATAAATACAGTCCCTTACTTCCATGTCCACATGATTATAAACAAAATCATGCAGCATAGAACAAACCTCATCACATCCCTTTTTTGCAATTGTTTCTGGGTATACATAGAAAACACTTTCCCTGATGACAGCATATGGACATTGAAACTGAAAAAAGATAATTGTCTTCTATAGTACTTCATCATTAGTACTAATATTGGGAACAGAAAGATTTTTCTGAAAGTCCATACTAAAAGCCTCCTTAGTTGCGTCTTTCCTACTACCTTGCTGCTTTTTTCCTTTTTAAAATTGTTGAGCTTTCATTTTGTGCACCTGATTTTCCGTTTTTTTTTTCTAGTACTTTAGATAACTCTTGTGACATGGATAAATTACTAATCTCTGCTTTCAGTGCTTTTATTTTAACGTTAAACTCATCACACGAACTGCAGGTATCAGTTCGTGGATATCCAAAAAATATATTGAATTCTTTCATAAAGATGACCCATAAGACAATGGATTGCCAGTACATGGCATGCATTTTCATAACAATGCTCGAGAAATCATGAAAACTATAGTACTTCTACCTTTAAAAGACTGAATATGTTGCATTACTAAACTTTTTGTGTCATCAGAAAGTCTATGAGGCCTAGTGTCATGCTTGCCTCTACAATTGCGTGGAGCCATTCCTGTCTACTACAGGGCTCTCTGTAGAACTTCAAGGTCTTTCTTTCCTATTCCATGAATAGAGAGAAATGCTTTGTAACAGACTTGCTCTTCTATAACAGCATTTTCAGAATCCAAATATCTGATTCTATAAGAGTATGACATATCATGAAATTTGGCTTCCTCCTCATTTTGGCGTGAGCGTCGAGTCTGAATTTATTGTACACTTATTAAACCACATAGATATGTATTTTGTTCATCTACTGAACCATTAAATGTAAGCTTTTCAAAACAGCTGCTCTAGCATACTCAGGTACAGTTTCAAAGCATTTCAATATTTTGTAGCGAGAACCAGGGCCTGCTACATGACACTGACTATTTAGGTTTTTATTTACGTCAGACATTCTACCAGATTTTTTTTTTTTTTCCTGCTGCCATTTTGACTTTTGAATCCACTATGTCCATTACAGTCACTGTTTTCATCAGAGGCCTCTATTTTTCACTACTTAGAATGTAATTAAGGTACCTAACACCAAACACCATTTAAATAACATACAAAATTAGTGCAAGAACTCGATACTCGACATACCAGATTCTGTTGCGCGACAATGTAACAGGTGCTACCATGACAAACTCCGTTTGTTGATTGACATCCCCCCTTCATATCATTTGCGCGCGAACATTCCCCCTTCTTAGCCAGTAAGGCAAAACTTAGAACTATGGAACTATGCGCTTTCATTGCCTGTTTGAAGTGTGTATCTGGAAGCTTACCAACGTGAGCAATAGATGGTGCAATAATCTCAATTTCGATTTTTTTTTTTTTTTTTTTTTTTTTTGCCATTCCCACTTCATCCCCTGCACTCTTCATATCTCAGCGGCCACAATCAAGGGGGTGAGTCAATTTCCGCCCTAAGTTCTCCTTTCTCTGTTTACGCTACTCGTATGTAGGACACATCCAGTACTTACAAGCCGGTGCCAGGGGTCAGATGCCTGTTGAGGAGCAGAGGCTCGGGAGGGAGAGTAGCCGTTAAGGTTAATCAGCCCGATGCCTGGTATGAAAGTGAAGAAGTGAATGATACGGAATGACGGTGAAAGGGCTAAAAGGAAAGATGATTACAGAATGAATAGTGGGGGAAACCGAAAAACCCGGAGAGGACCCACCCAGACACCGCTTCGTCCATAACAAATTCCATGTGGGTACCCTGGGATTGAGTCCGAGCCGCCTAGGTGAGAAGCGAGCGGGCTAACATCTCGGCCACGGCGCCTCCCTCCTCTAAGCTAGAAACATAATTGGGTCATTAATTATTAATTGCGCTGCCAAAAGAGAAACACATCAATGGTTGTACTTTCAATACAAATATTTCATATTTAAGAACTAAAAGAAGCGTTTCCCTTAGGCTGAATGTGTCGCTAGGAATTCACTTGAAAATATTAGAAACTGCTTTAGCCAAACATGCCTCCCCCCAAGCAGAACTTGACATGAAGCTTCTGCAAAAGATCTTTCAAGGTTTTCATTCCACAATGAATTTACAATGTGAAATAACCATTATAAAACGCTTAAACATTTAAGGCAAAATAAGTAAAAACAGAAAAAAGAAATAGGCATTTTAAGTGCTAAAAGTTTAACGGTTCTAAGCTTGTCATGAAGCAAGTAGTTATAAGTTTGCACCTAAAGATTAACGACGTTTATTATTATTATTATTATTATTATTATTATTATTATTATTATTATTATTATTATTATTATTATTATTATTATTATTATTATTAATTATTATTTATTATTACTATTATTATTATGATTATTATTATTATTGTTGTTGTTATTATTATTATCATTATTATCATCATCATAATCATTATATTATTATTGTCATCATCATCATTATTATCATCATCAATATTATTATTATTATCATTAATATCATCAGTATCATCAGTAGTATTATCATTAGAATGACCATTAGTATTATCATTATTATCATCAGTATTATCAGTATTATTATCCTGATTATTGTTTTTATTATTATCGTTATTATTATTGTTGTGGTTGTTGTTATGATTATGATGATTATAATTAGTATTATAACTATTAATTATTTATAATTATTTATTATTATTTTCATTTTTATTATTAGCGGCGGCGGCGGCGGCGGCGGTGGCGGTGGCGGTGGTGGTGGTGGTAGCATCAAAATCTAGGCGTTATTTTAATTCCAAAGTATATTGCTCTATTTACTTGAAAACAGGGTTGTTTATTCTGCAATAACTTAAATATTTACATTCGCCAAAATAATATAACAGCTCAGGTAGCGCATTAAATCCGGTATGTCATCAACTTTATAAACTTTTGAGTGCCTCTCGCCTGTAAATGTCGTTCATGTAGGGCAATTTTATAATTGCAAACATATAAATAGTCTGAAACCGCATACTCTTTTCCTACACTCTTATTATCCTCTATGGTATGTTTTCATATTTTAGTACATTGTGTCTTTTTCCACGGGGAATTCAAATTGTTTTGAGTACATTTACCATATTGAATACTGCATGGAAAAGCGGATTCAAATCCTATTGAATCTTCAATCCTCTTAGAAAGCGGGATCGGAATGATATCGAATATGTTGAATGGAAACACCTCCTTATTCAAATTCTTCTTCTCGCACGTGGTAGTCATGTGTTAATATATATATATATATATATATATATATATATATATATATATATATAAATATTTTTTTTTTTTTTTGCTCTGTGGTAGATTATAACAGAACCAGTTTTATGGCTTCTATAGTTTGCAATGCACTCTTAAATGTAATTATTTAACTTTAAACCGTTCTTATAATATATAAATAACAAATATATGTTTAATAGGTTCGCCAACTCAATTCCAATTTGACCAACATAAATAGATGAATAAATTTATTCTTGAAGCTTGTGTATTCGAAACGATCTGAATTCGTGTTGAGTTAAATTGTGAAGCGCTGATAGTATTGAGATGAAATTGTACTCAAATCAATTTGAATTCACCATGGAAACGTGGTAATTATTAGGCAAACGAGTTCATCCTTTCCGATAGCCTCGAACCCAATCCCCACACTATTGACAGCCTTGCTTGATAATACGCCTGCTATTTGATTACTCAAGTCTCATTACAAAAACTGCCGTCACACTTTGTTTTAAGTGTTTAAATCCGAATTGTGGTACTTTGACCTTGCCCCTGTAATTGCAGGTAGGACCCGAAAGGATGGGTTAAGTGCTGCGCCAAACTAAACTGAATCTTATGAACCTATCGACGCGTGGTCTAAGAGCTGATCACGCCACCACCGCTGAAGAACTGCAGTTGGTCACATGACTAAGTGTTGTATCGCGCCATGAACACGTGAGACAGCGGATTCGTCACCTCCCCTCGTACACAACGCGCGTATATAAACACGGTGCCGGTTCTGGAAGGGCAGTAAGTGTCCGTAACTGCGGAAGAAAGTTTGGTGTAGGCAGTCACGATACGGTGAGTTTCACAAGTTTCTTTAGCTAATTCTGTTCCAAAATACAGGTGCATCAGCTTATAGCATTTACAAAGCAAGAAAGAAATATATTTTGCTAAGTTAAGAGAACTTGTTTTTCATTTCGAAAAGGGGATTTGTTGTTGTTGTTGGGTTTTTTTTTATCCAGCAAATTGCAGCGGTTTATAGAGAAGTACATTAATCGTACATCCTAAAGAAAGGTAGAATGTAACTAATTCATAAAATGCAAATTAAACTTATTTTAAGCATTTCGTTTTGATAACTCTTAGGAGAAAATCGAGTAAATGATAAACTTCCAATTCCAGGATATTTTCATAAATGTCATTTAACAAAAGAAAATAAAACAACGATGACAAAGTGTCGAGCATCTAACGAAGATTACGGTGACGTGAAAACGCAATAAAGAGCATATTGTATTTCCTATAGTACAGTACAGTGGAAACCGATACTTCGACAATCTCCGAAATAAACCAGGTGAAACTTCATAACATGTATCATTAATGTGCAAAGTTTAAATGTGCATCTTAAAATTCCAGTGTTACAAAATGTTTTAGATGAAGTGTTTGTGAAATTTTTTGTAAAAACCTGAGAAAAGATATAGAGTAGAGAAATTCTAAATGACGACTGAACATTTCAGTGGGATGAATTTACATTTGGGACCCACACGTACAGTTACGCATAATATAGCATATCATGGTACTTTACAGCCGAATTTGAATAGTTCTCGATGGTTATTATTATTATTATTATTATTATTATTATTTATGCGTTTATTTATTTGTTACTGCTGACTTTATTACTGTGTATTTATGAATATAATTAGAGGATGTGGTAGTTTATAGACAACCATTAAGTTTACTCCACACTGAGAATTGTCATATTGTTTTAAATGTACTATTAGCTTAACACTGCATAGAGAAAGACAGGCCAGAAACTGGAGATGATATGGTGTCGCGTTTGGTCTACGCCGCTGGCAAGCGCTACAGGTTGGTGAAGTATTCTAGAATTAACAGAGCACAGGGGCGACATTTTAGGGGATAACTTTCAACTCGCGATTCTAAGGAGTGCGAGGCTCTATTTAGGGTAGTGGCCTCCCTATGTTATGAGAAATGATGAAGCTATTATTATTGGTCTACCAAAAGAAAAAGTGCAACTATTGCACTTCTAACACCAATATTTTACACTTAAAAGTAATACGAAGAAAAACTTTTCTTGGTAATTCTGTGCGACGGTTCTATTAATTCATACGAGCGCTGAATAAAGTACCAAATTCAGAGGAGTGTATTCGCTGGATACCAGCCGCGCGCGCGCGGTTGTGTGTGTGTGTGTGTGTGTGTGTGTGTGTGTGTGTGTGTGTGTGTGTGTGTGTGTGTGTGTCGCTACCCCAAACTTGTATCTTTTATATGGAGATTTGCGATATTTTTATACGAAATTTCATATAACCTTTTGACTTTCGCCATCATTCCGTGCATATTTATTCTGTACCTAATGTACCTAAGCTTTGCTTTAAACTCTACTTTTGCTTGTTCGGCGAGTTTGCCTTCGCGGTATTATTTCTTTTCATTTCTGTGTTTTCTCATTAGCTTTCGTCCCCCTTATAAAGAACACAACCTTCTTTAACGTCTACAATATATAAGTATCTGAAGTTGGTGCTTCATTTAACGCCGACGCCAATTATATGAGTCGCTCAGAGTTACCGTTTTGAAGCCCCATCTGCAATAAAGAATCCCAAGAATAAATAAATACATAAAAGTCAGTATTTCAGTGAACGTCTTTTGATTTTGCAGTGCAACTGTTTTGTTAGTAAATTTACCCCATTTCAAATGTATATTTAGTCGAAAAATCTCATTTGTTTTCTAAAAATGACTCTTTAAGGATTTTCATTCGATTAACATAGGTCTGGTGTTAATCATATATACAACAAACTAAGCGCATATGCTTTTTTTTTTTTTTTTTTTTTTTTTTTTTTTTTTTTTTTTGTTTTTTGTGTGCTAGTTCCTTTGAAATGTCATAAATTTAGGAGGGGCGTTAGAATCCTAAAACATTCTCTAAATACGGTCCTGACTACACTCCTGTTGTACAACTACGTTTGGTTGTTTCCGAATTAATAGTTATCTTAAAGCGTTAATTCCGTATGATTTTATTTTTCATAAAGATTATTTTTAGCATGGCACAAGCCTTTGAGGGAATTGCCATATTTATACTTACGTACTTGTGCATTCGATACGCATTGTTTTCCGATATTTAACGATACATGCAGTTACTACATCATCTAGCAACATAATTTTGTCAGCAAGTGAATTGCTGCTTGCTGCAGTGTCAATTACATGTGTTCTACTCAGGAGAACGTGGCTGTAAAGAATGTGTTAACACCAACAACTCTATCATTACCTTGAGAAAGTTTTTGTCTCTGCTTTCACATATGAACAAGGCTTACTAGGCTCTTGGGGAAAAAAAAAAAAAAAAAAAAAAAAAAAAAAAAAAAAAAAAAAAAAAAAAAATGCTCTTGTGCTAGCGAACTAAATACAGGCTACGTTGCGGCTAAGTTTCTTTATGACATTGTTGAGCTATGATGTATTGTCCCCACCCCTCACTGAACCAGAGAGCAGACGTTTTATCATCGGAGGCTTACAGTAACTATCTGTTAAATAAGTCGCCAGTATTTTACGACACATGTGGCGTCTTCCAGTCCTCCACGCATTACAGGACCTTTATGGGATATCTAAGTTTATTTGTAATGAAAGTCAATATGTAGGTTACATTATTGTATCCAGTACTTCATACATTACACAATATTTAAGCAGAATTTAAATGATATTGTTTAATGCAAAACTAACGGTTGTTTCAGCTCTTTGCGTAAAAATGTATTACTGTGACGTCAATATAGCCGGATTCGAATTACAGTTGGGACGAACTTTCTTGTTAACAATTTCATTTAGCGTTTTTGCTTTGGTCATTGCGATGGATGTCTACTAGTTTTGCGGTTTAGACCACCGAGCTAAATTTTGTTTTGATTTAATATGTTCATGGTCTGCTAAGGCCTCTCCAGTTTAAGGATATATAACGTACAAAAACTACGCATTACTAAGAACATTAGGATTTCTCCAAAGCACGGGACATTAAAGCAGCACCAAACATCTCAGCATATAGAAATGCAAACCGAAAGGGATAATATATTTTGGAATAGGTGTAATCAGCACGATTGCCATTGCAGTTCACATAAATTATTTTCATAATGTTATACTTTCTTGTCCTAAAAATGGGTACCTATTAAGTGTAGAATTCCATATTGAAGAATTCCATACTGAAGTTGATTATTTCTCACTGTTATTACAGGCTTTTAAGTCTTTGCCATGAAACAGGACGTTCACAGCAGGCTTTACTGGTGGTTTATTATGCACTGTAATATTGTGCTTCATAGTATCCTCTAAAAGTAGAGCTTGGTCTAAAGATTTTAGGCCAATATTTATTTTTCACATTGATAAAATGATTCCTTGGAAGCGGGCTGTGTTATCTAAATTGTGTATAAAGCAAAAGTTTAGAGAGTGCGTTTGTATGTATATAGACAGACGTTCTCGATGGATATAGTTATTTCTGTGTACTTCTTTTACGTTAACTCTCATTTTGGAAGGAGGTAAAGAAAAGTATGGTTAATTAATGATGTCGCAAATGAGCAGGTGCTTGCGCCAAGGGTAGCTGGCATTCGTTTTCTCCAAGTGAGACAAGAATTCCGGAAAAAAGAACAGACAGTTGAGAGCTGTTAACTTGTTCAATGTTGTTTCTACACTGCTGCGGGGTTAGGGTTTGAATCCATTCAAAAGGAAGCTGCCTTGCTGAGAATTTTAGTCCGTATTTTATATTAGTCCTTAGGATGAATAGGTATCAGATACAGTGGCGGTTCACGAGTCCATACATATTTTGGATGTTCGCAAACGTTTAGATTCCGATAGCCCCGAAAATGTGAATAATGTGACTGCATAAGATATGATTACGAAGAATTGGTATAAATGCACTTTCTCTCAACAACAATAACAACGGAGAAATACGTAAGCTTTTTAGCTACTCTCCGTTTGCATTCTCTCGTCAGCCAAATATTAATATCACTAATTTATTAGCACCAAGTCTCTTTTACGGAATCAGGAAAATTGCATTTTTCTTATTGTGAAATGCCCTGTTACTCCATATACTCCACTTAAAAGTTCAATGTAAAATTGTGCGCAGTCTATTAACACACACACATACACGCGCGCGCGCGCACACACAGACTCTCCTGTATACACTGCCAAGCTGAGTACTAATGTTAACTTTACCAGCACTGAGCGCTCAATGTTCGCATTTTTGTGCGAGTGGCAGTTTTCGTGCTTTTTTATATCAGACAACTGTATCAGATCTGTAACACATGATTTGGTTCACGAATTAGTTTCGGGGCTGAAAATCAAAATAGAAAACTTAATTTCTTACGTGCACCCACACAACTAGTTATTGTGTAGTTCTTTGTTGAATGTTTGCTTGTAGTCGCGGTTATTAAATTGCGTCACCATTGCAATCAACAGATCTGGTCTGGGAGGCCCTAGATACTTTGCGTCTAAGATATCCTGATAGTTTCGCCTTTTGTTGGTACTAACAAATAATTTCAACCAAATTCATGTTGAAATCACATCCAAACACCGGATCACTATATTTCGTACTGCTAGTTTCACGTAAACAATTATCATCACGATTATGGCAGTGTTTGATATAAAATATCATTACTATGATTACCAAGATGGTCACTTGACTATAGGAAAAAGGAATTCTTCTAAACAGGTGCACTTGCTATTAAAAATAAGAACCCTACGCATAACATAATATACTAATATACCAAGTACATTCAGTAACGCACAATATATATTATAGATAATATGTTTATATATATACATACATTAACGTCGGATCTAAATTTCCCGGTACAGGTAATAAGGGAACTGACATAACTGTTCAGTATGCTACCATATGGCGGGATTTAAGGCAAGATGAAAACCGAACGGGAGTTCCCAGCTTTCCGCACATGTGTAACTGACACGTATGAAACTTCTGCTACAGTGTGCTTCCATCTAGTGGTATTGACGTGAACTTGAAATTGAGAGAAGCATGGAAAACATGTGCGTAGCCAAGATCTTGGAATTATAATACCTAGACACACCGATGACTCTAGTGTTGCTGTCGCTAATTGAAACCTCTCACTGGAGGGCAGCTGGAAGTCTGACGTACTTTTTGCCATGTGTTCAGCACGCTTAAAAAGCTTTAAAGTAAGATGGTTTAAAGGTATTAGGGTTTAATAATTAACATGGTGCATCCTATGCTGCATAACTGTACCAACCATCGAAGAAGAAGGAGAAGGAGAAGAAGAAGAAGAAGAAGAAGAAGAAGAAGAAGAAGAAGAAAAAAAAAAAGTTCCGAGATCGCTTTCCATCGGTAAGAATAAATGATAATATTTCTGGTTTGCGTTCCAAATTCATTCCGATTTATTCCCGTGGGTTTCCTCGGTCACTAAGCGAATGATAATTTATGTTAGGTTTCCAATGCATAAACCGGAATTACTCAGTAACTCGTTAGCTGCTCTGAGAAGTGCCATCGAAATACACAACACAAATACACAAACTATACTCAATGCATTTTGCGAAAAATTATTTCCATGAGAATAAAGGTAGGATGATGCTAAATCCTGACACAGTTCCTTCAATATTTAGTTTCCCTTCTATCTGACAAAGGTAACGAAAACGCTAATTTCATTCTTATAACTATTTTGTATGTGTTCATTAGCATTACAAGGCAGGGCTGGAATATTAGATTTAATATTATAATTTGTCCTAAATTTAAAAAATTACCCGAAATCTCGATTAAGTTAGTTTTCAAACCTGAAACACAACCCCTCAGGGTGCTAAAAAGGAATTTTGAAAAAGTGTTAGAGCATCAAGTATATTGCATAATAATCGATTCTAATTTTAGATTTGTTTACAAATTATTTCAGGAAGCACAGACCATACTCTCCTGTGATACACATATTAATATACCTGTCTTATCTATCTACTCAAATATACCACAAATACTGATAGAACATGTTTAAGGTCTTGAATATAGTTTACTGAAGAGGAATACAGGCACCTAATTTCACGTTTATTTTATGTTTATACTGTGCACACCGTCTCTGAAAATTCAGTATCGCATATGCTTTTTTCTGCTAAACCATTTTATTTATTTGTTTGTTTTTATTTATTTATATACCGCCTTAGGTAATATCGTATTACCACTTTGACCTTCTAGAACAACCGCATAAATTGTTGAGTTGTACAATATTAAAACTGTACTTATCGATTAAATTAACACACATTCGGTATCGCATTCATATTTCCAGGCTCTTGAGGGTGGGGAATAATGATCATGAAATAAGTATAGCTCCATCAGCCTAGAATCGGACCCAGCATATTTTGCATTTTTAATTCAGCATTTTCACCACTTTACTGCAGAGAAACTCTTAACAACCCCTCCTTATAATTCTTGTTGAAGACTTTGTGCATTAAAGTAAAAAGCAGAAAGTATACATAGAATCACTCGGAAGAAACTGCGAAAAGGAATTAAAGCTGAATTATGCTCTCTGTGATGCTTACATCCCGTTTGTAAAACACTTTAAATGTAGGTATGAGATATTCAAGTTTAGTGATAATATTTACTTCTGTTTTGTTCAGTTGTGGAATGAAATTCCGTGTAGTCAATGAAATGAATGATATTATTCAACTCCCAGCAGGAATTCCCTGTATTTAGATGCTGACGATCATAAATAACGTCTTGTCGCAATTATTTCCTACTCGGGTATCTTTAATGCATAATTGCAGCTGTTTTAAATTCCACCGTTTTCCCAATACAACCAATGTATTAAGCGCGACCATGGGTGTCTCTTGTCATGCACTCCAGTCCTTCAAATTACGACACTTGCACTGGTCTGCGCAGCTAGGCGTGTAGGGGCTTGGGTACAGCTGACACACACTAGTATGCATTGCTCCCATAAGGCAATTACGTCATACCAGTTGCGCATGCGCAAATGCTCCTAAAAGGAACACAATCCCTAATATGCTAGGGGCGATGTTGCCACATCTTTGGCCGCGCCGTGGCCGAGTAGTCGGATCATTCGCCTTTTACTACTTGTGGCACCGCAGGCGATGACACTGGTGATACGTGGAACGAAGATGGAGCACCGGTGGAATACGATGGCGGGGGAAACCGGAGAACTCGGAGAAAACCCGCTCCTGCGCCGCTTTGTCCACCACAAATCTCACATGCGGTCGCTTGGGATCGAGCCCGGGCCGTGTGTTGTGTCTGATTAGTGCACGTGTTTTCCTGTTTGATCTGTTCTGTAAGGCTGGGTACCAAGTTTTATTTAATCTGAATGTTTCTTCTTTTCTCTTGAAATTGTTGGTATGTTTACAGATCTCGATCGCTTCACGGTGCAAACGTGTATGATAATGAGTAGTGGAGGAGAGGATGTCAGTTTCGTCGTAACGGATCACATGCCCCCGCTCTGCTTCTAGAGCATGCATGCTACCGTCGATTTTTCCAGTTGACCCAAACGGCAATGTCTACCATGTTCTGTCAGTCAGGTATTGATGCTCCGTTGAGCGCCACATGAACAGGGAATCCGATACACGCCTGCCAATGAAAATGGGCCTCTGGGATCTTTGGCAGAGCGAAAGAAGCTGCGCATTTGTTTGGTCGGTTTGAAAACTGTGTCTGTATTGTGGGTCTTGAGCACCTTGAAAATTCGGTCTGTGATGCGTTTAAGGAAGGGAACATAAACCACTCCTTTGTATTGGGGGATTTTGTTGCTTTGTTTGTGTTTTAGGCTGTATTTTTGGGTGTAAGGCTCTTCTTAATTATTTTTTCGAGTAACCATTAGCATGACGAGCCTATTCTAAGAGCTGTAGTTCCTGGCGAAGATGTTGTGGCTCACATACTCTGGTTGCTCTGTCCAACTAATGTTTTTATCATGGTTCTCTTCTGTCTCGGATGATGATTAGAACTTTTATGAAGATAGCGATTAGTGTGTGTGGATTTGCGGTAGATCTTATGTCCCAAAGTGCCGTCACATTTTTTTTTTTTTTTTTTTTGTGACAAGAACGTCCAAGAAAGGAAGGCTATCACAATTTTCTTTCTCCATTGTGAATTGTATTCGTGAATTTATGTTGTTAGTGTAGCAAAGGAAATCATCTAGTCCTGAATCGCCTAAGTTCCATACGATGAAGGTATCGTCCACATATCGGTACCAGCACTTTGGTTTCTGGGGAGCAGAGGCAAGAGCTTTAGCTACGAAAACTTCCATATAGAAATTAGCCATTACCGGGCTCAGTGGACTACCCTTGGCCACTCCGTTAAGCTGTTCAGAAAACTCACCCTGCCATTGAAAGTATGTGGTCGTTAAAACTTGATAGAATAATGCCAAAATATCATTCGGAAAAATATGTTTTAGTTGATCCATTGTTTCTTTAACCGGTACCATGGTAAATAAGGAGACCACGTCGAAACTTGCAAGTTGATCCCCGAGTTTTAATACCAAGGTTTCCAGTTTATGTATAAAATGAGATGGTGATGATAATGGTGTTTAAAAGCGCTCAACTGTCGAGGTCATTAGCGCCTTTATGATAAAAAGAAACTTGGCAATAATCAGTAATAAAACACAATTTAAAAGGAAACACAGGTAAAAGTAGAGCTAAAAGAGTATAAAACCGAAGTAAAAGAACTGTGCAGCCCTGTAATCAGAGCTGGAGATAAAACTCCGTCTAAAACTAAAACATTAAAACTATAAGTTTAGAAACGAGCTATTTAAAAGTTAAAAAATGTGCTTCACTATAAATCCGATACCACACTAAAACCTCAAGGTAAAAGAAGTTTGTGCTAAAAATTTAAAAACCCTGTCCACTGCTCTGGGATCATCTACCAGGGCCTCGGCAAGAGAGGCCGGCATGCCCATAGATGATCGAATATGTGCCAGGTGACCACACTCCAGCTACACATGACGAACTGCCTGTGCCTCCCCACAGAGCGCAAAGACAGGAGACAGGAGCCAGGAGCAGGAACTAGTCGCCCGAGTGTACTCGGGCGGGGGCAAATCACCACGGTACCTATCCGCTTTTCTCGCGGATTTACCCGTGTGATATAAAAGATGTAGTCTTATGCAAGCGTTTTTGTCTGTGTCAAAGTAATTGGGCAGGGTGTTCCCTCTGTGCAGCCGGCGCGGGCTGGCTTACCTATCTGAGTGGCCACCCACCCAGAGAGGGACCAGGCCCGATGCTGCTTACCTTGGCCAGCCGCTTGCAGGCTGTCAAGGAAAGCAGTGCCGGCTAGCGGGGAGACCTGAAGGGATATAGGTACGGGGTGGGGGAAGCCAGTGTTGCAGATCTGGTCGGAGTACCACTGGATGGTCACCCGTCCCATGCCCGATGCTGCTTAACTTGGCGGGTAGAACAATAAAGGGAGAGGCGGCCGGAAAACTACCATCCCAAGGCGTCCTTGGGAAGGCGGTAGCTTACGCGTCTCCTAGGTAGAGTGTGGTCGTAAAGACCCAGAGTGTTCACCTGGGGATTTGGGTGGGGAGCAAGTTTAGTGTATATTGTGCGAGCTCTTTCTCGCACAACGTCCACTATGTAAGGGATTCCGGAGTGGGAATGGAGAATGTGGGACGGGAATCTGCGGTCTGTGCCGTATATCATCCTCAATGCCCTGTTCTGCACGGCCTGCAGCCTGCGGATGGTGGAACGAGCCACCGAACCCCAGACCTCACAGCCGTACAGCATCAGGGGCGGGATGACTGCGCGGTACAGCCGTAGTTTTAGGTGTGTATGCATGGTGGAGCGGAAGATGGGAAACAACTGCCGCAGGGCAGCGTGTCCCAAACCGACCTTCTCCCTGACATGTGGAGTGAAAGTAAGGCCGCGGTCGAGGAGGACTCCAAGGTATTTGGTGGTGCGGACCCAGGGGATCCGCCGCCGCCGCAACCTCAGCGACCTCTCCGGTCGCCAGCCACGGACTTTAGCCAGCAGTAGAGCTGAGCTCTTCTGCGGGCTGATGGCCATCCGCCACTGTTCACTCCATCTGCCTATGGCCTGGAGCTGTCTCTGTAGCGGGGGGAAGCAATATCGGGCGTTCTTGTTACGCGCCATTATGAGGACATTGTCGGCATACTGGCACGTAACTGTACTGGGTTCTGTGGGGAAGTCGGACATGTAGGCAGCAAAGAGTAACGGCGACAGCACGCTGCCTTCCGGCACTCCCGCCGCCATAGGTCTGACTGTGGAATGCCTCCCCTCCACCCTCACCATGAAAGTGCGGTCCCGAAGGAAGCTACTAAGCAGGTGAAGGTAGGGGGGAGGGATTTCTGCGTTCTTGAGCTTGTACAAGAGTCCCTGATGCCACGTGGTGGCGAAGGCCTTTTCCACGTCCAAGAGCACCGCGACTGCTTTGAAGTTGTCCTGGAAGCCCAGGGCAGCCTTCTCAGCCAGTCGCAGCAACTGCAGGGTTGTGGAATGTCCAGTACGGAAACCAAACTGATGATCCGGGAGTAGGAGTCTCTCTTCGCAGAGAGGGGTGAGGCGAGGTAGGAGTAACCGCTCGAACACTTTCGAGACGATCGGAAGTAAGCTAATAGATCTGTAGCTTGACGGGAAGACCGGGTCCTTGCCGGGCTTCAAAATGCATACCACCCGCGCCTCCTTCCAACACGTTGGAAAGTGACGTAGGTGCAGGCATGCATTGTAAATCCGCGTCAGGTGGATTACGGCCTTTCTGGGTAGGTGCTGGAGCATAGGCGCCGTAACGCCGTCATGTCCAGGGGCTTTGTTAGGCTTTAGGTTGTTGAGTTGGGAAGCCACCTCTTTCGGGGTAACTAAAGGAATGCCGGTCTCCTCATGCGGCGGCGGGGGCTCCTCATAGAGGTAGTCTACCGTCGCTTCCACGAGCTCAGTAAAGTCCTCGTCCTGGGGGTCTTCGCGGGGTTCGAATTGTGACTCCAGATAATCTGCGAAATCCGTGGCTTTATCCTGGGGCTCGAAAGAGAGTCTCCCACGGGAGCCATGGATGGGATGCTGAAACTGACTTTTGTCTTTCCTGAGGGATCGGATGATCCTCCAGGGTTGTTTCTCTTCCAGGTTTACATGTGCCATTGTGTGTTCCCAGGCCGCTTTGCGGTGCGCGCGAAGCAGGCGCCTTGCCAGGGATCTGAACCGCTGGTACACTGCTTGGATCCTGGGATGGCGGAAGCGCTGCCATAGCTTCCGTACGGTTGCCTTGGCTTTTAGCAGCTGACGGAGTTCATTCGGTATGGTTCTCGGGTTAGGTTTGTTAGATGGGATGCGGTAGGTATGCGCGCGTACCACATTCAGGAGTTGGTGGGAGAAGGCCGTGGCTGCCGCTTCCAGCGCTTCGATGGAATCGATGCGCGGTCGCGGGTCCACGGTTTGGTTTAGGTCTAGGACGCCTGCGTCTCAATCGATCTCATTTATCCAGTCTGGTGTTACCAGAGCTGATACGGTCTCGGTTGTATCCACCATGACAGGGTCATGGTCGGAGTCCAACTCGTTGACCGCCGAGAGGTCTAGATGAAATTGTGTGTTCTTGGTGATTATGATGTCAAGAACATCCGGTCTGCCGCGAGCCGGATGACACGTAGGTCCTCTCGGTCCGTGCGCGACGAGGGCGGGGTTGCCGCTGATGAGGCGGTAGAGCCCGCGGCCTCGGGGGTTGTTGGTGCGGCTGTGCCAGAGGGCATGTTTCGCGTTGAGATCTCCTGCGATGCATACCACTGGGTGAAGGTTGAGTAGGGTGGTGTAGTCCGCTTCATGGAAGCGGTGGTTTGGTGGGTCATATGCAGCTATCAGCAGCGCGTCTAGCCCGGCGACGGCAAGCCGGATTGCACAGGCCTCCACGTGCTGTAGTGCTGGGAGTTGGACAGGAGTATGGGTTATGTGGTTCTTAATGAAGATAGCTGTACCGCCACCCTGTCGGCCGACCCGATTGGACCGATGGGTGACGTAACTAGGCAGCGAGAAGTCAGTAACAGCATCCAGATGGGTTTCGCAAACCATCAGAATGTCAATTCCGTACGATTGTACAAACTCAATGACGCCTGGGCGTTGCCCCCGGATGCCGTTCGCGTTCCAGTACGCGAGTCGCAATGGTCTCCGAACGAATCTAGAGGCCATTACTTAGCGGAACCCGGGTACAACTGCTCCAAGGTTTGGAGGAACAGGGTGTGTTTCTGGAGGGGGGAGAGTCTGGGGTCACTGTACTGCAACTTGAAGTTTCGCAATACAGGTAGGACCTTACTTAGGAGGTCACCGAACCACAGGGCTAGGTCCTGAAGTTCATCCAGGTCCGCCTGTGGGATGGCCGCTGTAAAAGCCGAGGAAGCCGCTGTGGTGGTAGGTGCAGCGGGAGCCTCCGCTACTGGAGTCGGTACTGTGGCGGCCGCTACTGGAGCTGCCGCCACTGGTAGCTGCTGGAGTGCTGGGGGCGTGGCCTCGGGTCTCACAGAGGTGGGAGCCTCTGATTGGCCCGACTGGCCGGGACCCCGACGGTTCTTCTTTCCTCTCCTCCTGGACTTCTTTTTTGGAGAAGTCCGGCGTGGGCCCTCTGTCGAGGGCGTCGGGGCGGCTTCCTCCGTTGAAGTAGGCGGACCAGGTTGGGGGGTTGGGGTCTCCGTCAAGGACGGAGCTGGCACGGTCTCTGCAGTGACTGCGGGGCTGGGAGTTGCTGCTGCCTCAGCGGCGCGCAGTGTTCCCTCAGCGCGGTTTAGTGCCGAGGAGAAGGACACCCCAGGGCGCACATTAGCTGGCTCCTGGGGGCCTCCACGGCGGCTCTCAACAAGGCGCTTCCGCACCTTACATCCTTTGTATGAGCCCACGTGCGCCTCACCACAGTTCACACAGTGGCGAGCTTCATGGGGCTTTGTGCAATCCCTCAGTAGATGGGCTTCACCGCACCGCAGGCATGAGAGCTTGCGCTCGCACACACTACTAGAGTGGTTGAAGCCCATGCACCTATGGCACTGCACAGGTCCCTCTTTGCCGTGGTATCTTTCGATACGCACGACGGTGAAGATAAGCCGACGGACGGCGTCTATCGGCTGAACTGACTGGGCGCGTTCCCTTGGTACCACGACCAGGAATAAGGGCATGGGCACTCGCTGAGTGCCGTCTTCTGTTGCCACCGTCTTACTGAGACGTGCCACGGAGGTAGGGGTGATGTTGTACTCGTCCTGAAGAGCCGCCTTGACATCCTCAGGGGTGCAGTCGGAGTCAAGGCCCCGAATTATCCTACGCTCCACGTAGGGCCGCTGCAGCGAGTAGCTGTAGAACGGGATTTGTTCGTCCCGTAGTACTGCCTTCGCTGCCTCGAAATCCCTTTCCGAGGAGGTATGGAGGTGGACTTTCCTTTGCTTCCGCCGGGCCTCGAAGGGGCCCCTAAGCTTCGTTGCCAGCTTTCTCATAACCACAACGTGGTTGCGGAAAGCGTCGGCAACTATAGGCGGGATTTTTCGCCCCCCTTGGGTTGGGGGTTGGTTAATTCCCTGTGGTGGTGCGGCTGGGTTGGGGGAGGAACGACCGCTTCTGCGGCCCCCTGCGTGGACAGTTATCCACGGCCCGTCAGGTTCGACGTCAGTGTCAGAGTCGGGCATAGGAATGGTGTAAGGACTGGTTGGGTCCTGCCCGGTTTGAACACTCTCAACCGCTACGAGGCGTTGAGGCGAGGATGGCTTGCGCCTGTTGCTGCCGCCAATAGACGTCCTGCTTCGCTTGCGCGAAGGTTCGGCCGTCTCTGGTGAGGGAATAGGTAGACTTGTGCTGGGTCTTGGCTGTTGCCCGTCATCACTAGTCAGTGTCGGTGCGGTTGCCCTACGGCTGTCCGCAGAGGACCGGACCTCCTTAGAGGAGGCGCCTGTGCGAGCCATATCGGCTCGAGGTTTCAGGCCAATGGCCTTCACCCTTGGCTCTGGCCTTACGGACCCGCTGTATGCGTTGTCTGTCGGTCTAGTCAGATCAATGAAAAGAAAGATGAAAGTAGAAGAGAAGTAGGAAAGTAGGGGAGTTCCTGCTCTTTACAAAATGACAGCAAGCTGTCTGTGGGGCCGCTCGCACATTGGCGGCGGAACGGCAAGCTAATAGGGGGTCAGAGCCCACTGCGTTGCCGCTGTGTAGAAGCCGAACACCCGCAGGCGTCGGAGCTGCAAGCTAGTAGAGGGACGAATGCCCACTGCGTTGCCGCTGGGGGAATGCTGCCGTGGCTCCTGCCGCTGCTGCCAGATCCGCCGGTAGGTGGTGCCGTAGCTGCAGAGATGTTGGCCCTCTCGAGTCTCGGGAGGGAGTGTGAGCGCAAAGACAGGAGCAGGTTCGCGCTTATAAAGGTAACCGTGAGTAAAAATACAGTGGCTAAGTCGTAGCCGAGCTAATACCACTTCCTCCCGGCGGGATAAACGAGACGAGGTTACCCAGTTGGCAGGGAGTTCCTTCACCTCTCTCAGCTTGTTACCACGGAGAGTCGACCACTCTGCATGCCAATCCGAAAATACTGCTCTCAGTAAAACCACCCTAAAATCTTCTTCTGTTCAACTGGAAAGAGTAACATTGAACTCTGTGACTGCCGATTTCGCTGCCAAATCCGCCAATTCATTCCCTGGCAAGCCAACGTGTCCAGGAATCCATGAGCACTCCACATTAACACCAGAAGTGTGCAAAATGTGGAGAACATCCTGAATGCGCTGCACCAAAGGAAGCTAATTGTACAGCTCACGAATGCTCTGAAGGGAATCACTAAGAATAAGGCAGTCACCTAATTTTCGACGGAGAATATACAGAAGGACTCGATAAATAGGATATAGCTCTGCAAAATAAATAGATGTGCTACTAGGCAAACCGTAAGTGGAAGTGCCAGTGAGAAAGATACATCCAACACATTGGGGCACTTATTGCCATCGGTATAAATACAAATACGGCAACCGTATTTTGTTAAAAGTTCTAAAAACTATGAATACTATAAGTGGGCGTAGAAGATTTCCCGAAAACCCTCATCCCGAGCTCGACATGGGAGGTAGCACGTAACCTAGGAGGGTACATACTCTCCCCTATGGTAAACAATCTAGGCTTGTCTATATGGTGCTGCAGAAGAAGCTCGCGGAAACGAAAAACTGCTGGCCTTGGACTCGGATTGGTGGCAATATCGTTCATCCAGGTCGGGGGAGAAAAACGCGTGAAAATTTGGATGCCCAGGCATGCACATAACTCCACAGCTATGATTTGCGAGCAGGACATCATGCCGACATCGAAGAGGGGGTTCTCCCAATTCGGCGTAGAGGCCAACGACTGGGCTCGTTGGAAAAGCTCCAACGACCACACGGATGCCCTGACTATGGACTGTGTCTAATCTTCTGAGTACAGATGGTCGGGCTGAAGAATAAACGATGCCTCTCTTGGCCAACTTCAATCGAATCATCCCATGATAAAGACAAAGCAACACTGTCCGATCCGCGCCCCAAGATTTGCCACTTAGTATCCGTAAAATATTTACAGAACGGTCACATTGCGCTTTTCGCTGTGCTATATGTGATGACCAACAAAGTTTCCGATCGAAGAATATTCCAAGGAATCTCACCTCATCTGCCAAAGGAAGTATACCTGTCCCGCGTCGAAGAGAGGGTAGGTATCGCCACCTACAGCGCCAGAAGTTAACGCACATTTTCTTCTCAACGGAGAAACGAAAGCCGTGTTTCGATCTCCATTCAGAGAGACTGTCCAAACACCGCTGGAGACGGCGTTCCATAAACGGTGTGCGCTGAGAAGTACAGAAGATGGCAAAGTCATCCACGGATATATAAGACGAGACACCTGGGGTACACATTGCGAAATGGAATTAATTGCTCTAGCAAACAGCGTCACGCTGAGTACCGAGCACTGCGGCACTCCGTTCTCTTGAATAAAAAGGTTAGAAAAAAACTAGGCGACCCTCACTCGAAAAACGCGGTCCCGCATCAACTCCTGAATGAACAATGGTAGGCGTCCGCTATGTTCCAGTTGTGGAGAGAACGTAATATGCCCATCACCAACATGTGTCATAGGCCTTCTCGGGGTGAAAAAATATCCCAACTGTTGGGCTGCTCTTAAGAAACCCGTCCATGATCTGAGTTGATAGTGAGACAAGGTAGTAAGTTGTTGAGCGACGTCGTCGAAAACCACACTGAATGTTAATCAGAAGCTAGCCACCACAACAACCGTCCATTGATCAAGCGTTCCGTCAACTTACATGCGCAACTAGTGAGGGGAAACAAGACGGTAACTTGAAGGAAGATGGCGGTCCTTTCCAGGTTTAGTAATGGGTATGATAGGTGGTCTCCCGCAACTTGTCTGGAAAAGTGCCGTCAACCCAGACACGACTGTAGACGTCGAGTAGGAAACCTTTACCATCAGGAGAGAGATGTTGCAACATTTTGACCTGGATATCATCTGGTCCTGGTGGAGGGTGTCGCGAAGATGAAAGTGCATTGTCTAGCTCTGCCAAGGTGAAAGGCGATTACAATCTTCAAGGTTACCATAACGAAAGAAGAATCCTTGTGATTCCACCTGAGTTCTTAACTGTAAGAAACTCGGGGGAATAATTGTCTGAGATGGACACTTGAGCGAAGGCACTGCCTAAAGCGTTCGCCACGTCAAACGTATCAACAACAGCTCCGGCAGGTGTTTTGAGACCGGCGATGGGCATATGGGTCGATTTATCAGTCACACGTCTTAATTTGACCCATACGACAGAGGAAGGTGTATTGCGATTAAACGAACCTACAAATGTATTCCATGACATATTTCTGCTATCCTTAGTAACCCGTCTAAAATGTGCACGCATCTGTTTATATTATATCAGGTTATCCTGTGTAGTGAAATGCTGGAAGCTCGTAGAGCATGCCTGCGAGCTCGAATAGAATCCCGATATTCATCGGTCCACCAAGGTACCGGAAATCGACGGGTGCGGCCAGTCGAACGCGGAATGGAGTGCTCAGCAGCAGAAAGAATGTTCCTTGTGAGAAGTTCAAACAATTGGTTCACAGAGTCGTGCTCGTGGTAGTTAAATTCTGCCAAGCGGGAATACTGTTCCCAGTTGGCTTGATCTAGGCGCCAGCTAAGTAAACGGGTGGAATATACAGCGTGTGTCAAGAGACTAATAAGAATAGGAAAGTGGTCACTAGAAAGCAAATCCGAGATGATATTCCAACATAACGTGACTGTAAGCTGAGGGGAACAAATTGCAATATCAATGTGTGAAAAACTATGAAACAGGTCGGGAAGAAAGGTGTTCAGGAGAGCGAGATTCTTACTAACCAAGAAGTCTGCAATGAGCTGACCTCTCGCACAAGCCCGAGGTGAGTCCCAAAGTGGTGATGGGCATTCACGTCACCTACCAATAAAAAGGGTGGTGGTAACTGCAAAACTAGGTGTTCTAAGTCATGGAGCGAGAGGTCAGCAGATGGAGGCAGGTAGATGCTACAAATGGTGAATCTGGCGGAAGGTAGCTTAATGTGTACAGCGATGGACTGGGTATCCGATATTAAGGGCACGAATTCGGTGAATATATCATCACGGATGAGCATCATGGTGCCCCATGTGAAGGAACACCCTCCTCCGGGGATAAGTCACATCGTACGGAGGAGTACTGCCTGATGGTAACGGTGTCCTGTGAACGGAGCTTTGTCTCTTGTAAGCATACAACCAAAGGTTGATGCTGGTGCAGCAACAAGTCAAGTTCTGGTCGATGTGGTCTAATTCCGCGTATGTTCCAATGTAGGATAGCCATTGAGTATATTACGGGACAAGTTTCAAATCGAAAGACGCTTCGGCAGATTAGCCCTTGCTGGTCGGTTTAATTTGTTCTTTTTAGGCGTTGGGCTAGTACTATTTTCAGCAACACGATCCTGCCGTTTCCGCACTGTCCTTCTGGCAGTGGGGACAGAATCCTACTGGTTCATCTCCGCCAAGGGGGAGGGCCCCTTTCCAAGAACAAATTTCGGTCCAAGAATTTCGAACCGTTTAGAGGTACTGATCGCCGATCTACGCTCTCCTCCCCAGATGACCCCTCAGAAGAGGATCTACTTGGAGAGTTACGTGGACTTTTACCCTAGATGACTTGGCAGGAGATTTGACATTCTCTTTCAAGAAGTCCTGTCGGACATACTTGGTCTTAAACTGTTTCCGAGGTGCAGAATACGTCGCGAATTTATCAGCCTTAGTTCCCAAGGTCGAGGGTTTCGGTGACAAGTGTGCAGGACTGCTCTGTAAGCTGGCGGATTTGGCAGATGTTAATACCCACTTGGATGTAGATGTCGAAGACTTTGGCAACGCTTGGGCTAAAATAACCTTTTCCGCAATAGTTCATATCGCTGGTCTGTGTTGCGATTTCCCGACGCGATACCGGTTTAGCTGCAAAAGCTATAGGTACCGGACCTCGGGACAGAGGGTTGGCGGAGTCGCAGGAGCTTCAACACTTCTAAGAAGGGCACCTTCTCTTTCACCCATATCTCCTGGATCGCTCGTTCCTCTGCAAAACGGGGGCAGTCTGGGGAACTAGATGGGTGTTCCCGTTACAGTTCACACACGATGGAGCTGAAGCACAAGTCCCATCGTGGGAGATGTCACTACAGTGGACGCAGGTGGACTTGCCGGTGCACAACTCACTAGTGTGGAAAAAACGTTGGCATTTATAGCACCTAAGCGGGTTTGGTATATAAGGCCTAACCTCGAGGGCTTCATACCCTGTCTTAATCTTTTGAGGGATGTCAATCCGATCAAAAGTAAGAAACAGGGTACGGGTAGGCATGAATTCACCATGATCTTACGCTGTGCCCGATAAACAGATATTGCACTCTGAGCCGCAAGATTTTCTTTGATCTCCTCAATGGACAAAACGTCCAATGGCGGGTTGATATCATAACTGAGGCGTCCAGCGATTTGTGCACCTCTACCTTCACTGGGTACCTGGCTAACATTGTGACTTTGAGTATCCTTGCAGCCTGCGATGCGGAATTGGCTTCGACAAGGAGTGTTCCGTTGCGAGCTCTAACGCAGGATTTCATTGGACCAGCAATGTCGTCGAGACCCTTTTGAATAGTAAAAGGGCTTACCGCAAGGAACTTCTTACCTTCCTCTGTCCTATGAATAACCAAGTAGCGAGGACCACATGGCTCGACTTTGCTTCCCAACGTCTTTAATTAAGGTAAGGGGTTTTTGTTTTGGTGCCATAAAGTATAGTATAAATTCATCCCCCAGTGCTCTCCATCCACCACGGAGCTCAACTGGGGTAACAGGGCTACACAGGGGATATAGCAGGCTCGCCGTCTCACTCACCCTGGAGTTCGGTACAATACCTAGTCCTGGCTAATTGACTAGGGGTGGGTTAGTCCCTAGCCTCCCGTTTAGGCGAAGCAGAAACCTAAGCACGTATTAGGCTGCGCACTCTCCCCAGTTAATGAAGATTAGAAGCCCAGGCTCAGATGCGCAACCCTCAACCAACCAGGATATTTCTTTCCACCGACACGGTTCTCCACGCACGGCCTACACGTGGATGGACATTGCGACCTACTGACTCCCTCGCCACTCAGATGTTGCCGATTGAGGTAGTCAAGGTTGGCGAGGGACCCCAGGTGCGCCGTACTCGCACCTACCGTAATAGGCACCTGGGGCGAAATGAGATGAATCCTTAATGTGTACATCTGAATTTCCAACATGTGGTTTTAACAGGTCGGCTAAGTATGTAGATAGAGCTATAGTGGGTGACCCAATAGCACTTAAATGGGGCGAAGAGGAACACCAGGTTTGTGTATCTTAGGCAAGCCATATAATCCGGGTACTAATGCTTCCGTTCTTTTAGTGTTCCGTTTCGTCTCTGGTGTTAAGGAGGACTGCATAATGAGCTGGTTTGTTTTCTTTAAAACATGTGTGGGGGAGATCTTTCTGAAGCTTCTTGTATGTATTTATAGCTAAAAGATATGTATCCTTGTTTTGATAATCCAGAGTATTAAGTACAGCGGTGGCATTACCCTTGTCCGCCGGAACAATAAGCGGACAATAAATCGGGGAAAATACTATAATGCATTCATTATATGTGGTAAAGAATATATATATATATATATATATATATATATATATATATATTTCTTTTCTTTCAAGCTAGTACTACAAGCCAATGCACAGAAATGTGAGATCTACTTTGAAAAGTATGCAGAGGAACTCACCAAAGAGTTAAATGTATTTCATACTAAATTAGGCTATTCATGCCGACAATTTTAAAAGATTTGACTGTCGTTTTAGCTTTTTTTTTTTTTTTTTTTTCCCTTCTACTTACAAGGAAGCAAATGATGAGTTCAAGTCTGCTAATCGATTAGTATGAAGTAGATAGAAGAATAAACTTTTTAACAATAATTTGCCACAGATATGTAGAGAAATTTATATGAATGGAACACATCGGATTTTTACTTTAATACACAAAGTCGTCAACAAGAATTATAAACAGGAGTTGTTAAGAGTACCTCTGTAGTAAAGAGGTCAAAATGCTGAATTAAAAATGCAAAATATGCTGCGCTCAATTCTAAGCTGATGACGGAATTATTATTTAAATATTGTTATTCCAAGAGGCTGGAAATATGAATGCGATAATTAATGTGTGTTAAATTAATCGAGAAGTACATTTTTAATGCATACTTCAACAATTTAAGCAGTCGTTATAGAAGGTGAAAGTGGTGAAACGGCCATATTACCTAAGGCGGTATGTAAATAAAAGCAAACATAAATAAGGCGCTTTAGCAGAAAAAAAAAAAAGAAAAAAAAAAAAAAAAAAAAAAACGAAACACATGCGGTACAGGATTTTTACAGTATATACCCAATATAAAATTAAATGAATGGGAAATTAGGTACCTATATTCCTCTTCAGTAAACGGTATTCAAGACGTTAAGTAAATATTTGTGGTATATTTGTATTAGATGGATAAGATAGGCATATTAATAATTTGCACCACAGGAGAATATGATCTGTGTTTCCTGAAATAATTCATAAACAAATATAAAATAGGAATTAATTATTACTTAATGTAGTAAACTTTATGCAAAAATAATTAGATTCTACTAAGAGTATATGAGAAGCTGATCTATTGAGTCATAAACAAAATTGATTTAGAGAGATGTTTTCTGATTATTTTCCTATGCAGCATACTGCTGTAAGATTTTGCTGCATGATGACACCTGATTTTTACATAAAAATTTACCACCAAGTTCTTAAAATGTGGTTTTCGAGATGCTGAAAGCCTTTTCAGCGTACTGAACATACGGCAAAAAGCATGCTCTGCCCTCCAGTTGAGAATGCGCGAGAGGTTTCAATTTGTGACAGCAACACTAACGCCGGCGGTGTGTCTAGGTAATTAGTTCCAAGGTCTTTGATGGGGAGTGAGGGTAAACTTGCATATCAGGTTACCCTGTCATGGACGTTGTCAATGCGCAATGTGGAATGCCAACATGCACATTTAAAAACCACTTCGTTTATGCTACATTGGCAAGTAGTTGGTACTGTTACTTGATTTACTGAATAGGTCAAAACAAAGTCATTGGTATACACGGAAGTAGTAATAAAGTATCTGCTATGTAATAAATGAGTTCAAACAAAAGTGCGAGAAATTATTCTTAATGTACGAAAAGGAAATGTTTAGCCAAAATAAATATACTGTAGGAAGGGTAATAATAACAAATATAAGAGAAATTATTCATAATATACGAAAAGGAAATGTTTAACCACAATAAATATAAAGTAAATATAATCGCCCAAACGACCAAACAAATAGCATAACTTCCCCATGTCCTACCAATTTTAAATATACATTCTCTCTGAAGTGGTTATAAAATATCTGCAATGTAATAAATGAGTCAAAACAAAAGTCCGGGAAATAATAACCTCGAAATCGAAGGGAGCATATAGCTATAGAAAGGATAATAATAACGAATATAAGAGAATTGATTCATAATGTACGAAAAGCAAATGTTTAACTAAAATAAATATAATCGTCCAAACTGACGAAACAAATAGCATAGGTTCCCGATTTCCTGACGATTTTAAATATATATTCTCTCTTCAGATGACGCTGACTCCGTTTATTATGCCAACCAAAAACAGTAATAGTTCTGATTTCCGTCTATTTGTTTATTTATTTTAAGGTTAAATAACCGCCAAGCAGTAAACAAATGCAACATAAAGGAATGCCTTATACACCTATCCACGAAACAGAAAGGAAAATGTCGTACAAGTAAACATAATCACCCGAAGTAGTAAACAAAGTTTATTTTCCCTTATGCGGACACGATTTATAACTCGCACATTCTCACTTTATATGGCGCTGGAGTATTACACATAATTTGCAAGTCAATTGTTGTTTTTTAAGGCCTAAAAATACCTGATTTATATAATTTCCAAAACTACTCTTTTCTTGCATCTTTAAATGCAATGCATTACAAAACTTATTAGAACAATCATAGGTGAAAGTAGCTGTAACAATAATAATAATAATAATAATAATAATAATAATAATAATAATTAATAAATGTTATCTGCCAGAGGACATACTGTTCTTTATTAGTGCAATTGTTAGCCTAAGATATACTTTGCCACACACCAAATGACGTCACCACATCCGGAAGAAATACCGAACGCTGGGCAGGGGATCGTGGGTTCAAGTCCCGCCTTGGGCATGGGTGTTATATGTTTGTGCAATGTGTATATGTTTGTAAAAGAAACAGTAAAACCAGTAATCAGTAAAACCCACGGGGGGAAATGTAAATAGGGATACAGTACCGGAGTCCTGATCAGACTCCGTTACTGTTTTACAAAAAAAAAAAAAAAAAAAAAAAAGGCTAAGTAACAACCTCTAAACATTGAAAACTATTTGCTAAGGACCTTGGTGATTTCTTAGTGTTTTTTGGGTTTATGTTCTAAAGCGAGGTTGCCTGCCTGGCGTTGCGCGGTACCCGCCATGACAGGGTAACCTGGTGTGCAAGATTACCATAATTTATATTTATGGGATGAAATTGATCCTACACAGGCTAGTGATTTTTATAACGTATTAGTTTTACGTGTTATACTGTGGGGAACAATGAGAAATTCATGCTTGGGGCAGAGTGAGCATACCGCATCACTAAAAGCATTACTCTGTATTCTTATTCAGTGTTCTCTGTTTTATTTTAAGAGATATGGTTCGAAATAGAAAGTGCAAAACTAATACGGTTATGACACCTGAAGACAAGATGAAACAAGCTGTAGAAGCCGTCATAAAAATGGTTATCCTGTACTTGCAGCATTTAAGGAATATGTAATTCCTAGGCAGACACTTGCTAGGTAAGGTAACATAATTTAGCATTAGCTAGATTTGGAAATGCAACTTGAAACATTTATGAAATCTAAAATGCTATAGTGCTAATTCACACAAGTATATTTCCAGATATATGAACAAAGCAAAGGATGCCTCAGCTCTGGTAGGTGTTCGATTTTGTCCTAAATATAACTCTAGGCAAGTTTTTACATTGAAGCAAGAACAACTTTTAAGTGATTATGTTCAGGTGTCTGCCAACCAACTTTATGGTATCACCCTTAAGCAGCTTGATAAGTTGGCATATGAGATAGCAGCTCTCAATAAGATCAAAATACCAGAAAATTGGGAGAGAAATAAACATGCTGGCTCAGATTGGTGCCAGGAATTTTTTGAAAGACATCCTTCACTGAGTTTGAGGAAGCTACAGCCTACTTCATTAACAAGAGCAACAAGCTTCAACCAATACAATGTGGGCATGTTCTTTGGAAAATTGGTTGAAATCTTGAAGCGTCATCCATATGGACCTGACTCCATATACAATTTTGATGAGAGTGGAGTGACAACTGTGCAGACACCACACAAAATAGTTGCTCCAAAAGGAGAAAATCAAGTAGGACATTGTATATCTGCTGAACTTGGGCAACTTATTACATTGGCTGCTTGTGTAAATGCATTGGGAAATTCTATTCCACCTGCATTAATATTCCCAAGAGTTTGTTGTCCAGAACACTTGCTGCATGGCGCACCAGCACAAACACTAGGTTTAGCTCACAAGCCTGGCTGGATGACAGAGGAGAAACCAGTGTTGTTACTTTATGATAATCATGTAAGTCATCTCAGCTTAGAGGCTATTGATATAGCAAAGCATAATGGTGTGACTATTCTAACACTTCCACCGCATTGTAGCCACAAACTTCAACCCTTAGATAGAACTGTTTATGGTCCTTTCAAAAAGTTTTAGTATAATGCTTGTGACAACTTCATGACCATCAATCCTGGTAAGACCATCACAATAAAAAATGTTGCAGCACTTGTTGGAAGAGGCACTCACAGTATCCAACATCATATCCTCTGAACACAGATATTTTTACAGAGCAGAATTTCCTGTCTGCATCAGTGACATACCATGAAGAAGCAACCAATGTGGACGACTCTAGACAACCTCAGGAAAATGCTATGCCAGGAACTTCAAGGGAGGATAAGATTTCAACAGATGTTTATTGGTCACACCCCAGGACATAAGCCCATTTCCAAAAGAACCCGAAAAAGAAGAGTTCAACTGCTGGAAGGAAAAGAGGCAAAACATGCATCTTGACAGACACTCCAGAAAAACAGGAGCTTATGGAGCAAAGTAGGAAGAAAGAAAAGAAAACTACAGAAAAGTTAAATAACTCAGAAGTTTGAGGCAAGTGAAGTAGTTCAAGTATAACAGTTGAAACTGAGTCGGAATAGTGACACTCACCTCATTTAAATGACATTTTTTCAAAACATATGTTTCAAGGGCGTTTGCCCTCTTCTTCAGTTGAATTTATTTAAGAGAGGCGAGTGTCACTATTCCGACTCATTTTCAACTGTTATACAGAAAAATTATCTCTCTGGAAAGCTGTCAGAGCAAAAAAGCAGCTGTTTTGGAAAGTGATGAGTTTGAGGAAGAGATGAAATTGAGTTTAATGACAGTGATAACGGCATCGATTTTTATGACAGTGATGATGAGCCAAGATATATTTGAAATGCTTGCTGAAGATGTCAAAAAAGATGACTATGTAGTAGTCAAAGTAAAGACTTTACAAAAGGAAATTCCATTTCGTTACTTTGTCGCCATCATCAAATCTGCCAACAGCAACAAAAAAAAATGCAGTAGTGTCTTACATGAAGAAGTCACACAAAAGTGAAAAACATTTCTTTATGCCAAATAACGCTGAAAAAGGTTGTATTACATTTAGTGACATTGTGTGTAAGTTACACAAGCCACAACCTATTGGAGCCACCAAGCACTGTAATAATATTCTAACCTTTCCTGTCTCTCTGTGTCATTACAATGTGCAGTAAAAATGTAAAAGTGCTTGTGTAATAATGAAATTGATGTATTGCTTAAGTTCAATAAATGTTTAATATTAGTAATTTAACTTTACACATTTGTGCTCATACTACCCCCAGTCATTGTTCACTTGCCCCTGCATGGGGCACAGTAAGCACAAGGTGCACATTGTTACTTTTTTTATGTTTATCAAAAAACAGTATAAACTGAAAAAGAAAAAATGCCATTAGATTTTAATTTAATTACTTATTTAGTGTAAGTTATTTGAAATTTCTGTTGCAGTTATTACAGCTGCAAAAAAATGTGAAATGATCTATGTGCCCACTGTGCCCCATCTTTCCTTATATATTTTATTGTAGAGTAGTAACATCCTTTTTAAAACAACTTTTGTTATTTACTGGTCTATGTAAGTCAACTGACTGCCTTGTACTGTGCTTATGCACTGCAAAGTTTGTTGTGAATTTATCATAATTATCTGCAGGATAGTTCAGCAGAGAATATATGTATTCCCTGCAAGAGTAAGAATTTTTTGATTTCTAAATAATTGCCTACTAGAGTGACAGGAAGCAACACAACAAACAATACGTATGGCCCTTTTTAGTAATATTAACACTTGCCTGCTGTGTGCTGAATTGCCCCAGAAGATAATTCCATATTTTATCAGCAAGTGGAAGTACGCAAAATATGCTGCTCTTAAGGTGTTTTCATTAAGCAGATTCTTTAAATTTCTTAATGCAAAGCATGCACTGGCACATTTTGGTAACATTATTTTTATCTGATTTCTCCAGCTGAGCTCTTCGTCTATTTGGGGGCCTAGAAATTTAGTATCTGATACTTCATTTATAGAATAATTGTTGTATCTGATTTGATAATTCCTGTACTTGTTTATTCTTGGTTTTAAATTGAATGAACCTTGTTTTATTATAGTTTAATGATAGCATATTTGCCTCAAACCAAATTGAGCTGTTCAAAAGCTTTATTGACAGAATCTCTCAATTGTTCATGTGATTTTTCAAACACAAGCACACTAGTGTCAAATGTGAAAAGCACAGCTTTTGACACTTTGCCAAGATTACTTGGCAGTCATTCAACAATTACTGCAATTGTAGAGTTTGCACACCACGTATCTATGAAATTAGAGAATAACGAAGAGGTTGGTGGCTTATTTTTTGATTTATCAAAAGCATTTGATTGTGTAGATCATGATATCCTCATTCAAAAATTAGATAATTGTGGTATAAGGGGAATATCCAAGAACTTAATAACTTCTTATTTAAAAGGCAGAATACAATACACACAAATTATTTACCAAAATGCAAACTATCAAAATTACTATAGCTATAGTAAGACTGTAAAATATGGGGTTCCCCAGGGCAGTGTATTAGGACCATTACTGTTTATCATCTACATAAATGACTTACCAATTACACATGGGGCTAAGATAATATCCTATGCAGATGATACAACAGTCATCTGTTCTGCTGGCGATAATAATAAATTAATCCAGGACATAAGCTATCAGGGAGAACAGCTGACAAATTATTTTGACACAAATAATCTCAAGTGCAACATGGAGAAAACCACATCAATGCAAATTAGCCTAACTAACAAGACTCATTTCAAAATAAATGTAAAGATAAATAATTGTAATATAAATGATGTAAGTTCACATAAATTTCTGGGGCTATTTATGGACAATAATATGACATGGAGTAATCATATTGACTATCTATGTAAAAAAATTAGCAAATCAATATATCTAATTAGACATTTCAAGCCAATTGGTGACACCAACCTCCTAAAAATGATCTACTTTGGGGTTATATATCCATATCTCTCATATGGAATTGAAATATGGGGATGTTGTCCAAGGGTTCATCTGGACAGCGTATTCGTCCTACAGAAAAGGTGCATTAGGATAATTTTTAACTTAAAAAAATACTGATTCATGTGTAGGTATTTTCAAACAAAATAAAATGTTCACATTGTATTCACTATATGTATATAAAGCTATTCTTTTTGCTGTAAATAAGCTAAATTTGAAGATTTCTGATGTTCATGACTACAATACCAGACACAACAATGACTATTTCAGAGAACATACTTCTAAAAAGTCAAACGATAAAGATGTTTTTGTGATGGGTCAAATTTTATTTAATAGAGTGCCAGCAGCAATTAAGTCACTAAATGGTACTAAACAGTTTTAAAACAAGCTAAAGTACTTCTTAATTGATAAATGTTTGTATAAAGTTGATAATCTGTAAATATTTCTTAGTTGTTGCGTGTGTATGTATTTATATGTTTAATTTTATATACTGTATATCCTATGATTGTATATTGTACTCCTCTGACAATGTCAGAAGCTCGTAAAAGTGCATTGACAGCTAATAAAGAATTGAATTGAAAATTGAATTAAAAACAACAAAGGTCCAAGTATAGTACCTTGAGGGAATCCTTTGGTAATGACACCTGGTAAAGAATCATAAGCCATTTGCCCTGGGCTTTTTTATTCTATTTGTTATGTAAGATCTGAACTAATTTATTGTGGTCTCACTAAAACCATAATACTTTAACTTTTAGCAATAACAGGTTAATGCTGTCAAAAGCCTTCACCAAATCACAGAATACTCCTAATGTTAATTCCTTTTTATTCAAGGCTGTAACTACTTCAGAAGTATGTGGCCTTTACAGTTGACATTTTTTTTCTAAATTCAAACTGGGATGATGAAAGAATATTGTTTAACTTCACATATCTTAAAACCCGATTATATACGGCTTTCATCATTACTTTAGAAAAGGCTGTTAGAAGTGGGTAGGGTCGATAATTGGTTGTCAGGGTTTTATCTCCTTTTTAGTATATTTTGCCATCATTTTTGGTAGTGTTTAAAGCCCGCTTTTACTGCTCTGGCACTGCAGGCGACAACACTGATGATACATGAAGATGGATCCCCGGTGGAATGAGATGGCGGGGGAAACTGGAGAACCCAGATAAAACCCGCCCCTGTCCACCACAAATCTCACATGCGGTCGCTTGGGATCGAACCTGGGCCGTCTAGGTAAGAGGTGAGTGGTCTGACCACTCGGCCATGGCGTGGCCATTTTTTTTTTTTATGCCATCAAAGCTGGTGGTAGCAGAGGTAGTCGAAATTGAAGTTACTCCAAATGAAAGTACTAAAACAATCTCATCATATGTTCGAGATACTTTAATAGGTTTGAAATGAAAAAGAAATGTGAAGCATTTGGAGTGGACAATATGAACACAAATTTTGGGAGCATAAATCGACCAGAGAGCAAAAATGTATTCACAAAACTAAAGTCGTATATTAATGAAAAGTTAATTGGATTGGGTTGCCCAACTCACATTCTTAACAATGCCATTCATCATGGATCAGATATTTTAAATCTAGAGTGCATTGTCTTCAAGTTGTACAATTACTTTTCTATATATACTCTCAGAACTGAATAACTCAGACAATATTGTGAATTTGTAGAAATTAGCTATAAACAACATCTTTGTCATAGTGGTTATATTTGTTCCCTGCACTTCGCAGAATAATTGAAATGTACAAGGCTTTAAAATCTTACTTTTTGTGTGTATCCAAGTTCTAAACATGTTCTTTGAAAACAATTTGAGTAAGGCTTATTTATGTATATCACTTGCATTCATGTCTGTGTTTCATCATGGGATAAAACAGCTTGAAAGTGAACAAGTATGCATTGTTGAGATGACTGCAGTATTAGATAATATATGTTCTCTTCTTAAGAATAGATTGGAGAGTAATTTCATGTCACTAAAGATGAAACAAACATTGATAAATTCTAGGGATGGGGGCCTTAATAAAGAAGTTGACAATTATGAGCAGGAGGAAGTTTTGCTGTATGGTGAATGTATAGAGTATTTAAATAAATGGTGTGCCTCATTTTCAGAACCCAGATGTTTCAGTTGGTTAAACTCAAATGATGAAGTATGTATGGATGAAGTGCAAAAGTGTGTGATAAAGCTATTGTAATAGATAGTGTTGTGATGAGGTATGTAATGTGAAACAGTTTTTGTAGCAGCTCTGATCTTGAGAAATTGTCCTGTAATGATATGTGGGTTACATATTTTATTGGTAGCAAGCTGCTGTAACTAGTTCACTACTTTTTTGTTATTTCTACTATTCCTAATGTTTAAAGAGTATTTTCATGAATAGGAATGCAGTGGACAGACGAAAAGAACAGATTATCTATTGATTCAGTCATAGGTATTGTTTTGGTGAAGCATAATTTTAAAAACTTTAGTTATGTGGAGTTTCTTGATTATATTTCAAACAAGGTAGATGCTTTGCACAAGATTACTTGTTCAGGGAAATATGACTGATAATCAATTATGTATAACATTGAACGTTTCAGGATTTTAAGAAAATATATAAATTTGTATGTATACCTGTGGGTGTATATGAATAATATTTAAATTATAACTTTACATTACTTTTCTATTGACCGATAATGTCCTACATTTTTTATCATTGTGTCCTACATTTCCATAAAATAATCTAGAAACCCTAGTCTTCTGAGACTTTCTATGTCATTGTTGGTAGGAAAATTGATAACCTTGTTAAAAATAAGATGAGCCAGTAGTAAATAAGAGTCGGTTGTACGAACTGTGCATAAATCTTGTAATAATTATTCTTGGAATACATTTGGATTTGCTGAAACATGAGAAAGTCTGCATTGTTTTTACAATCAGCTACTTAACTATTTATTATTTTTACCATTAGGTACTGTGACATAATTATGAATGCTCACAAGCATCTTAGGATGCAAAATTGTGATTTTACGATTGCGCTTTACAACATATAAACATGGATGCTCTGACGTCCTGGTTAAAAGAGTATAGGAGTGAATAACCTTACCTTATGTGCTAAGTGCATCTTGTGATATTAGACAAATTTACAGTATATTCCAGTTTCTGTGCTCAAAACAGTTAACGTACTTAACCTGGTATTCTTAACTTTTCCTTATAATGCTACTTTATTTGAAATTTGAAAATTACATTTTAGCTGTTGCCAACATCACTGTCAATTTAAGAAATGCATAATTGAATTGAGATCGAGTACTCAAACAATTTCCTAAACAGGTATTATTAATCAACAGAAATATTAGTATGCTATCTGAATGGGACATTAAACCATTCCCATTGCAGGTCATATTTTGCTGATGGCAATGCTTAATGCAACAGCTGGAAATTCTCAACCTAACCGATAATATCAAGAACATTGTTTTTTTAATAACAGTGTTCTCTATTCAACCAAAATTGTTTCTAATGCAATCATGCAAAAATATTTTCTAAAATAATTTAAACTTAATCTTAGGTTGGATACGCGAGCTCTGAAGGCCTCTTCTAATCTGGGTATCTCCTCCTGATATCATGAAACTGGTGGTGTTATAAGTTTTATCCTTGTTAAACTTGTATGCAGCTCCAAAATCTGAAATTGCATAAAATGTCACAAACATTGTGGCTACTTTACATTTTGAAAGATATTTTTATGCCTTAAGTAGAAATCTCTTATTTTTGTTGATAAAACTTTAACCTACTTTTTACATTGCTATACCTGCATCATACCGGTAAAGTGCTACACTACACAATATTTTGTATTTATCTTGCATACTGTTAAACCTCACTGTTTCCATAAAAATAGTAATGCGGATAATATTTCATACTGTTTAAAAAATATAATTTTATTGTATTTGTCTTCATGTCATATGTTTTAAATAAGCATTAAATTATCTCAACGTGATATCCTTTCTCAGTTTTAATCTCATTATTGTCATGTTCCTATATCAGACTACCTCTATCACATATTATATTATTCTTTTGGGTTCTCAAATGTATATTATAAAGAAGTTAATCATTTATAGGGTCAAAGTAGTGTTTGTACCCAAGCAGCCATTTTCCTTTTTATACTCTGCTCTCAAAATAATGGCTTATCCCTGCATGAAATAAGTTATTCCATGCCATTATTTTATTCTGAATTTGTACAACTGGCCCTAAGAGAAATGTAATATATATACAGCACGATACCCATAATATTAAACATATTTTAAGACCATCACAGTAGATTGAAGCTTCCATGACACTTGACAGACATGGCCATCTTTTGTAACTCAAATTAGCCTTGCATGGTCACAATAACATGTCAGAGTGGGTGGATGGATGTTCAATCACCCTCCCATCTTCCAACTGTAGTTGACCATCCCGGCTGCATACTAATGTAAGTGTAAGCTTATACTGCCCCTTAAGTTCCAACATTAAATTTATTGCAGGTTATTGAAGTCCAAAAATCACTGAAAGACACTTTTATACATGGAAATATTCAGTGTTGGTACCTTAATATGCTCTCCCACATTCATTACATTTTCTTTTCTTGCAAATAATTCCTGAGAACTAACAAATATGTATCTTATATTTTTATGAAGCTTACATATTGCAACATTTCTGACTAATTGGCAATTGCTTGTTCAACAGGCATACTCAAAATGGCTCCAAATATGATAAGCAACCCAACTGGGGTCCTCTTTGAGGGCGATACTTTGGATGTAACAGTAACCAACCAAAGAGCAACAGATTCTTCCAAGTCTGAGATATACAAAAGGCAAATTGTATGGAGAAATGTGATGCTGTTTATCTATCTGCACATGGCTGCACTGTATGGTGCTTATCTAATGCTGACATCAGCCAAATTCATAACAACTGTTTGGGGTAAGTGGGATCAAAGTATTATTTGCATAAAGCAGTAAACTCTCTCTGTCCATTACTTACAAAAAGAAAATTATGATTTACAGCCATATAATAAAAGGCATTGGTATTTTTTCTATACAGCTTCTATTTTAAACAATCATAATTCAGAACATAAACAAAATTATTGCATGCTAGTTTTTTAAATATAAAGTGCACTAAAACTGTAAATATAGCACTTAAATATTTACATTAAAAATATTTTAATTATTTTGAGGAATAATACCACTCTACAAACTTCTACTGAGGGCCCATTGTTGAAACCTATCGCATTTTATAAAAGAAATACTTCCATGTGAAATATAGGCAGTAGAACTCTGCTCTATTGAAGTATGCTTAAAGAATTAAAATTAAATATGCATATTGTATCCAGTTTTTATTAATGAAAACTATTTATTACAGCTATTTTGTTGTACCAGGCAGGAGGTTTAGGAATCACAGCAGGTGCACATCGACTGTGGTCTCACAGATCTTATAAGGCAAAGTGGCCTCTGAGACTCATCTTGGTCATCTTTAACACTTTAGCATTCCAGGTTAGTGAAATATGGTGCAGGAGTTTTGCTAAAAATGAGTTCTTTAAGAAGTACCCAAACATTTTTAACTAATGAATATTTAACTATGTTGCAGAATCACGTTTATGAATGGGCTCGTGACCACAGAGTGCATCACAAGTACAGTGAAACCGATGCTGATCCACACAATGCTACCCGTGGCTTTTTCTTCTCTCATATTGGTTGGCTACTTGTTCGTAAACATCCCGAAGTTAAGAATAAGGGCAAGGGAATTGACATGAGCGATCTGGATGCAGATCCTTTGGTTAAGCTCCAAAAGAAGTGAGTAGGATCAAACAAACATTAACAGACCTTTCATCACATTCCATGTTTTATTTCTTTTTACATTCTTCTTAGTGGTACAAGTAAACTTGGCAAGGGAATTTTGCTGCTTTGTGTCTTATTCATTCCAGAATTCACATTTTTTAGTGAAAAAAAAAAGGCCTTTCAAAAGCAACATCTAATGTATAGAATTATAGAAATAATAAAATCATTTGCATAGTAATGAACATGGAAAAGACCCAAACTTTCCTGAAATAAGTACATATTTGAAGATCTTCACCTACTTAAATACTTCACTTCAATGCATTGATCTTTTTCAAAGAATGTTGTTAATTTTTTAAGTGCCTAACTTAATGAGAATTATAAAATTTTTCCAAAATGTACTACAGTAAGAACAAATGCAATGTAATTTAGAATTTCTATGATGCACACATAGAAAATGGAAAATATTCTGTTCTGGATACCATCTTTGATCCTGGCTGACTTTCATTTGGAAAAAAAAGTAAACCGGTCCAACAAAAAGAATTTTGATAAATTTGTACTTTCCCATGGCCATGGTAATTCTATCTACCATGATACATTAAAATATTCTTAAAACCTCCATATGATTCAGCCTTTGCAGAGTTGGTCTGCCATTCAAAATAATATTGCTTTTCTGATTTGATGTCTGTGATCCTAAGAAACAGTATAAGATTCTCTATAACTCAAAAACATAAGAATATACTTCACCAGTAAACTTAGAAACCCAAGTTTGAGAAGTGAAAGGGAAGGAAAAAAAATACTAAGTTTACTACTGTGTCTAACAGGCATATAGGTAACATCATGGACTCTTTATGACACTGAAGGTCATTTCACCCGCCTTAGGGAGTTTGCCTTTACAATATTGAAGATACATGATGTAAATAGGAAACATAGGTATTGTGCATGTATTTGTGTAATTCTTTAGCTTTAGATGTCAAACACATCCTTCCCGACATGTCCAATGGGGAAATTGATGGGTAATTATTGATAGAAAATACAAATTGTTATACAGCATGTTAATGAACTACACCAAAATATTTTCAGACAGTAAAGAGGGTCTTAAACAAGTAATTTGGAACCAGAGACCTATGGGTTGTCTGTTCAAATTCCAAAGTTATGTCTATAAGTTTCTAAAGTGGCAGTACACCACTGGCTAATACACCATTTCAACGCACAACATACAAACATGAAGGGGCACTTCCAGTTTGGAGCAATGGTTATAATATTAGTTTTCAAGTAAAAGGAAGTCTTTGTTTTTTGAGTTTGAGTCTCATTCATCAATGTTTTTATTCAATTTCTTTAAGACCATAATATAGTATTAGCCAAAGCTTTCTGATTCATGTTTCAGTTTATGCATTACAATTTAATTACAATGCTTCCTAACAGAAGGTTGAATCCAGCTTAACACTATGGTATGCTTAGGGGAAGTGGTTAAAGAGTGAAAGAAAGCACAAAAATAAAAACATAAAAGTCTTTACGTCAGTTTTATATGAACTTTTCAAGACAAAATTGTAAACAGCAAAGGAATGATTATAGTGCTGAATCCAGGGTTTCTGGGTATGGTAAACCATTATTTATTGATTCACTGCAAATAAGGTACGTATCTGCAAGCTTAGAGAAAGTGTACATGTGTGCATATTGTCTTGTAGATATTTCTCATCATACAAACTAACCTCAGTGAGCAGAAACAAGGAAATATTGTAGTGTTATTGCACTGGCCAATCAGAATCACATCCTGAGTATACATACCACAGCACTTCTTTGTTTAGAGCTATTAATACACATTCAAGAGATATTGACTTAATTAAAAAAGAAATTCTGAAGTGTTATATTCACAAGACTTTCTCTACCTATTGTACAACTGTTTATTCTTTATCTACTTCATGCTAATTGAGATAAACAGAAATAGTCTAATAACTTTTTTCCTTGTAGATTTACGAGAAATGTGAGAATACACTAGGCTAAAGTAACAGTCAAACCTTTTAAGAGTGGAATGCAGTACCCACTTTACCTACACTGTACATGGTAAAGAAGTAAAAGGTAGAAACAGCCTGATGGGGAAACAAACCCAGGAAACTTTGGTCATCAATTTTTTGTCATTAAGCCACATGAACAGTTCAGAAAATATCTCTAGAGTAGGCTGCAAATGCAAGAAGGCAGTTAATCGTTGTTCAGTGTCACACTGTCAAGGGATTTGTTTCAGATTTGAGAAATTTTTGTGGTGGTAAATCTTAAGAGTGCCAATAACAAATTGCTGAAAATAAATATTTCTATAGTCATGCAGCAGTTTTAAAGACATTATAAGCCAATTTTTCATCTGGCTTTGCTTAACACTGACTTATTAGCACTTGAACTGCATTATGTTTAGCCATTGGACCATGGGTTACCTATCTTAAATCGCTTGTATTAGACATGTCTACAGTCTCTGAAATTATTTCAGTGAAGCTCATTAAGACCCTGTATAATTATGAAAGTGCTTCATGTCTGTTTTTTAAATGTTGCTGACAGAACATTGGAAACCTGGAGCTACTGTTTTTCCTTGAGATTGAAATTTAATATTGGATCTATTATCAGCCTGCAATTTTCAAAAACAGATGTTGCCTGTAACTTTACAATTTCACAGCACTTGACATCATTAAAATGCGCATTTAATAAATTCTGTGCAGGAGCTGAAAGCTTTCCTTTTTTAGAAAAGAAATCAACAATTGTGTAAAACAGCAAGGTAAAGTTCAAAAATTAAATCAGCTAAATCATGTTCATAGAGGCAATGGGAACAGTTAGCTTCTAAATTTGGTTGGTTTTCAGCATATTGATTGTATTCATTCGTTAACTTTCGTCTATTCAGAGTTGAGGCAACGCTCCTTGGCTATTTGTGGACTCAGCAACGAGCAATTGGGACCTATTTATAGCTAGCTCAGATATTGAGCGGTGGTGATCTCAAAATAAGCGTCGGCACTTTTCATTCAGTCAAAGGTTTATTTCCCTTCACAAGCATTCCCGAGAAGTTCCTGGCACGATTGTGTTCTGGTAATTTCCCTCGAACAAGGGCGTAATGTGCACAAAGGTAACTAGAATTTACGCGGCGATAAGTGCAACCGTTACAGAATAATAGTAGACACTTGAACTTTCTACCGTGGCTTTCTTGTTTCTGGCGTCGCAGGTTCCACGTGACATTACATGTCCACTGTGTGAATCACAATAATAACTTTGCTATTTTGCGCGGATTCCTGTTTTGGGCGTCCCAGGTTCCGCGTGTAGTTACACTTCAACTGCATGAAATTTAGGGTGAATACTCTACATTTATAGCAAATTCTACCCATGTACAAAGCTCTCAACTTGTAATCTCATTGGCCCGTTTTGGCGCCGAAAGTACCTTGGGGTCCGCTTCTGCCATGATGTGATTAATTCTAATTGGTCAATGCATCTTTCACGTGATTCTTGACCTAAATTTCCTTGTGGTTCCCCTGCTTATATGTCACCTCAACTTTCTCTTTCGGAGACGTGACTACATAATAGCGTATTTCCCCTCTTGCAATATACAAAAGAAAATAGCGTAAACAACTGAACTCGTCGCTTGAGAACTCTCGGGTTGAAGTTAGAAATTGATTTCCAGGAACAATCTCTCTGAACATCCAATATACAATAAATACATGATATTTTACTTAGTAATTAACTTAAACAATTTAATAATTAAAAAAATATAGGCTATGTGCTTATTCACCTGGGCAACAATCCGTCTCAGAGTATATTCTTAAGCTCTGAGGCAACACTGGTTAATTGCTTCAAATTTTTCTGGCATATTTCATCTAATAAATTGAATTTATGGCACCAGCATGTGAAACCAAATAAAAGTGAAAGTTCTAATTTATTGCTTATAAACGTTCTCGAAAATGTGAAGAATTATCAAAAAGTCATGGAACAAAATAAGTCTATACATCAATTCAAAATTATGTCAAAGCATACAAAGCATTTATTCTTTAGTTCAACAAATTTCTCACTTATTGTTAATTATGCAAACTGTTATCCAAGTGTATAATTAATATAATGAATGTACAGAAGTTGGTAACTATGATGCTTATTAAAATTAGAAATCATTCTGAGTTGGAATTAGAAACTCTAAAACATCACTAATAGGTAATTTTACCTGGACATTATCCAGAAAGATCCTCTATAAGAATCCATAAAAATAACCTCACAATAAATGGAAACCAAATCAATTTCAAACAATGGGAAAAATAAACTAAAACCATAGATCCAACGGTACCAAGATTAAATGCTCTTTCAAAAACCCACAAAATATGAAATTCCATGAGATCAATCTTACAAACTTTCAAAATGGCTAGTACAGAAATTTTATACTTTATTAAATACAAAACATAGAAGTAAAACCAGGAGTCATTTTAGTTTCATTTGATGTCAGAGCTCTATATGAAAGCAATCCTAAAATGCTACACTGCTTAATAGAATGGTTAATCCAAACAGGCACCCAGAAAACAGAAATGGAAGACTACAACTAACAGAATTTTGCTTAAATGAGATTTATTTTATAATTAACAACAAAATATATTAACAAACCTCTGGTTTAACAATAGGCAATTCCCTATCACCATTCCTTGCAGACCTTCACTTTAGGTTTTTAAAATGCACATAACCATATCATTCCCACACTTATTCAAAAAACCTAGCAGAAATAGTTAGATAACATTCTAGCTATAGTACCTACAGAATTTATATCAGAAACTACTACACATCCAGCAGAAATCAATCCAAATCACCATGGAATTAGAAGAAAACATTTCACCCCCAAAATTTGAACATAATTGGAGAACTGAATCACATAACCTTCATAATTTACTGTATTCTACCCTTAGTAGACAACTAAATAAAAACAAATACTTAGAACTCCATAACAACAAGCATACATCGTTAAAAACCGTAGCCCATAGATTAGTTTATACACCACTAAAGAAAGAATATAAGAATGAATGTGAGCATATATGTGCATCAGTAAACAACAAACAGAGGTGTATGCTGCAACCAAGTTCTGAGTTTTTTTTTCTTCTTTCTTTCTTTTCTTTTTCGCCGAACTTGACAAATTATATATGTATTTTTGTTCAGGATTTAATGAAAGTTATCCTTAACAATGAAAATAGTTACAAATAAATTTCATACATACAGATATTAATAATTTAATAATAATCATAATAGGACAAAGAAGTATGTGACAATGTATTTGCCCATTAACTAGACCATTAAATTTAAAAGGAAAATGAAAAATAACCACTTTCATCTATTTTTGAAATGGATAACTTCTGATTTTGTGTCTATTAGACAAATTAAGAATCCTATATTCAGTAACAAAAATCACTAGACAGACTATGTATCTTTAGTAGTAAAAATCACAATAGCTCTGTTTTCCTAAGTTGGGGTCTGACAAAAGTGCTGCAATTGGAAAAACAAGTGAGGATGGCAGGCACATTGCTATAGCATAGCTTTTCAAGGCATTGAAAAATATTACCATATTTCAATCCACATAACTCATTCCTTCAACTGCCTTCCCTCTTCCAGCTTTTGCTGGGCACCATTAGGAGATGGTAGGAGTAGTGGGATGGAGGAAGAGTTTGTCATCACTATATCATTGTTACAAAATATGCATGCATGGCTGAATGTAGAATGAGAACAAGTACTTGTTTTCACAAGTAAGAGGCAGCATTGTAAACAATCTCCATAGCCTGTCCTCTAATGATTTTTAAAGGTTCTGACATTACTATTAGTATTTCTCAGTTTATATATCTTACAATGAACAGTACACTATGATTTTTGTGATCACTCATGGCCGCTTGCAATGCTCTTTCTCCCACCACTGATAAAAGCCTCTCAATGTGCATCCAAGGCCAGCTCAAAGAAACCAATAGATTTTTTTTCCCCATTATTTCTCTCTTAATTTGTTTAATTTAGCTTTCTGGAGTGTTCCTTAAATCAATTTTGTTAAATTATTACACTTTTTTCATAAATATAATTAAAACTAGGGGAACATCTTATGGTACTGGACAGCGGTCAATATCGGACATTAGTAAGTTTAGGCTATTCTCACAAGATAGCAGCTCTATATGGAGTGCTGTAATTAGCTTGATACTTAAGACGTGCATGGCAGTCATTATGTGAGAGTCGATCACAGAGAGTAGGTGCTGTCAAACGTTTTGTAGTTTTTGCGCTCAGCAGTGGTGTATCAAGTTAACTTCATCGCTTCATTATGAATGCAAGGTAAGTATAATTGTAATGCATGATATATCTATTTGTTTGCCGAAGACCAGTATTTAATTTAATTATGTAATTCACTCCTCCTATTGTAGTGTTAGATTTGGCGGGCTATTTATTTCCGATCCGCTTGGCGGGTGATATCAGACAAGATGTTTTCGAGTGATTAAGTAATTGGGTGATATGGGGCTCATACTTTTTTCTCGGCTCTGTTGATGCTTATTTTTTTTCAGTGAGAAAGTAATTAAAAAGTGGGGGTTGTGGGGAGGTGAGAATCTGAAGAAAGCCATCAACGAAGTATGGAGTGGAAGAGTAAACCCTACTGAACAAAATCCTGTTTTGCTAATTATTAATGGACATTCCAGCCATAAGGATTTAGATGCACACTACCCACAAACTCCAACCTCTCGATAGAGTAGTAATGAAACCTTTCAAGAGTGCTTTTAACGAAGCATGCTCCTTGTGAATGAGAAAGTACGTGAACCTGAAAATATCAGTGACAGACGTTGCAGGACTAGTAGGCTCAGCATTTAGTAAGATATGCAGAATGGAACTGGCTCAATCAAGATTTTCTTGCACAGGAATTTATCCACTAAATTCAACATATTCAGTGATCTGGATTTTCACTTATCAGAGAGAGCCTTTCCATCTCCTGAGAATAGTTCTATCGACTCAGACCCCAGAAGTTCTGCACTTTCTTCTCCACATCATGGGCCTAGGTCATCAAGATCAGAAGACCTTCAAGACCTTCAAGAAGGAATTCATCTCATCTACTGACTAATACCTTCAACGTCAGGTCTACTGCAAAAACTAAGTCCCTTCCCCAGTGGCAAGATCGTGAACATTCGGAAACGGCGTGGGGAAAAAAATTGAAATTCTGACTTAAAGTCTGTATAAGAACCAACTCGAGGAAAAGAAGACAAATGGGAAGGCTTAATCCTTGAAAGCAAAGAAGAAAGAATCCAAGAGGGCCAAGATTTCTCTAAATTTTGATATTAACAATGAAACAACAGTGTGTATCATCTGTGGAGAGACTTTCATAGAAGACTGGATTCAATGCAGTGTTTGCAAAGGATGGGCGCATGAGAAATGTACCAGTCTTGAGGGTCATGTCTTATTCTAGCAATCAACACACTAACAGGGTAAAACATGGCTAAATATGAGAAAAAGTGAAGTGTCCAATATAGGATGACAGTTATCATGTTTGGGACAATTTTGTGCTATGTTAAATATTTAAAATACCCCAGTGTTTGTTGCTTGTATGTTTACACACATATTTATGTTTATTAACATAACAATAAAGAATTTGAATATAACCGATTTATTTGATTACACCAAAAGGTTAAACACTTACGCCACTATTTCCTTAGGTGTCCGATACCATATGACATTCCCCTACTCATTTTTGTTGTCTTTTTGTGGATTATTTCATTTATTATCATGGCCTGATGTATGCACATGTCAGGTAATCGTGTGTTGCTCACATTGGCAACATAATGCTAGTTCAGATTTGGCCGCTAACTTACTCAGATCCAAACTTATGAAATAGAGCTGTATCTGTCTATACAATGCATATTGTATTTGGCTGTTCTTGAGACTTGTCGGCTAGGCTTCACATGGCAAGAGAGAAGACCTGAAGTTGTTCCTGCCCAGCTTCAGTTCTGAAGATGTCCTCCACAGCTGAGGACAAAACGTCAAGTTTTAATTATCTTGATAATTTTAATAATTTTAATATTCGACCACAGCCTACAAGCCCGGAATAAGACCTGAAGAGTTTGTAGTAATGACTTCCCCCTTCTTGTCTCTTTCCGCATATATGCCTATTGCACTATGTCTGTCAGTCATGCGACTCCTGCCTGAGGAGATATGCTACAATACGTTGTGATCAGAATCAAGTTTTATTGCACAGGGCCCATTATATGCCTTAAAAACGAGCTAGAATGTAAACGGCCAACAGATTAGGAATAAATTCTTTGTACATGACATTTACAACTTAGAATAAGGGGATTGCAACAAACTTTACATAGGAAAAACTAATAGAAGTTTGAAAACAAGGCTGAACGAACATCAAGGTTGAATTAAAATAAAAATATAACACTTGCAAAACCAGGAAGATATGCTACAGAATTAGATGTTTGGGAGGGGAAAAAAGAAAAACCACATCATAAAAACCCTAAATAATATAGTAAATATTGATTTGCCACCATACTGTATCCTCTGGAGGAAGTGCATAATAAAGAACACCAATCATCTCAAGTCACTGAGTAAAATGCTGCATTAGTTGGAGAATGCTGATGAATCAAATAATCCTTCAAATATGGCCAAGTAAAATTATGTATTAATGAGTTTTAGGTTATCCGAATGAATGATTTCTATTTGTGTATAGTTCTTCTGCTCTGTCAATTAGGTGCAATTGCCTGTTCAATAGATTCAAGCCTTCTTTATCTTCTTTTTGATTGTCCTAGATTTCTTTTCCCTTCTAGGATGTTGTCGCTTTAGTTTTCATGCAATTCTTTCCTGCAACATCCTGGATACATGTACATTCCATTCTTTCTTCCTTCTGACAACCCAATCTGTCACTGGCTGTGTCATGTGCATATCTTAAACAGCTTAAGTTTTTATTCGGTCATAGGATGACTTTCCAGCTGTTTTTCTCATAGCTCTTCATTTTGATTCTTTCCATCGTTCATTGTGTTCTTTTGATTATTGCCCTTGTTTCTGAGGCATAAGTCATTAAGTAACATGTCCGCTTTATAAATTTCAATTTTTATTTCTTTTCTTGTATATTTATTTATCTATGCCAATTTATTTATCATTTACACAGTTAATATTTTTGCTGCTTTTAAAATTTGATGGTAATTTCTTGAATTAGAAATTTTTGCATAACTATTTTATTGTTATCAGATTTTAACTTTTGTTAGGTTGGCCATGTTCTCATTATCTCTTTGCCATAAAATAACAATTTGTTTTTAAACAACATGCCTTCTGGAAAGTTTTACACCAAGCTGATAATTAAAATACCTGATTTACTGCTGTGTTTGACAATAATTCTTATTTATTATTATTATTATTATTATTTATTATTATTATTATTATTCATTGAATAGTCCAAATAAAAAGCTCTTTCATAAAACACAGAACATATATTACATTCAGTACATAACCAATGCTAATATAATGCCTTGAATCTAGAATGCTGGCTCTGTTTTTTGCATAATTAAAGAAAGTGGTAATTCTATATTCGAGTGCTGACAGAACTTATTATTGCAACTAACTGCTATGCTTTAATCTCTGATTAAATTCTCTGCCAGAACAACTAAAACTTCAATTGAAAATTACTTTCTCAGATTATATTCATAACTTTATTTTGCATATATATACATGTATTTTTTTTTTTTTTTTTTTTATTCTGTCACTAGGCAAACTCATTTATGAGTCAGACTAATAAATATAAAAATGTATATACATTAAACTTTTAAAAAACATATATCAATGGCAGGACAGACATTTAAAATATAAAAATTGTCCTGCTAAATCTTCTGTCTTAGCTTCACTGTAGAATTGAGCCATGTGTGTTTTCTGTACACACTGTTCAACCATCGACATCGCCATCACCATCACCATCACCATCATCATTATTATTTAGAGTAACATTTAAGATCTGTTTACCACATTCCAATCACACTTCATTCTGCTGGACTCTCCTGCACTACTCCTCTAGATAATCTCAGTAAGGTACTTATTTGGCATGTGCAATTTACCTACTACTGTGTCAAGAAAGTTTCGGGAATTTGTCAATAAAACACAAAAAATGAATTATTCATCCAATTTTATTTTATCGCCTTCAAAGTAGGACCCTTCTGAAATTATACATTTATGCCAACGAATAATCCAACCATCAAAACATTGTAGGCCTTTTAGGAATTGATGTCAATTGTCGCCGTGAATTTTCCTATATGACTTCTATGGACTGAAAACAGGTGCCTCGAAGTGGTAACTTGAGTTTTGGAAAGAGAAAGAAATCATCAGGAGTCAGATCAGGTGAATATGGTGGTTGTTCGATGAAATGAGTTTTTGACCAGAAATTCATTCATAATAATAGCCTTGTGAGCTGGTGCGGAATCCATGGGTTGTCGTTCCACAAATCTGGCCTTTTTTGCCATATTTGTTCTCTCAAACGCCGCATAACGCTCAGATAATAGACTTTATTTACCATCTTACCTTCTGGCAAGAACTCTGAGTGCACGACACTGCAATAATCGAAAAAAAACTGTCAACAGGAACCTTCAGTTTTGATCGAGTTTGATGTGCCCTTTTAGGTTTTGGTTCAGTTGGAAGGCGCCATTCGGAAGCTTATTGACTGGTTTGAGTGTCAAACTTGTAAACCCATGTCTCATCACCAGTTACAATGCGTTTCATGAATGTGGGGTCAAAACTGGCTCATTCTAGCAGGTCTTCAGCAATCCTTACGCGATTGAGTTTTTGTAGAAAATTCAAGTCTTTTGGAACTAACCGAGCTGCAACGTAAGCCATGCCCAAACAATCGTTTAAAATTATATGAATCGATTTGTGAGACACAGAAAGTTCAGCGGCAGTCTCTCTCAGACCTAAATGACGATTTTCAGACACCATTTTCTTCCCTTTAGTGATATTCAGTTCAGTTGATAGCGTTGATGGCCGACCAGAGCAAGGCAAATCTGCCACCACATCTCGACCACTTTTGAATGCACTGTACCCCTCATATGCACGTGCTTCTGATAAAGTCGATTCACCGTAAGCCCTCTGAAACATTTTCAGCAATTCGGCACACGAAATATCATTTGCAATGCAAAATTTGAGACAGATTCTTTGTTCAATATTTGTATCCATTGTAAAATCGCAAATCACCTTTAAGATGAACTAACAAAATGGCGTACTGTAAACAAACTAGATGACAGATGACAATCAAACTCCGCATGGGTATAGAGGAAAGTTGTACCAACTTAGCGACAACAATAATTTTGAATCCCCTTTTAAACAGGATTTTTAAATGATCAATTCCCAGTACTTTCTTGACAGAATATATAACAAACTCCTTTCCACCTCTGAAACTTCTGCTGTAACAAAACAGTTTGTTGTAATATTTAATCTCTTCAAACAATTGGCTGAGAGCAAATGATATTATGTAGTTTTTTCCACGCACAGATATTTAAAAAGCATTACCAAATGTTGCTCCCAAATTTCTTTACCACCTCTAGTAACCTCCATTCTACCATTCATTCTCTTCTCCAGTGAAATTATCTTGCCATTGTCTTAAGATGCATTAAGCTGATACTATTGTGTATACCTGTTCCATCATAACATTTCCCAAGCAAAATATAAATCAGCTCTTTAAAAATAATTACAATGTTATAAAAAGGGAATGACGTTACAACCAGGATTAAATAATCATGCTAAATTATTGCTTTCATGATTTCAGACATTATCTAACCATGATGCTTCTATTCTGTTTTGTCATACCAACACTCATTCCAGTTTACTGCTGGGGTGAGAGCTATAAGAATGCCTGGTTTGTGGTTGCCATGTTCCGCTATGCATTTACACTCAACATGACATGGCTGGTGAACAGTGCTGCACATATGTGGGGCTGCAAACCATATGACAAGTAAGCATGAATACTACAATAATAAAGTAATTAAATTCAATTACTATCCTTTCACATATTTTGATATATATGTATAAACAGTAAGATTTACATACAATGATATCGCTGCATGCTTATTCTCTGTTAGTTATCTGCCTGGCATCCATCATAGACTTATTTCACATAATTATAATCACTTCTCTACTCTCATAATAAGTAGGTCACAAGATACTTTCAGTCATGTCATTTAATTGTTAAAACACCATAGGAGAAAGTGGAAAAATTGTCTAGAAATTTGCATTAAAATTCAAGTTTGCTGCTATTTTTGTTTATTGGTTTAAGTATTTATATCTGTACATGAATACTTTTGCACCACATTGCAAGGCTGCACCGTTGGTATTTCTGCATATGTATGCAGGGACAGGTTTTCCTTATAGTACCTATATATATATATTAACTAATGATGTAATAACCTATTGAAGTTCTAGACAGCAATACACAGGTTTTATGAGAACTTTTCTGGCACTGAAATAATAATAATATTGGTGTTGATGACAACAATGTACCTGTGTAGCATATAATTTATATTAATACTTATTATTACCAAATGCAAATATCTCGTAAATTTAGCGAGCAAACACTGATTGCAGTAATTGAGTTGTTACCTGCAAGGCATGTAAATAATGCTTGTAAGTTGCATTGAAGTTCAAAGGTTATTTTTAATTGTTTCTTCTTTATTTCATTCTCATATTAATTATGGAATCTTACTGGGGCAAATGGAGTCAGCACTGTCTTCAAGTGGCAAAATAAAGCAGTTTGTTGCATCAAAAGCTTAAAAAATATAGATTTATGCAAACACTATTTCAAAGAATTAAAGGTTTAACTGTGCCGCCAAGTCCTCATAGATAACTGATTGTTTACCAATATATAAAAGAAAACCATCAGATCTTACCTTCTAAAAATACTATACACAATCATGACACCAGAAACCATAAACATCTATAAACGCTGTATCTTAGTCTCAGCAAAACTCAAAACCACTATTTACATACAGATCTTAAGCTCTTTAATATAGGTGTATTACCTCATAGCATTCAAATATTTCCACTAAAGCAGTTTAAAATGCATCTAGAAACCTTATTAAATGACATGGTCATTTATAGTATTAGTGAATATCAAGACTATATATGCTAAATACCATTGCTGTAAATTTTAATAGTAAGTACATATTAATGTATACCTACGTAAAGAGAGTCAAAGTAGGAACTGGCTGCATCCTCGGCGCTCGTTGCTATCTGTTGCTGTCATAGAAAGGCACAGATGAAACCATCAGCATTTTTAAATCTACTTTTAAAGACGTCACTTAAGATCTTTATGAAACAAGATGCTGGAACTGGCCACCACATTGTCCATACGTTTTTGGTGCCTCTTTAGGAAACTGTCCATTGCTTGCCATAGTTCACTTTGAGAATGCTGGCAATTTCCTGGTGGATATTTTGCTTTAATTGTTCCAGGGTGTGTGGGTTTGTCATTTACACTTTATGTTTTAAGTTGCCCCAGAGATAGTCAGGGAACTGAGTGGCCACAAAATCTCAATTAATAATTCTGTCCTGGAACCCACTTTCAATTGTTCTCATCGAAAGATTGGCCGTATGAGGCGTTGCAGCGCCTTGTTGGAAAAAAGACAACTTCTGTTAATTCTCTGAAGGGGGGAGGGGGGGGCAAAATTGTATTCACATATGCACAGGTGTCAACTGTTAACTCAAAAAAAATTGGTCCTATTACTCTTTCTCCGCTAATGGTGCACCATACACCAATATTTTCGTCATGAAGGGGTACTTCATGAACAATATTAGGTTTCTTAGAGTTCTAATAATGACTATTTTGAGTACACATATATCCATGAAGGTGGAACCAAGCCTCGTCCATGAAAAAATATTAAATGTGGGTCTATTTTGCCAGTGTGTACACTATTGAGAGTTCACTTGCAAAATGAGCACCAAATTACAGGATCATCTGGTTGAAGAGCATGTGCCACAGTTATTTTATATGGTTTAAACTTCAACAATTTAGTGCCTTTTCGCACAGAGCATTAAGAAATGCCTACCTGTTGTGACAGATGCCTAAGCGATTTTGAGGGAAATTCTCCATATGATGATTTCTTTGGCAAGACGTGAACATTGTTTTTTAAATTTCGTAGCCTGAATACTTCCTCTGGTCTGAAATTTATTGTAAAGTTCATGGATTGTTTTACAGCGTGGAACTTTTACACCTGAAATATTTCTGCAAATCGTACTTTCACTTGGCAAGTTGACTGAGTTAACATATACAAATTATAAATAAATGCATGCTGTGCAGTAGAAAACATATGCTGGACTATAATACACTTTGTGACTAAGTACAGGACAAAATAATAAATATTTTCATAACTGAATTATATCATATCTATATCAACTCAAGGCTGCACTTCCAGAGCAGAGCAAAACTGTGTCAAAAGCAAGGCCTTGTTTACAGCAGCAGTGCGGAATCATGTTACACATGCCCAGTGGAAAAACACTATGCAGCCGGTTCGGAGATTTTTGACTCTGTATATATGGATATGGTTGTGAGGCACTGTAAACATAAAACGTACACTTCTATACAGTTATCTTGATTGTATGACTGTCTGTAGCATAAGTTGCTACTCTTGGACAATAAAGATGGTTATTGTTGTTGTTATGTTATCATCATCATTATCATTATTATTATTGTTATCATTATTATCATCATTATTATTCCACACTAGTTGTGTGTAAGTGGAGTCAGACCAAAAACTTAGTGCCATAGTCAGGATTTGAGACATGGATTTCCTGGTTTGAGATCCAGGGTTCAAATCCCGGCTATTACACTGAGTTTTACAGGTTATGTTGGTGTTCATGACACTTATTCTACCCATAACTGTCTGACTATTACATAATATTATCTTTTTAAAGGAATATCAGCCCTTCTGAAAACCTAGGAGTAGCAGTCTTTGCTCTTGGAGAAGGATGGCACAACTACCATCATGTGTTCCCATGGGACTACAAAACAGCTGAACTGGGCAACTACAGTGCAAATTTCACCACTGCCTTCATTGACTTCTTTGCTAAAATTGGCTGGGCATATGATCTAAAGACTGTGCCAATGTCAATGGTGGAGAGCAGAGTGAAGAGAACAGGAGATAGTACTCATGAAGTATGGGGGTGGGAGGACAAAGATCTGACTGAAGAAGAGAAAAAAGAGGCTCAAGTATTGAACAGAAAAATAAAGTAATTATCCTGCTTAAAGCAAAATAGGAAGACTTCATTTCAGTTAAAAAACCGAAATAGGCATTTTAGAAAATACATAGAGGGAGAGAAACAGATTCTGAACCACATAAATTACCTAATGGTCAGTAGTTAGTTTTAGCAAAATTAAAATATCCATTTGAAATAATTACTTGATAAGTCTTTAAACACATAAAGCAGCTTTCATGGAATTACTGGTGCTGGCAAATGTAAATCTCTGGCAAACATGTATGAACTTTTTTATTCTCCTCTGGATATACTGTTGTTAGAAACATTGCTAAATTTCAGAGAAACAGGTTTCTAAACACTTTTTATAATTCATATTGCTTAGCAACAACATAGATATTTTCATAGAACTGCACATTAATTCATGAATTTACCAAAGTTTATTATCTGCACATTTTTAAGATGCTTCAGTTATATAAACAAAACTCTCCTGTATATTACAGCTGAACATAGAGCCTTATTTTTTTCTAACAGTTTTATTTTCTACATTTTTCATCATTTTGATACTTTAGCATGTTTTAAAGAAAATTAAACATATTAAACTGAAATTTTTTTATCACTTTATGTACCTATACATTCAAACCTTCTTTCAACTGATGTTAATTAAAATACATCTTTATAATTAGCATCATTTGCAGTTATGTGCTCTAAAGAATTAAATTAACTGTCTTATGGACATGGCTGTTTTGTCATTTATGAACTGATTGAAACTGAAGTCTAGTTGTAGCACACAAGTTTCATTTAATTAGCTTTAATATTTGTAGTGCAAGTACTTACATCTTAGAAACTGCCAGGTCTTAACCCTGATTTGGAAGTTTTAAAAGGCAAGTGCCCTTCTACATTTGGCTATATAGATACAGTCTGGGAGAATTAATTATATACCTGTATTACTGCTGCCTTGCGGTCACTCTGTTATACTCTTGCTGTTCATGTCCATTGGCTACACTCCTAAGTTATCTACTTCCTCTTTGCTGGTTCTCCTAAATTCACTACCACTAGCATTATCACTATCACCTAAAGTGCCTAAATTTATAATGATGCTTTCAATTTCTTCCTCTCCAAAATTACTTCTTTTCATGCATTTGCTAGCCTTTTCACCGCTAAGATATTTTCAGGCAAGAAGCCCCTCCTTGCTGAGTTAATTTCAGAAATTTTCCAAATTTTAAAACTCTTAGAAAGTCATGCAAAACTATTGAAAATGAAATATAAACTCACCTTTAGATGGTCTAGAAGTTCCAAATTTTCGTTTTGAAAATATTTTTATATGAGCATATGCAACACACACAAAGAACATAAATATCACTGTCACTATGCCTGAACTCTGATAAATCCGAAAAATCCAACAGTAAAACCTCAAAAACTTCCAGTAATTCATTATCAGCAAAGAATTGCTGAACATTGCTTGAAGAAACCAATATCTCACTGCTTTTGGAATATCCTGATTACTTCACGCAGATTACATGATTAGAAGCATTTGGAGTTACGAGACGTAGTTTTCCTGTACCAGTTTGCTTTATTGCCTTTCAAATCTTATACCCTTGCAGGGACATGGTTGAGAGTTGGTTCTTGAAGCCTAACAGATATACCATTATGCCCACGCAGTTCAAATGCTTTTACATGTGAAACCCTTAAGACTTGCAGTTGCTCAAACCTCCGGTCGCATTAACTCAACCATAGCACAGCTGGGATGTTCTTCCAGGATCAAGTTTATCTCGACCATAACAGTGAAAAGGCTAGAACATCTTTCATTTACTCAACTATCTTATATCAGTTTTCACAAACCACTTCACTTATTGCTTTAAGACTCTGTGAATATACCGCTAGAGTATAAACTCTGTGTGGCTGGAAGGAATACGACTAAGTTCATGTTAAACAAGAAGGATATTAGAGAGGGTAGGGGAAGATAGGTGGCGGATAACCAGTGGCATGTTAGAGATTTTAATGAATGCACAAAATATAGTGCTACTAAACTACATTGGATGTGTTACTCAAACAATTTGCTACTATACTACATCATTTTAAGGATTTTACACTCTAGCACTTGGAAAACTCGCAGAAAAATGCTCAGAAATGATAGACCACTTTGTAGAATGTGTAGCAATAAATATATTAACAGTTCCCCCCCACTTAACCATCTCCTCTGCATCCTGCAAACACCCAAAGCTTGGACTCTTAACAGTAAATGTTTTATTGATGTAGCTGATATAATCCTTAACTAGTGCCCATATCAATTCAATTGGGTTGAAATGACAGTGATAGGATAATTGTCAAAGTATATTATCTTGCTAATTTATCTATAATATAATAACTCCATGGCATGTCAGCTCACAAGGAACCATGGCCTACCGCCCAGCTGTTGTGTCCCTCATCTCAGTCCATGACTGACATCATGGATGGAATGCAGTATTGGAGAGTGAGATTTGGTCAGCACCTTGAACCCCCCTGGCTGGTTAATGCAGTCCTCGTGACATGGAGCCGCTATTTCTCCATCAAGTAGCTATTTAATTGGGCCCCCTGGGACCTCCTGAAGCTGAATGCACCCTGGTCCAGGTCTCCCAGCAGCAAGGCCCCCCCCTGCCCATGCCAGTACTGGGAATCGAACCCAGGTCTCCCACTTGGCAAGCAGCAATGCTACCACCGCACTAAGGAGACAACCATATCTATAATATACTTACGGAATATAGGGTTATGAAATTGAACACGTTTCACTATCTCAATTTTTTTTATCAAGTCTTCCAGTGATTTTCAGCCATACTGCAAAAGGACCTGAATTATGTTCCTATTTAGCCAATCAATAATTTGTGTTTTTTGAGCCCCCATTGTAGGTCTCTTAGCAACAGTTGCTGAATGATATGGTGTATTATCCATCACAATAGCTGAGGAGCTGTTTAAATTAGGCAAAAAAAAAGTCTTTTTTGATCTGAAGACCAAAGGAAAATTTGGAACAAATCCACCAGAAGATGCATGAGTAATAATAAGCCTCCCACTTACCTAATTTTATTGGCATTGTCACTGCAGCACTCCCATCTGTCCAAACCTCTGTAAGACAGTGGCCTCCAAGTTTCATCTAGCCATACTAGACTGTTTTAAGTCCATCTCCCTTATACTCCTAATAAACCTACATTTATGTGCTATAATGTCTGTCCTCTCCATAAGGGTTTTTCTATTGAAAGTCTTTTTCCAGTAGAATACCATTTCATGCAGTACTCTCCTTAGAGAAAAACTGGATCTGCTGGAGATGGTTAAAGATTTTTAGTGATACCTAACAACATTTTGATTAGCCAAATTAAGAAATAAAACTCAAAAATGCAACTAAAATATGAGTCAAACTTTACACTCATAAGCTTCGTTTTTTAGTTTAAGTTTTTAATTGTTGGATGCTCTTTTCTTTTAAAGCAGTCATATATGTGGCAGAAAATTGTTTCCTTTTGAAAGGAATCTAACTCTGATGTGTGCCTACTGCGATTTCTTATTTTTCCAGGAGTTGTAACAACTGCTTATGTGCCACATTTTTCCTGTATTTCAAACTTTACCTTATTTTAATACTGTTCATTTGCTTACTTTTAAAGCTGCAGCAGTTTAACTTTTGCATGGGAATAAGAGGTCCACCGTTTTCCTTTTCTTTCTGCACGTACCATTTCCTGGGCCTTACTTTCAATAAGCTATCCCTTTTCCTAATATGTTTTCTGGCTTTACAAGCTATTTTAAAACAAAGTTATGGTTAATTACGCAACAAGACCAAAACTCAAAACTCTATACCTGTATAATAAAACACTGATATATGCAAATTATTTAAAATAATTTATGTAGCCTGTCCATACAAGCTATCATATGCATTTTGTCTTAAGTCACAATTGCAATCACTGCACTTATAAATAAAAGCATTACAAGCAGTACAATTTACATAATACAACAAGCAGAAGTATGGCACCAGCTGAAAGTTGTGAATATATTGCAACAAGGGTGCTATACACCTCTCATGGCGAGATGTGTTTATAACATGATTAGATGAGATAGGGCAAGACCCTTTGCAGGTGACCGACTCATATGGATGTCAAGTGCATAGTTAACTCTCTATAACAGTAGGCATGTTCACTCTATCTGTGCAAGCATATGACTGATAAATCTGGAAGAAAGAAGGGGGGGAAAAAACTTTTATAGTAGAATGTATAACAATGATTTGGTAATCTAATGACATGTATGAGACCAGCATCATAATTAAGGATGTAAACAAATAAAGATATATATTTGTGACATACTTATCTTTCTTTCTAATTTCTAAGATTAATATTGCATAACATATTTAATTCTGGATATTGTAAAATCATCACCCTTGAAACTTCATGAGCCAAGAAGTGTGCATGAGAAAAGAATTGTTTTGATTTATATATATTTTTAATCTGTGTACATAGAAGCCACTATTCACCATAATTACTTTGGGAAATACAAAAATTATAAACTGGTGTAAGTACTCCTTCAGCTAAAACAGGTTTTTACAGGATTTTGAATTCAGTTGTTTTTTTTCTCCATAATTTACATCACTTATCCAAATACATGGAAGTTCCAAATAATACATTAAATGCCACAGGGACACTTCATAGTACATTTAGTAAAAACTTTGTACAAATAACAATATTTATTTTTATGGAGGTAACTAATATTATTTATTTTGTTAAAACCTATTTGATAAATATATATTGCTCAAATCCAAGGAGGAAGAAAGATTGATGGTGAACTGCTAGACTAAGATATTTGTTTTAAAAATAGTGAGAATGCAGGCATCTTTTATAATAAATCTAAGATTTCTATGGAGCATCCCTCTCCCCCACTCACAATAAATCAATAACCTTGGTTATCATCTAGAAATTTGAATGGTTCTTATTGCCTTATAATGCAGTGTAGCAGACAGCATTAGAAACAAATCCAATTTCATACTAGGGTTGCAGGTTTGCTTCATAGATGTCAAAGATTTGCTCTAAGATGTATTAACAATCAATAATGCCAGTTTAGCAAGCAAACAACACATTCATATTTAAAAGTTGTACTTAGTAAATCTAGGAGAAAGAAGTTGGTCTTAAAACAACTGTACTAGGAGGCTTTTGCTCGCTGTTTAATGAACTATTTCCATTAGTTACGACATCTTGAGTTATTTTTGGTAGTTACTATTAAGGTCATCACAACATAGGTTTCTTAATAACCTGGAGGTAACAAAAGTTAAGCCAATCGGAGAAATAGAGAGAAAGAGGAAAAAAAATAAAGGCTGACCTATATACATTGTAATTCAATGTAAAGCTCACTGGTAGCTAACACACTGTTTTAATGATTTAATAATCTACTGTGCAATCAGCATACATCATGTGTACTACAACAAGCGCAAATTTGATAAAAAGCTGTGATATTTTGTAGAAAAAGGAACAACTTAATAAATGTGGTTTAAAGCCCAAAAGAAATTCTTTTTCCTTTTATCACTCATCATCTTACAACATTCAGATCAGAATATTAGTCATTAAAATGTTATACTAATGTGGAAATGATTTCATCCTTAATATTCCTATAGACGAGGCATATTCAACCTGGGGTACGCATACTCTTGCGGGTACGCAAAGACTTCCTAGGGGTACATTTATATGTTTCCTGAATGATCATAAAGTTATGAAAAATATTTCAACCCAGAGATTTGAACTGCTCTACCCGTATACCCAGCAATGATTAACATACAGCTGCACTCGCTAATAATTTGTGCTGTTTGTTTCAAACGCCGACAACAATAACAGTGTCTGAGAATGCTGTTACATAACTGTTAATCTACTGACAGTTCAGTACTCAGTATATTTTTGTGACTGTTAGGTGCAGGTTCGTTTTCTTTACTCAAAGTTTCACATCATTCTTTATATTTGTGAACTGTTGAATGTCTTTATTGTGATAGTCCACTATTTTAACTTTTGTTGTGGGATGGATAAATTCATTATAAGAGGAAAATGTAAACTCAGTGAAATGAGTGATACTATCGATAATGTTGAACCATTGCAAGTGAAAAGTACACCAATGCTTGTTCCACCACGGGACAATGGTGAAAATAGTGTTGAAGTTGAACCATCTATGAGCAAGTTGAAAAACCTGAGAAATGTGAAATGCAGTGAATCTTACATTAAGTATGGATTTGTATCAAATATGTCTGATCCACCTCTTCCCCTCTGCATTATTTGCAATTAAACTCTGTCTAATTCTATGAAACCATCCCTACTTCACAGATATTTGGTAACCAATCACGGCAAATGTAAAGACAAGTCAGTTGAATTTTTCTGGCGCAAAGCAGAAAATTTTAATAAAAGTTCAGACTTGATACACAGTTTAACAAAATCAACTAAGGTAGTGCCGGAGATATCATATGAGTTAGTGTTGCTAGTTACAAAAAATAATTCACCTTATACCACAGTTGAATCTCTTATTATTCCTGGTTCTTTGATTATAGCAGCTAAAATGTTACACAAGATTCCGCTAAAGTAATCAAAACAGTTCCAAATTGTGACACAAGTGTAGGGCATAGAATTCATGATATGACACAAGATATTTTTGACCAAATAGCAGAAAATATTCAAATAGACAAAAGATTTGCCATTCAAATTGGTGAATTGGTAGATGTGTCTAATGATGCTGAGCTACTTATATATGTTTGGTATTTTGAAGTTAAAAAGGGTGCTATTGCTGATGAAATTCTAGGATGTAAACAATTACCAGAACATACAAGGGGAGAAGGATGCTTTTAAAATTCTTGAGAATTTCTTAAGATTAAAATTAAATATGTCATGGGACTGGTGTGTAAGTTTGCCCACAGATGGTACTGCTTCATTGACAGGTAAAAAAAGTGGTCTTATTGCTTGTATTCGCGAAATTAGCCCCGAAATAATTTGGCAACATTGCATTATACACAGAGAGAAATTGGTGGCGAAAAAAATAACTCCTGATTTACACGAAACATTGAACACTGCTATAAAAATAGTCAATTTAATAAAGTCACGTGCCCTGAACTCCTGTGTGTTCAAAAAAATGTGTGAGGAGATGGGAGTTACACACAGTCAATTGTTTTTGCTCACCAAGATGCGCTGGTTATCACGTGGATGCATATTAATTCATCTTTTTGAACTAAAAAATGAGGTAAAATGTTTCCTTACAAAATTGAGATCTGATCTGGTGAAGCATTTTGAAGATGAAGAGTGGATTTGCCAGTTAGCTTATCTGATGGATATATTCAACAAATTTAACAAGCTTAATCTTCAACTCCAAGGTTTTGACAGAAGCATTTTTAAAGCTCATGAGAAAATAAGGGGTTTTTATAAGAAGGATTTATTTTGGATTGTGTTAATAAAGGGAATATTGCATTTTTTCAGCTCTTTTGTAACATAGTGGACAAAATGAAGTTAGTATTGCTGGATGTTTGGAAATAATCAAATTCCACCCACAAATCTCAGATTACAGCTTTTAAAATACTTCCCAGAAATTGAGAAAGACAATATTACACAAAAATCGATTACAAATCCGGTTTGCACCACTGCCATCAATTTCTCTGATCTTCCCGTAAAATTACAAGAAAATCTTTTGGAAATATCTGTTGACAGTTTACTGAAAATAAAATTAGAAAGCATGTCAATTTGTGATTTCTTGCATTACCCATGCAAAGAGTACCCTGAACTTAGTGAGTGTGCCATTACACACCTTCTTCCATTCCCCTCAACTTATCTGTGTGAGCAGGTTTCTCTGCATTGACAGCAATCAAAACGAAACAAAGAAATTGCTTGAATCCAGAATCCCCATTGATACTCACACTAACAAAGATTCAGCCATGAATAGAGGAGTAGTGTCCAGAAAACAAGCTTAACCATCTCATTAACAGGCCAGAAACATATATAACTTCACAATGTTATATCTATGTGCTACCTGCAACATATTTACATAGTTCCTGTGTTTATTTTATATACTTATAACATAATCCTCCTTTGTGTAATATTTAATAAATTGTAAATGTTATAATCTATTTTAGATATGGTTAAGCATAATTTAAATTTGGGAAAACTCGAGGGCTAGGCCTAGGGGCACAGGCTGGTATGGAGAATTGTCAGTGGGGGTATGTGGAGAACAAAGGTTGAATACCACTGCTTTAGACTACCAACCCTCAACCAATTCCACACTAATTTCCATCAGATTTGTTGACATCTTTATACAGCTGTTGACAATTGTTTCCAACTATTGACAAAGGTTAAATGCCTATTATAATGCAATGAAAAAGAGAGTTCTCTTTAAGGGCTGGTTCGTGATAACTGACAATGGTAACCAAAACAGGACAAAGTTAAAAGACAAGTATTATGATGCAAGTGTTCACAATTAATGGAAAGCTTTCCTGGATCTCAACAACAGAAAGGAAGACTTGACCAAGTTTTAACTTTCTGGTTCCTGGGTATGGCACATTAGAGCCATACTGAACATAATGCTCTTCACTATTATTTAAGGCAGCCTGACGTGAAACAGCTGCTAGAGCTCTGTGAGTTCCAGGTAAGGAAAATGTAATTGGAAGAAATCTAGCAAATGTGCATCCTGATCACAGATTCTGACTCCCTCAAGATCAATAAAGCTAGTTCTAGCAAAAGTGAAATCTGTAGTTTGTATATATGTAATTCAAAACTAATGGTTGCTTCAAAAACAGCAAAAATTACAAAGAACAATAAATAGTTTTAATGCATCTGCATTTTCAAGATGTTTACTTTGTCACACGTTTATGTTGGCTGAATTGGAAGCATAGTATTGTTATGTTGCAAATAACATCCCAATTTGCAAAACCGACTTTCCACTTTGTTATCAATATGCATTCACATTCTTGTTAACCAGGATATTGTGAGCCAAAGTGTTATACGCTGTTTTTTTTCCCTGTTCTTTGGTTGTTGTGAACCAGCCTAAAATTAGTAGAAGAAATGTAATGGTCATAGATAATACCTAGCATAGATCCAAGAGGAACAATTAAGTATGAGCAATAAGTTCCTATCTGACAGTTGAACTGGCTTGTCACATTATTCTTTCTTTCATATTCAGCTTCTGGAATAGACACTTCTGGAAAAATGTTACTAAAACAGTCTCTTTTTTCCACATCTGTCTCTGAAATTAAAGTCCTAAAGAGATTTTCTCTTTTCTTCTTATACAATTAAGTCATGAATTTTGGAAGACTAGTAAGTCATTGAGATGATGATGAGCAGCAGCGGCGGCAGCAGCATTATTTTTTATTAATATTATTATGACCTCAAGAAGATTATCTTCCTGTGAAATAATTTGATTGTTTTCCCTTTCTTTGCAAAAACAGAAAATTGGTTACAAACTTTGTACACAAACTCCAAATATTGCAAACTACTCTGAAGCCCTATACAGACAGAGACAGTTGTTGTACAGGAAATAGCATCACAGAAAGGTACATCTTGTGCTACTGACTTGTATGCTATCTAGTATGGATGTATGAACATATGACACCATATCAGTGGCATTGCTACTGTTACTGCAGTTAGCATTTCTGTAATATATAGCTCATTTACAATTTCCTCAATATTCTACACATGCAATTAGAGATGGGCAGAAAATAATGTAACAGTTTCATTGTAATGGAGACAGAACCAGTATTGTTTAGCCAGTAATGATTACAAAGTAACTAATTACCCATTAATGATTACAAAGTAACCAGATATCCAGTAACAGTTCCGAAGTAATGACAGTTACTAGTTATTTCCTTAACTGTTATCAAATCTGGATGACATCATTCATATATATATTGTTATTTGTTTGCCTGGAATTAATAATTACCCTGTTATACAGTATTAATTCCCTATGCAAGAGGTTATGAGTGACATCAATCTAATATTACCATCTGGTGAGAAAAAAAGCCCACTAGCTATCTGCTTTTCTTTATACTTATGAGTTGAGATTATCTGCATCCTTTCTGATGTAATGATGTTAAACAATGAGTGCCTTTGAGTGCTAATATTTCTCTTCTCTAGCATCATCGCCTTTCAACATGTCAAACACCACATTTTATCCAACATCCTATGAGAATATTTAAGTTTATTCTTCATTTCAATCATAATGATGTTGGTAAAAATTGTATGTTTTTGCTTTGCTATGCCTGCATTATCTGAGATTTATATTTAGGTTCTCGTATACCTCAGTTCATCTTTACAATTCAGACAATGCAAACTCAATAAACTTATGAAAACCAGTTCCATGTGAATATGTGTACCCAAAATGTGATCTTTACAGGTTATAAATATATGGACGAGACCACATACTTTGATGTAGACTCACTCTCATGAAACAGCTGCTGGAGTTTACAAGTTTGAGTAATCATTCCATGGAGTTGCAAGATTGTTTATTTTGTGCTTCTTATTGCTTCAAATGTGATCACAATCTAGCATGTAACCATTATTGTACTGTAAGCATGACAGTTATAACCATTGCATGTAAATAACTGTTAGCCACATCTCTATGTGCAATGGTCCAAAGTTGCCATAATATTCATTAAAGCTTACAGAGGCAAAGCATGCCTTTACAACAGGCCACCTTTAGATAACTTCAACAAAGCCAGCATTACTGCATAGCTCAGTCAGAAGAGCAGCTGGTTGCTGTGCATGGGTCCTGGGTTTCCTTCCTGGTTATGGGTAGAACATTTTTATTTTATTTCCTATCCTCCCCAGAGTCTGGAAGTAAATTTTGAAAGACTATTTTTATTGCTGCAAAGATATTGCAATACTATATGCAATTTTATTTACATAGTTCAAAGTTATATTTCGGTATTTTATTCGGTTATCTATACTGCCTGAAGTTAAGCACCTGGAAGCAATGGAGGAAATGCTATGAAACTTCATGTGTTGAAGGGTTATGTGACAATATTTCTGTGATTAGAAAACAGAGTGATACATTCAACAATGTTATAGTACTAGCCCATATCAATGTGGTGGTACACCTCCCCTGGCCTGGATACATGCATGTATTTGGTTCAGAAGCATGTGATATAGCCACCGTATACTCTTCTGAGGAAAGATGGCCCACAACTGTTGTAGCTGGTTCCATGAGAACCTGGATACAGGCACTGGGATGGAGCTGATGTCCAAGCTGGTCCCACAAATGTTCTATTGGGGAAAAGTCTGAGGATTTTGCTGGTCATGGGAGCAATTCAACCCCTGCAGATAGTTCCTAGAGACATGTGCCATGTGTGGATAAGCATTTTCCTGCTGATAGATGGTATCAGGATATTGTCGCATAAGAGGTAACACATAAGGATACAGGATTTCTGTGGCATACCGTTGTGCTTTCAGAGTTCTTTAAATTACTACCAGATGTGACCTAATATATCCAATTGCTTCCCTACCATGATGCCAGGAGTAACACCATTGTGCCTTTCCAAAACATAGGAGAATGGCACCTCTCCCTATATTGTTGCCATACTCGCACACAACGGTCATCTGAAGTAATGCAGAACCAGGTTCATTGCTAAACACAATATGATACCACTCATCAGCTATCCATCCTTTCTGGGCAGGTACCACTCCAAATATAGCCTTTTCTGCCGTGGCATTAATAGCTGTTTACGCCTGGAATGATAATTCCATAGTCCAGCTGCTGACAATCTGCAATCAAAGCTACAGGAAGATGCAGGATGTTGCAGTGAGTTGATTACTTGTTCTTGGATAGCAGGGGCAGATATGAAGAGTTTGCAATTGACCTGGAGCAGAATACGGCGATCCTCCCTTGTGGTGGTTAGGCATGGTCAACCAGAACCTTCATGATAAGTGTGGTTGTAGTTCGAATTCAGGCTACTGTCATATCCAGATTGACCAGCCGAACACATGGAGACCCCATTCAGACTCTTTCAGATGCTGGTAATGTTGTCTAACATGAGTAAGTAGCATTCTGTGTGTCCTTCATGTTAAACAGTAACTGTTGCATGCTAGACATGGCCCTTATATATATATATATATATCTCATCAGGCCTGTTAACAGGATCACATGATGACAACCCTAATGCACACTAGTGGCCATTCTAGCTGTCACAGAGCTGTCATGTGCACACCCATCAATGGTGTGTATATGTATAATGTTGCATGAGCATTGGACTGTTTATTATGGTGCTTAACTTTCTTGTCAAGCAGTGTATTTACATTTTCCCTGCGTTGTTCAGTCATACTTTTGTATTAAGTTGCAGTACATCAAAGTTTATATTTATATTTACAAATTTAAGAATGAATTTTGAAGGTTTTCACAAGTTCAATGTTTTGTATTGGCCATTGCCTTCTTGTTCTCACTAAAATTTTCCTAAGATCTTCTCTTTCACTTTTAACCATTCACATCGGCACAGGATATGTTGCACTGATGGTTCACTTTCCCTGCACGTGCACGTTCGATCTTCCACTGTCTTAAATCGGTTACATGTCCAAATTTTCATGTCCTGTGAGCATTACTTAGACTAATTTGGTCCTGAATTATGGTTTATACTCATGTTTGTGCATATTAAGACTGAAAAATTACAAAGTTATACATGGCAGCTATAGTATAATAAGCAAACTTAAGCAATCAGCATATATATATAAAATTCAAACTGCAGTCAGACAATGGTCAATGGAATGGTTATCAGATGGTAAGGAATATAGCTTTGTTTACTGGATGCCATTTGGAAGCAATGTCATGGACGATCATGCACGCACAGAGCTATTTTCTATATGGCACCATCTCTTGTACACGAAATGTCTCCATTTGTACATGGCTTAACAGTATGCAACATTCTTTCTTCAGAACAGTTTAAAACAATGCTAGTGAAGAATATAAATGAAACTCGGCTTCATATCTAAGTCATCCCTCCTCTAAATAAAAAGTGACCACAAGGTTCAGTAATGCTGATTATACCATCCATACCTTTTGTTACCAAAGCTATTTAGATCCCAATTTGAATTCAGATTACACACAAAATGCACACTTTAAGAAGAAAGTAATAAGAATGCTTGAAATTCGTAACTATCCATTACAGGACATACTCCGATACCAAAAGTTTCCTACTCACTTTATTACAGAAATCTTCCTCATACCAAGGCCACCCAAAAGGGAGACAACCTGGACTTGTGTGGGGGCCTAGGATTTTGGGAGGTCTGGAAGTCATAAAATATTAAAAACTCAAAGAAAAAATGAGGGAAAAAAACAGGATTCACATACTTAAAATATGTGATTTGAGTCTAGGTCTAAATATTATACCTTACTCTTTATTAGCCTTGGCTGTTACGTATGAAATTTTCAATGCTTAACTCCTAATATGTTGTCCTAAATGTTGTGCATTGACATTTAAGTTCAGTGTTGGCACTAGCAGTAATGTACTTCAGTGGTCTCATACTTTATGTCCCTGTTGCACCTGCTTATAGCATTGTTAATGAAAAGATGACTGCATGCTGCTGATAGAATGTGTATATTTTGATCTTTGATGCAAATGTATAAGTAGTGGCACATCCACATAAGGCCAGTAATAAAGTTTGTGATTGTTGGTGGGTTAACAGCAGCAAATTGTTGGAAAGTCTATCCTAAAAACAATGTTAGCCTGTGGTGTTCTGAATAAATGTAAAACTAATTAAAGCAGTTATAATTGATAATGGAGCAGTTAAGTAGGTATAGATATGTTTAGCTAACTGCTATAGTGAGAAGTTGCTATAAATCAGATGCTAAGACAATATGAAAAACAAAAAGAAGAAAAATACCAGGAAGAAATTCAACAATACAAAAACATAACCAGGCACTTCTCAACTTCAACAGTCCTGTCAAATTTTAAGAACAATCAAATACAGAAGCTGAAGATAATATAGGTGAACTTATTCTTACTACTAGAGATTGGATGTCAGGCAAAATGCCTATACTTATTCATTATATTTATCATAAAAAAGTCTTAATTTATGCTCAACCCATTTACCTGTAGAGCTATTTTTCATTAAGGTATACCTGCCTATTTTTGCATCTTTTTTATTTTATATTTAATTGAAAAATTATGGGAGAAAGGTATTAAAATGCATGCAACTTATATCTCATGACTTCATGTATGATGATTAGGTTAAAGTAGCAGTTTGACACCTTGTATCGAACAGTACACTGAATAAACCTGGAAGCTGATCTGCTGTTTCTCTAATTTTCCAGCAGAATTGTTCAGCTGGCACATTTCTGATACTGGTCAGATGGACAAATCACCTGTAAAGCTCATTTTCAATGCTAAAAAATAGGAAATATAATCTAAAAGTGGAAAATTTGGAAAGTAGTAGTAGTATCCTCTCACTCCACTGGAAGCAAGCATAGGATCTTGAAGAATGCACACCAGTGTATCTTGTGTTTTAACACTACCTTAATTTCCTTCCAGCTCTTTGCTGAAGCTTCTGCGTCCTTTCTAAAGGTGCTATGTAATTCTTGGGAAATTTTGGAAAAGTGTCTTGTAATTCTGTACAGTCAATCACTGTTAATGACTGGTGAAAACTAATGTGTGTTGAAAGTGATAGAGTATACTAATGAAATATACAATATTACTTGTACAGTGTTTTGGTTACACTTGTCAAGTGTATTATATTATTAAATACTGTAAGATGTAATTATTTTATTTCAATTGGTAACAAGAGACATCCAAGACATATTTAGTTCATATTCCTGATCTATGGCCTCCTTTTTCATGCAGTTTTAAAGGTTTTAGACTTACTTTAACAAATGTTATGCCTATTTTGCATTTTTAGGGCATTTTTGCCTACCTATTTTGAATCTTTTAAGTGCCTAACGTCCACTCTCTACTTATATCTATTGAATGTCTAGTACCCACCTATTTACCATTACCATCAACCCAAGCAAGAGAGACTGAAAGTGCCAGACATTTGGGGGTCGTCATATCCTGGCCAGTGGCCACCAAAAATTACAAGTTTTTTGAGGGGAATAACTTCTAAGAAAGTTTCACCTGAAATAGATAGGTAATAAAAGTTTACAAGGATGTTATGGCTAAAAAAACAACAGAAATTTACAGATCATTATCTTTATTCTAAATATTTTTGTGGGAAATTCTACATGAAAATAGACTTAAAAATAAAAAATAGGTATTCTGAGACCATATCAGTTGACTAAAATACATACTCACTTAAACACAAACACAATTACAATTACGTGAACAAGCAGGTACATGGATATACTTACATTAATACACACATGGGAACAAGCAAAAACAGACATGCTCAAAAATTCTCAGAATACACACAGACGAACACAGTCATGCATTCATATATACTTACATTCCTGCACTCGCACATACATATACATGGATATCAATAATAGGAGTTGAAAGAAAAAAAGCATATCACTGCAAAAAATATTTTGAAACGAGCTCAATTTTCACAATTTATGCGAAATACAAATAATATACACTAACAAGAATTTTACTACAATAGCATAGCGAGAGTACATTAGCAATATTTACCTACTACAAGTGTTCAAGAATAACAGAATCTTACTTATAAGGCCTCCTATCCTAACCAGCTAGGAATGATCTGAACAAAATCCCAGAGTGTGCTAGTATACCTTCTGCCAGATAGTTGGGGGAGGGCCAATCCAAGATTGAATTCCATAACCCCAAGCTAACACATTAATAAAAGGTGGTTTCCCTCCCAATGTAGGAAGAAAAATCTTATGTGTTTCATTCACATGATTTTCTCTACATCTCTGTAACAAGTAATTGTTAAAAAGCTTATTTTTCTACTTCATGATAATCAAGCTAAACATTACCAGCAATTGTCTTTATTACTTGCTTCCGTGTACGTAGAAGGGAAAAAATTGAATGTATTCCATTCACATGATGTCCTCTAGCTGCTAGGTAAAAAAAGTTTAATTCAAAACATTAATCTGTTATCTACATCATGCTAATCAAGATAAACATTTATGGAATTAGTACCAAACTTAAATACCAAGTTTGGTATTTAATGGTCTTTTCATTTTTGAGCTATGCTGTCCACACACAGACCTTTTTCTGATTTTTTTTTTTTTTGAATCAGGGGGACCCAAATCATGTCTTTGGGGTGAAATCTCAGTATCAAATTTTTGGGAGCATTACAATACCTTCACTGTACATAGTACGTGTACAGAAAGTAAAAATATCTTATAGCTAACTGCCATCAACCCTCCAATTCCACAAGAATGGGATAAATTTCCAATTTCCAACCAAAAACTCTCTATCCTCTGACATTGCATATGATCAGTACCATCACGCCATGGTACCTAAAAATTAAAAACTCTTCAACTGTACTTAAATTCAAAATGTTTTACTATTTTTCAGTCTAGATCCTAACTACATACTGATATTTTTCATTTAAGACATTTCAGAAACTCCACAAGTTCAAAAAGATACTAGTATCCAAAAATTAAAAACTCATTCGAAAGAAACCTCCATGATTATACAAGAGTTGAAAGATTCTAGTGTCAAAATTGTAGAGTTTCTAATTTTTAGGTACTAGTATCTTTTGTTGATGTGGCGGTTTCTGAAATGTCTTAAACAAAAATATGACCAAGCAGTTAGGATGTACATTGAAAACTAGTAATATATTTTGAATTTGAGTAAAGTAGAGTTTTTAATTTTTAGATACTAGTATATTTTTTGTTATTGTGAAGGTTTCCAAAAATGTCTTAAATGAAAGATATGAGTATGTACATAGCATCTACACTGATAACTAGTAACATATTTTGAATTTAAATAAAGTTGTAGAGTTTTTAATTTTTAGGGCTAGTTTCTTTTTGATGCTGTGGAGGCTCCTGAAATGTGTTAAATGAAAAATATGGTTTATGTAGTTATGATGTATACAGAAAACTAGTGATACAATTTGAATTTGAGCAAAATTGTAGAGCTTTAATTTTTAGGTACTAGCATATTTTTTTGTTGTAGTGGAGGTTTCTGAAAGTGTCTTAAATGAAAGATATGAGTGTGTAGTTAAGATCTACAGTGAAAACTAGTAATGCATTTTGAATTTGAGCAAAATTGTAAATTTTTAATTTTTAGGTACTAGTATTTTTTTGTTGCTGTTGTTGTAGGTTCTGAAAATGTCCTAAATGAAAGATATAAGTATGCAATTAGGATCTACACTGAAAACTAGTAATATATTAAGTTTTGGAGTGTTTAATTTTTAACTACTAGGGGGTAATGGTATGCAATATCGTAGGAAAGTAGGCTTTTTGGTTGAAAGTTGGCAAGTTATCCCATTCTTGTGGAATTGAAGGGTTAATGGTAGTTATCTGTTAGATATTATTCTTCCTACAATGGGAGAGAAACCACCTTTTGTTAATGCGTTAGCTTGTGGTTTTGGAATTGAATGTTGGACTGAGCCTCCCCCAACTACCTGGCGGAAGGTATACTAGCACCCTCTGGGGTTTTGTTCAGATCATTCCTAGCGCTGGTTTGGATAGGAGGTGTTATGAGTTAGATTCTGTGTTATTCTTGAGCACACATAGTAGGTAAATGTTGCTAATGTATTTTTGCAATATTATTGTGGTAAAAATTCTTGTTAGGGTATATTATTTATATTTTGTGTAAATTGTGAAAATTGAGCTCATAGTTTTGATATTCTTTTTTCCGGTGATATGCTTTTTTTTCTTTTATCTCCCGTTATTGATAATCTGTGTCCATGTACATGAATGTAAGTATGTATGAATGTATGTGTGTATGCTTGTTCATGTGTTTGTGTAAGTGAGTATGTGTTTTAGTTTGAACATATGAGTACATTCCTTAGGAGGGTCGCGGGTTTGTTTCCAATGATAGGGTATTTGTTTCTTTTTTCCTCCTTTGTTTGTGATCTGTGTTCGTGTGTATGTATGTGTGTATGCTTGTTCTGTTCATATGTATGCTTGTTCATGTATGTATTCAGAGAATTCTTGAGTGTATCTGTTTGTCCTTGTACTCATGTGTAATTAATGTATTTCCACGTGTATGCTTGTTCATGTGTTTGTGTGTAAGTGAGTATGTGTTTTAGTTTGAATATATGAGTGCATTCCTTAGGAGGGTTGCGGGTTCATTTCCCGGTATTAGAGATTTTTTTTTATATCAGCATCAAAAATCTTGTCTGAAATGAAATAAAAGGCTGCAGACCTGTCAAGAAAACAAAACTAACTCCTGCTATGGTTGCTAAACCCTAGCTGGGCAAAGGAGCTAGGATAAAGACCTAAACTTCTGGAAATTGGCAAATATGAAAATGTTCATTGTAAAAATTCTTAATGAGTTACACTTTACATTGGTTATCTGGATTATCTGGAACTAAAGGTCAACTTTGAAACAATTCACGTTGGCTTCTTTGGTTCAGGTTTGCTTTTGTGTGAAAGCACTTCTGAAATTCTTGCAAACAAAGCTCGGTTTCTGTGAAGGCATTCTGGTGAAATGTATCACCCAGATTGTGTTGTGCAGGCTATAAAAAATTCCACCAAATCCATGATATGGTCAGTCATCAATGGCAACGGCACTGGACTTTTCTATGTTGTTCAAGGGACAATGTGGCAGGTTCTGTACAAAGAAGTGTTGAGGAGTAGGCTGCTGCCTCAAATAAGAAACTGATTCCCAAATGGAGAATCATCCATATTTATGCAAGGTAGAGCACAATGTCACACTGCAAAATCAGTGATAGTTTTTCTGAGACAGCATAACATGCCTTTGTTGCCATGGCTGGAGAATTCACTAGATATGAACGTGATTGAAAATGTCAGGAAGCTAGTGAAGAAAGAAGTAGCAAAGGAAGTGATTATATGAATACTAGGCTTATTGAAAAGATAATAGAGATCTGGAATCCTCATCCACATATACAAGAGACAGTTCAGACATGTATAAATAGCATGCCAAGGCAAAATAAAGCATTTATAGCTGCCATAGGTGGCTCAACTAAGTACTAAAAGCTTCATAAAATTGTAAGCATCTGATAACAGTTCAGAAATATATTCAATTATCACAATAAGCATACATATTATATTTCAAATTCTTCATCAGTGTTTAAGAAAATGTAATGTTTCAATGTTGGCTAGTAATAATAAAAAGAATATTAGTTGCATTTTTGTCTCCCAATCTTGCATGATAGTGAGAAATCAAGGTGTGCCTAATAATATGTCAAGTACTGTATTTTTGAAGGAGAACATTCAACATGGTCTGCAGTCAAACATTTAATATCAGATTGCCTTTTCTTTTCTTTGTGTCATCTCATTTCATCTATTTTCTTTTGTCTCAGAAGATTGTGTTCAATTATTGTCAAGTTAAGTCTCCTTATTCTTCTCATTCTGTTTTTCACTCTTTCTTCACTTAAAGTATTTATACTACCTGCCAGCCTTTCTCTTTTATCTAGATGCTTGTACTGTGATGCGGATTTTGCCATTTTGAGACATAAACCATGGTATCTATGCTATATGTCTAAAAAAAAGAAAAATTACATAGTCTACAAATGTACTATATTATAAGATTCTTTTAACATCAAACAAAAAAATATTTTATTGAATGTCAGAACATTGCCGCTATAATGTAGTATTAGGAGGGGAAGAAAAGACAAACATTTTCACTGCAATTATGACAAACATATACATCAAATTCTAAATGTTGCGACTGACACTACAGCAATCACCTAACCTTAAAAGTATAACATTATCAACTGTATGGAATAGAATCATAAACTCATTGCATATTTAGAACATTTATATATCAGATTAATCCTACTTGTTGGAACAGAAGTATCACAGCATTTAAAATTCTTAATTTATTTGTCAAAAGAAGATACAGGAATGCAAAGCCTTTGTTTCCTCATAGACAAGCAAGTTATGGAAAGTGCTCAGTGCTCATTTAATAATTTTAATTCTTGCCAACACTGATGTACAAAAATATAGTTTACAAAGAACTCTACTATATTATGATATTTTGGTGTACATTTCCATGGAATTAGTCGATGTGATTGAACTCTTGGGAAAATATGATCCATTTCTAAGAGTATATACTCTATGAAGAAGTGTCAAGAGTAAAGTAAAACAATTCTCCATTACTTATCCTGGAGAGCACAAGATGTATTTCTGTAGTGTGCAAACAAATATAACAATACATATTACAAGAAACAGAGAATGCTGTGTATTTTTCATTCATATGTGATGAAACACCTAATGTTTCAAAATAGTCTGAATATTTTCATAGTAAGGCATGTTTTCATGGTAAATTAAGTTTTTTTTCTTATTGTAAAGATGAAAATGAATGGGACATATATATGAAAGACTCTTAAAAATGTTTTGAATTTTGTAAGAAATCAACTAAGACTATAACAAATGCATAAAAACAATTAAGACTAAGCATTATTTTTACAAAGTGTATATACTCATGTTATTATTTATACTATATGTTTAGTTTTGTAATCAATCTGACGATCCTTGTAAATTATGTATTACAAATGGAGATAATAAAGAAAGAAATTATACAAAATTTCAAACATCAGAACATTGATGTTGTAACTAGTGAGCAAGTACTCTACTGGCTGAGCCTCTACCTAATCACCTGGATTGTTGCAGTTGTGGATAATGGGTGCAAAGAGTTCTAATGTAGCCACCAGTTTTGTTGTGTACAGATGTGCAAGATGGACCACTGGATTGTTGCAGGGGTCTGTGACCTTAGCAAGTGAACACATGCAATAATACACTTTTTTTATTTTGGAAGTTGATGACAGTGTTGTTGAGATAGAATTAAAAGTAAACATTGAGTTGATTAATGACACTAAAAAACACTCACATTTAAATTTCCTGGAACATGTCAACTGGACATTGACTAATTGCTCGTGGTGACGCTGATCGATACATCAATTGCTCTGGTGTTGGTTCTGTGAATTTGTACAATGAGTCGCCCTGGGGGATATCGAAGTTGATACTCCCATTTTTGTTTTTCCAAATGAAAATTTGTTCCCAAGTTGCCAATTACTTGCTTTCCAGTTATGTGTTTCAATAGTTTCGGCTCTGGGTTTATATCATGGTTTTTTATGTCCAAAAATGGGTAATAACTGCTGATTTCTCTAGATCAACGGTTCCCAACCGGTGTGCCCCGACACCCTAGGGTGCCGTGTGATTGGCTAAGGGGTGCCGCGAGATATTGAGATAAACAAAAAAAAAAAATACCTTCTACTGAAGCCTTAAGTCTTGTAAGGTCTTGAAATAAAATAAGTCAAATCAATTACTCTCATGCACGGTAGATGGTGATAGTGGTCGATTCACTTCAATAATTCAGTTATACTAGTATACCACAGATGGCATTAAAGCTATACCCTGCCGAACATTCCCGAGACTTCGACAGATGAATATATAAAAGTGTATGCCACTTGGCGCTTTCAGTTGCCTTCCTCGCGTTGATTCACAGTGTTTAGCTATGGATAAGTTCATTGTTAAACGTAAACGCCAGGACAGTGAAAGTGAACAGTCGGCTCCTACTGCTTGCTTTAAGAAGCCAAGTCTTACAGTTTCTCCCGGACCGTTGAATTCACCACATAAAGAAGACAAACGAAAGAAAAGAACATACCGGGACAGTTACTTAGCATATGGATTTAAGTGGAATAACAAAGAGGAAAACCCTATCTCTGTGTGTTTAGTTTGTGGCGAAACACTTAGCAACGAGGCCATGGTACCTAGCAAACTGAAGCGGCATCTTACAACAAAGCATCCTAGTGTGCCACAGAAAAGTGTAATGTATTTTTCACATATATTAGAAGGGGAGAAGAAAACAGCTGTGCGAATGGTAAAGAGAATGACCATAGGTGATACGGCTCTTGAAGCCTCATTTAAAGTAGCAGAACTGATAGCTAAAAAAAAAAAAGAAACCTCATACTCTTGGAGAGGAAATCACTGGCCCTGCATGTCAAGTTATAGTTTCAACAATACTTGGCGAAGGAGCAGCTAATCAAATTTCGAAAGTTCCTCTATCCAACAACACAATCAGCCGCAGGATATCTGAAATGTCATGCAATATCAACAAACAAGTCACAGAGAAAATAAAAACTTATGGAACATTTGCTTTGCAAGTAGATGAGAGTCTTGATATTGGTGACAACCCGCAACTCCTTGGTTTTATCAGATATATTGATGAAAAAGATATTAGTGAACAGCTTCTGTTCTGTAGACCGCTGGAGACTACAACCACAGGCCATGGTATTTTCGTTTCTATTAATTCCTATCTCAATGACCATGATCTTTCATGGAAAGACTGCTGTGGTAGATGTACAGATGGTGCACCATCTATGTCTGGGAAAATTAAAGGTTTTACTGCCAGAGCTCTCAATGAAAATCCATCCATTATTATAACTCACTGTTTTCTGCATAGAGAGGCATTAGTCGTGAAAGCGTGTAATGAAGATTTTGCTGAAGTGTTTAACCAAGTTGTGAAAATGGTGAACTATATGAAGTCTCGACCTTTAAAGTGCAGCATTTTTGAACAGTTATGTCGCGCAACGGATGCAGCTCATACCTCTTTGTTACTTCACACAGAAGTAAGGTGGTTGTCGCGGGATCGTGTATTGAACTGGTTTCTCGAACTTAAAGAACACTAAAATTTTTTAAGGATGAAAATGAAGACACATTTCATGAGTTCTTACTAAGTGATTCTTGGTGTTTTGAACTGTCGTATCTGGCAGATATTTTATATTTTTCATAAGCTGAATGAACTGAATGTTTCGATGCAGGGTCGACATGAAACAATAATCTCCTCAACCAATAAAATGAAAGGTTTTAAAAGAAAACTTAGTTCTTGGAAGTCTGCAGTTCAAAAGGAGATTTGTCGAACTTTCCATCTCTTCTTAATGTGGCAGGAGATAAAGATCTGGGTAAGCATTTGTGATCACTTATCAAGATTGCAAGATGCAATAGATGGGTACTTTCCAACTATTTCCACTACGAATCTCGACTGGGTTGTCTCACCATTTGATTTCGTAGATAGTGCAGAGGAAATAGATTTCACTGCTTGCAAACGAGATGAATTTATTGATCTTTGCGCTGATTCCACACTCAAAGGTAAGTTCACCAAGAGTGAGGCGTCGGTGGCTAGTTTTTGGCTTCAACAGAGAGAGGAGTACCCTAACCTAATGAAGAAAGCAATTAACGCACTTTTGCCCTTTACAACATCCTATCTATGCGAGCAAGCCTTCTCTGCTATGGTGATAATAAAATGCAAAGCAAGAAATAGACTGAATAACCTTAAGGATGATTTGCGTGTTTCACTATCAACTGTAAGACCCGACATCACATATCTGTGCTCTAAGCATCAATCACAAGTTTCACATTAATCATTAATCGAACAAAATTTATTGATGTATTTTTACTCAGTGATTGTAGTAAAGTTTACTGTATTATGTTATGGTGTACGTTATTATTATATAATATTTCAATAAATTAACATATTAAGCTTAATTTTCTTTTAATTCAAGGAAGGGTGCCCCTGATGTTTAATGTTATTCCCAAGGGTGCCGTGAACTTCAAAAGGTTGGGAAACACTGCTCTAGATGTTTGTACTTTATGCATCTGAAGTGTTCCTTGGTTCTTTTTTCCAGGTTCCTCTTGGTTTTCCCAATGTAAACTTTGTTGCAACTGTTGCATTTTATTTGGTAATTCTAGATTTTTTATTTGATGGGATGCTGTCTTTAGTGATGGGTCCAAGTAAATTTTTTATGGTGTACTTATTAACTGGTACCAATTGTATGTTGACTCTTTAAAAATCTTTTTGAATTTGTAAAATATATGTGGATGAAATGTGAATTTTTTGAAACACTTTTTCTCTTCTTTTGTATGAAGCGTGGTTGTTTCATTTAACAATTATTTATTTTTTGCTGCATTTGCTTTTTTGTCTACTAGTGACGTTTGGAAGCCATTTATTTCTGCAATTTCAACTATTTTTTTATATTCTGTATCATATTCATTTTTTGAGAGTGGAATGTTCACCAGCCTGTGTGTTAAATTATTGAAAACTGCCTTTTTATGAGATCTTGGGTTGAAGCCACTTGCTTTTATGTAATTGTCCATTTGTGATGGTTTTCTATATATTCTAACATTTATTCTGTGTGCATTTTTAATGATTTTAATATCCAGAAATGGAAGTTGTCCATCCTTTTCAGTTTCTAGTGTAAATGTTATATTTTTTTCTTGCAAATTTAACAGTTTTAGTGCATCCTGAATATACTTCTTAGGAACCATTGTGAAAATATCATCCATATAACTTTGCCAAATTTTAAAGATCTGCGGGAACCCTTTTGTTACTCTAGTTTCTAAGGAACTCATATAAAGATCTGCAAGCAATGGTGAAAGAGGGTTGCCCATTGCTAAACCTGATGTTTGGCAGTAAAATTTAGATTGAAATTGGAAGTAGTTCTGCTCTATGCATAATTTTGTTAGGTCAATGTATTCAGAAATTTCCCTATTGGGTATATCTATAGAATGAAGCCAGTTTTGAATTAATGGTAGTAGTTTCATTATTAGTATGCTTGGAAAAAGAAATTTTACATCAAATGACATGTCATCTTCTTGTAACTGGAAAACTTTAATATTTTCTACAAGTTGCAGAGAGTTTCTGATGCCAAGAGTATTGAATTTTGGGAATGAATTAAATTTCTTGTTTAACCATTTTGCCAAATTATAGCTTGGTAAATTGATACTAATAATTATTGGTTTCATGGATATGTTTTGTTTGTGGATTTTAGGTAGGCCATAAAGTCTGGGTAGAGTAGGATTATCAGGTTTTACTGCATATTTGTGTGCTATTACATTGCTGCTTGTGATTGCCTTTTCAACCATTGGTGTGCAAGCTGTAAGTGGTTTTGGCTGATGAGTTCAAACTCATTTTTAGTTAGCATTTCTTCCATTTTATTTATGTAATCAGTCTGTTCCATAATGACAATTTTGTTTCCCTTATCTACTTTGGTATATATAACATTTTTTCTTCTTAAGGAATGAATGGTGTGGTTGTGTGCAATTTTTTTGGTAGTGGTGTTTAGAGTTGAATTCCATTAGAATTCTTTTACACTGGCTTTTTACAATGGTTCTTTCCGTTACTGGCAAGTTCTTCACTGAAATGTTTATGTCCACTATCAAATCTTCAATTTTGGATGAGAAACTCACACAAGTTTTTAAACCTTCCAAGTCTCTTAAAGAAAACGTTTGTTTGGAGAGGTTCACTACATTATCGAATTTACCTGGGTTTTGATGTTTTTCATGTTGAACCATGTGTCCTACTGTACAATTTGTGTTTTAATTTTTGTTAATGATTTTGGTTCGTTTTGGATTATTTTTCTTTTTTCTGGTAAACTCCTGATAGGATGGTTTTTGTGAACTTTTGCACAGATTGTTCAGTTTTCTTTTAAGTTCTAAAGTTTTCAAGCTCATTTACTTGCTTAATATTCACAAATAATTACTTTCCAAGTTTTTCCCAATTGTTTCCTAAGTTTTTTGCTAATTTTAAATTTAATTCATACAATTTTAATCCTATTTCATCTAATGTTGGTAATGATTTTGGATTTCTATTTCTAAAACTTTCTTCTCCGATGGTCTGTTTGATAATCCATCTGACGAATTGGGGTGTTACTTTTTTATATGTAAGCATAAGCTGATGAATTTAATATTGTTTATATGAGTGCCTTAGAAACTAGAGTAACAAAGGGTTCCCGTGGATGTTTAAAATTTTGCAAAGATATGTGGATGATATTTTTGCAGTAATTCCAAAGAAGCATATTCAGGATGCACTAAAGCTGTTAAATTTGCCAGAAAGAAACAACATTCGCACCAGAAACTGAAAAGGATGGACAACTTTCATTTCTGGATATTAAAATCATTAAAAATGCACACAGAATGAATGCTGGAATATACAGAAAACCATCACCAACGGCCAATTACATAAAAGCAAATGGCTTCAACCCAAGATCTCATAAACAGGCAGTTTTCAATAGTTTAACACACAGGCTGGTGAACATACCACTCTCAGATCATGAATAGGAGGAATATAAAAAGATAGTTGAAATTGCAGAAATAAATGGCTTCCAAAGGTCACTAGTAGACAAAAAAGTAAATGCAGCAAAAAATAAAATATGTTAAAGGAAACTCCATACAAAAAAAGAGAAAAATGTTTAAAAAATTTGCATTTCATCCACATATATTTTACATATTCAAAAACATTTTTAAAGAATGTAGCATAATAAGTACACCATAAAAAATGTACTTGGATCTATCACTAAAGACAACATCCCATCAAATAAAAAAATCCAGAGTCCAAATAGAATGCAACAGTTGCAACAAAGTTTACATTGGGAAAACCAAGAGGAACCTGGAAAAAAGAACAAAGGAACACTTCAGATGCATAAAGCACAAACATCTAGAGAAATCAGCAATTGTTACCCATTTTTGGACAGAAAACCACAATATAAACCCAGAGCCGAAACTATTGAGATACATAACTGGAAAGCAGGAATTGGCAACTTGGGAACAAATTTTCATTTGGAAAAACAAAAATAGGATTATCAACTTCAATATCGCCCAGGGTGACTCATTGTACAAATTCATAGAACCACCACCAGAGCAATCAGCATCACCACCAGCAATTAGTCGATTTCCGGTTGACAATGGAGGAAACTAACTTCCAAAACATGTTCTGGGAAATTTAAATGTGAGTGTTGTTTAGTTTCATTAATCGACTCAATGTTAATTTTAACGTGCAATAATACCCAAAGAAATAAAGAATAAATCTCATTGTGTCCTCTTGCCACAGCTCTGAAAATTTCCTTGCTCCATATGTGAGGGCCATATAAGGAGAGCAGCAAACGCCAAAGGAAATCAGTTGTGACAGAGACTTCAGAGAATGCAGATGGATTAGAGAGACAGCCAAATCAGTGAACATTTGAGTGTATGAGCATCAAAGCAATGAGAAATAAAATTGTTCTGCAGTAATTGATACAGCATTTTTGTTACACTGGTGTGAAAATTGGGATTGAAGATGACAAAAACATTACTAATGAATCGCCTGTGGTGCCAGAGCAGTAAAAGCGGGCATTAAACACTACCAAAAAAAAAAAAAAATACTAATGAAATGCAGCCTGAAATGTGAAATAGAGTAAATAAAATCCAGAGTGAAGGATATGGAAATGAAAATGCACTGCAGAATGGAGATGATGGGGAATGACACAATGACAGTAACTTCCACAATGGAAAAGATGGAGGAGACAATGTAATTCACAATTAAGAAGATGAAGATAAATATATTGACCATAATCAACAAATTACTGCCCAATGATGAGAAAGACAAGGAGGAACTCAGCAGAAGGATGAAGAACCTGACAAACCTTTCAGCACCCTGGAGAAGGATCAACATGGCAAGGACATGTCAGAACCGTCTTTGCCAACTCCTCAAGTGACACTGCATGCCCTAGGTAGAGCATGCCCTTTGCACAGAAAACCTGCTGGATACTAGTGGATACAGGTGCAGCGGTGACTTTAAAGAGACCTAACATGGGCTAAGGGCTTGCTGACAAGAAAACGGAGTCGGCCTTACTAGCTAATGATACTTTGGGTAAAATCATGCCTGTGGAGGAGGTCATGCTGGAGTTGACTCTGGGGAAGAGCATGGTCACCCAATGGGTGTTCTCCCAAGGGTGTCTGAGAATGTAATACTGAGACTGTACACCTTCAGGAGCCATGAGACAATGGTTGGTGTGAGCAGAAGGGTCTTGCAGTTCTGCCAAGATGTGAGGGCTTCAGAGCCCCTATGAATATGAGGGTATCTGCAGGGCAATGCTAATGGATGCTATGGATGTGCCTGCAAGAAGCAAGGTGGTGGTGAAAGATTTTTCTTTAATTGCAATTATTTTTTTAATTTTTGATACTGAAATTGCATTAATTTTACCCATTTGGATGGGCAACAGTTAAGAAACCAGGTTTTAGACTGGAAGACACCACTGAACAATTGAAACTGCAACTAAGGTACTACTGGTTGATGCTAAGGGCCGAGTTAATTTCATGTGTGTGTTAAATTGTGACCCATAAACAGGAGCCAGGTCATATGCAGCAGTATAATGTGGGAATACCTTTAGAACCTATCATCATAGCTGGACAATTCTCTGTGTCCAACAGGGGTAATAAGTATCTTGGTTATCATGGATTATTTTACCAATTGGCTAGAAGTATATGTCATTCCTAAGCAGGAAGCCAAGACAAACACAAACTGCTTTATAGGAGAACTGTTCTGCTGCTTTGGGGAAATGCTGGAACCAAGTCATATGCAGGGAACTAACTTCAAGTCAAATCTAATGAGGGAGGCCCTGGAGCAACTTGGAGTGCACAAGATGCACAGCTTTATCCACCTACAGTCAGACAGCATGGTTGAACAGTGCATCAGAACTCTAGAAGAACACTTGAGGAGGTTCATTGCCAAATGCCACACAGAGACTTGGAGATCAGGATGCCCCTTTTCTTGCTGGCCTACAATATTTCAACGCACATAACCAAGTTGACACTAACTTAGTCTTCAGCAGGGGCATCTACCATGTGGCCTAATGTTTGGCAGCAGAACAGCCAGCAGTCAACTACATGGAGAACTGCGTAGACCAACTTCACAACATGCATGAGATGGACCATCAACACCTCCTAATAGCAGGTCACTGATGAAGCTCCATTGTGACGACAGGCCAAAAGCCTGGGATTCCAGCAAGGTGATCTGGTATGACTGTATCACCCTACACAGATCAAGGGCATTGCCTGAAGCTTCAGCAACCATAGCAAGGACCTCATGTGAAGAGGATTAATGATAAGCTCTACCACATCCAGGGCTGCACTGCTTATCACTGGCTGGTGATAAACTTAGAACATATAGCTTCTTACAACAGTGCTGTTAGGGATGATAGGCCCTGAGGAGGAAGCAGTGTAACTAACTACATGTGCAAATATTTGATGGGCCAAGACTCTACCTAGTCACCTGGAATATTGTAGGTGTGGATGACTTACACTAAGTGTTTATGTAGCTGCAAGTATTGTTGAAAATGTAAACATGTATGCAAGCAGCCCTTTACATAGCTCCCTGGATTGTTGTGGCTGTCTGCCACCTTAGAAAATGAACACTGCAATTGCAACCCAAAAGAGCCTAAATAAATGCTTTGTGTTTCCTTCCTGCAGCTCTGGAAATTTCTTTTCTGCCTATGTGGAGTTGCTGACAGAAGGCGGTGAAAGACAGAGGTGTTGACACGCACTCTCAAAAGTCAAGATGGGAACACATATTGAAGTGTAAAGTCAGAATTGGACTCTTTGATAGATCCAGTTTAAGTCTGGGAGTGGGAGAGTCAGGAAAATGGTCAGAGATTATGTTGTGGTTCATATTCATTTTGTTACTGTTAATCATTGATGGTGTTGAGCAAAATCTGGGACTGGGACGGAACAAAATATTATGGGCATGCTGAAAATAATCGCAACAGACATAACAAATACAAATACAAATATAAAAGGCATGGAAAATAAAATTGATGAGATGGATAGAAGATTTGAAGAACTGAAAAAAATGTGGGGAAGATTTGAAGGTGAAGTGAACAGGGAATTAACAGAATACATGCAAAGAATTATATACTTGGAAAAAGCTAAAGACAGAAGAAGAAAAATGAATGTGATAATTTTTGGAGCTGAAGAATCAAGAGAGAAACGGGTTTGGGATCAAATTGAAGGGATTATGAAAGACAAACTGGGACTAAAAACAGAGGGGAAGAAATAAGCGATATATTCTGAGTTGGTAGAAAAAGCTGGAATCCAAGGCCAGTAATTGTCAGATACATTACAATGCAAATAAAATGGACAATTCTATCAAATACCAGAAAGCTAAAGGGAACAATAATATTCATTGAACAAGATTATGGTAAAAAGGAGAGGGAAGTTAGAGACATGCTACTACAAGAAATGAAGATTGCAAGGGCAAAGGAGAAAAAGCTTTTGTCAGAGGTCTAGATTTTTTGGATAAATGGAAGCAATAGGTGTCAGCAGAATACAAGACCTGTGTTGTAGGAACAATGAATGCCCGCACAGATATTGACAGCCACAGAGGAAATTTAGGAGGTGTAGACAGTACAGAAAGGGGAGAGGAGCACATTGGAGTAGAGGGGAATACATCACCTAGCACGTCATCAGCTATGAAAAGAGCACTTCACCAAGCAAGAGGGGAGGTACATGTGTCACCAAACAAACAAATTGTGCCAGAGAAACAGCTGAAGGAAGATACGAGGAAAATGGCCTTGGGAGCAGTCACAGGACTGGATGTATGGAAAAATACAAAGTCTCAGCATTATATTGACAGATGGAGGAAGCATTATGCAAGTGCTGGACAATGAGGGGGAGACATCAGAAACAGAACGATTAACCAGGCGTAAGACTAGATTGCATAAATTCACATTTGAGAGAAAGGAATCTGTATAGGTAAAGGAACTGGGAGCTATATCCTCGAATATTGAAGGTTTGTGGAAAAAGTGAGGAATGAAGAATTTTGCAAATCTTAAACTTAGCTGATGTAATAGAGGTGGTAGAAACTTGGTTGTCGAGAGATAATAAGGTGGATCTGAAGGAATTCAACTTCTATGAAATGTGGTATCAAAAGGAAAGATAAAAGGAGAAGTTCAGATGGAGTAAGTTTATTAGTAAAAACAGCAGCCAAATTAATGTAAGAGTGTTTAACGATCTAGGCGAAAAAGCAGTTTTGTGGTGTGTATTAACTGGAGTATGGGAGACGGAAAATGCCAATAGTGTATAACCTGCCAAGTTCCTCAGAATTTTATGACCCACATTTATTTAATAAATTGAGATTGAACATGGAAGAGATACCAAGCAGGGTGTACAAAGGTTTTATAATAATGGGAGACTTTAATGTAAGAATGGGGGAAATACAAATGCAGTTAATAGATTTTAAAGGGGAGATAACTGGTGGATAGAAGATGCAGCAAAGATAAATATATTAATAATGAAGGCAAGAAACTGATACAATTTTGTGAGGAATTTGGTTTGGTGATGTGCAATAGGTTGAAATGAAAAGATGTCCTAGGGGAACTTACTTGTTTGAATAGAAATGGTCAGAGTGTGATAGATTATACTTTATAATCTTCAAATTTAGACAAATACTGTACGAATTTTGAGGTGCTGAATATAGCTAGTTCTAATAATCAAATAAGTTAAGGATAATAGGCATAGAGGAGATGCTGAAAGAAAAAAATTGAGGAAGCATTAGTAAAGCTAGAGGAGTTAGTGAAACAGGCAGGGATAAAAATGAGAGCGAAAGATAAACTAAACACTAGGACGGGTTGGTAAGACGAGGAGTGCAGAAAGGCAAAGAAGAGAGTTTTAAGGGAGTTAAGGAAATGGAGACAAACAGGGGACACCTAGGAAAAAGAAAATTTTATAATTGAAAGATGGGGATACAAACATCTCATGGAAGCTAAAAAGAAAGAAGGGGGGAAAGAATGCATAAAAAATAAATGAGGCTGCAAGAATAAATGATAAAAAAACAATTTGGTCCTTAGTGAAACGAACCTATAAGGTTTCAGTTAGAGAAAATAATATAAGCTCAGAAGTATGGTGCAGATACTTTGATAACCTTCTAGGGGCAGAACAGAGGGGACAAAGTATTAAAGAATTAGAGAACATAGCAAATATTCGGGAAATAGATAGTCAGATAGGAATAGAGGAAGTAAGGCGACAAATAAGATTAAAAAGGAACAAAGCATGTGGTATAGATGGGATTCCAGGGGAGTTTTGGAAGGCATGGAGTGGAAATGAAAGTAGATTAGGTTTACTAGTGAGAATTCTAAACAAAGGAGGTGGTGTTCCAAGCAGTTGGACAAATCCAATAGTAGTCCCAATATTTAAAAATAAGATAACCCAGTAAATTATAGGTGGATTAGTTTATTATCTGTGCTAGGTAATATTTATACTGGGGTTATCAGATTTCCATACAGGTTTTAGATGAAACAGATAATATTTTTGTAATAAACACAATGGTAACTAAATATTTAGAAAATAAGAGGGGGAGAACATATGCATATGTTGTTTGTTGATCTCAAAAAAGACCTTTGATGCAATAAATCGCAAAGCACTATGGTACAAATTGAGCAAGAAAGGAATGAGCACCAGTCTTATAATGGCTTTACAAAGAATATACTCAGACAATGAGTTTTGTATAAAAATGGCAAATAATAAAGTAACCAAAATCATTCAAAACAATATTGACTAAGGCAAGGTTATAAGTTGAGTTCTGTATTGTTTAATCTGTTTATAGACAATATTCTCAATGCAATTGGAGTGGAGAATAGGCATATGCCAATAATTAATAATACTATTTGCAGATGATTTAGTAGCAGGAGCTATATCTAAAGTGGGAATAGGTCAATAGAAGCAATAGATAAGTTCTGTAACAAATGGAATCTAAGAATTAATGTAAGTAAAACAAAAATTATGGTATTTAAAACATGCAACAAGTTAAGGAAAGATGAGAAATGGTATTGGCAAGGAAGGGAGGTTGAAGTGGTCAACAAATTTGATTACTTGGGGGTACAACTAAGTAGTAAAGGTTGTTGGAGTGAGCAAAAAAGAATGATACTGGCTAAAGGTAAAATTGCATTAAAACTATCAAACCATGCTTAGATAAATTAGCAGGAATGCAAATAAAATGGATAATGAGAGTTTATACAGCTGTAGTGAAGGCAAAAATGCTTTATGGGGTAGAGACATAGGATTTGGAGGAAGTGGGTGCAAATATGGATATGGTTCATAGAAATTTTTGCAAACAAATCCTGGGCTTGCCAAGAGCATCACCAAAAGGAGTGGCACAAGCAGAATTAGGCAGAATGGGAACTAGAGGGAAAATTATGGAAAGAGTGTTAAAGAATTGGGTGAGAATTAGAAAATTAGATGAACAGAATATTGTACAACAATGTTTGGTATTACAAAAAGATTCTTGGCTAAATAAAAAAAAGCAAATTATGTTAAAAATTGACTTTGGGGATATGTGGAAAGCTAGGGAATCACTACACAATGGGTTCTGGAAAGAAATTAGGTTAAGAAGGAGGACAATAAATAATAGCAAGTTTCAAGGCGAAAGCTCATTAGCATTGTATAAAGAGATAAAAGTATGTACATTTTCTTGGGCATTTGGTTCCCTAGTTTTCATTTGGTAGGTTTTGTGCAACTTTGGAAGTAGAGGAGAGCAACAACACTTAGACATTAAGTACACCTGATATATAGTGGCTTCTATGATAAGGTTTCATTCTAGTCTGTAAATCTCAAAGTTAATGTATATACACATGCACTGTTTCATTTAATGATTCAGCTAGTTTGCAGTAAATTAGATAACCTATTCACCATAATGGATGAGGGCCTCAAAGAAAGAAACCTTCTTTGGTTGATGACATTGCAGAAAGACAGGCAGGCAGTGTCTCTGTTCTTACACCCAACCCTCTCTCCCCATAAAACTAGTGCCTATGTAAAGGTATGCACATAGTAGCAGGATTGACTGATTATTTCACTAAATTTAAGAATATTGTTTGCACAATAATTTGGGCAGATATCCTTGGAAAGCGTGTGAGTTTTATTTTACAAAGCCAGGATAAAACTTTACAGGACAAAAAGCAAAATATAAACATACTTAACAAAAGACCAAATGAAACTGAATATTTATTGGCCCACTTTCCTTGAAAAAGCTAAAGGAATTGCAGTTGAACTACAATTGGTGCAGAATTTGAGGAGCATAAAAGAAAAGGAAAAACATGTTTTTCATGAAGATAAGGTACAGCATAGTATGGAAGGGAATGATGATGATAATGAACAATTCATAAATAAAATTTTCAATGGTCTCGCTGAAAATATCCTATCAAATATTTATTTTAAAATATTTCAAGATTTGTGCCAAACCTTTTGCCTGATTCTTAATATTATATGAGAAATATCACAAGAGGAGCTAGATAGTTTCAGCAGGAATCTCACTTCACAATATCCTAAAGATCCAACTGAAGGATGAACTAAAAGAGCCCCAGTATATGTTTAGGGTTGTGTTTCCAAATTAGTCAATAAATCTGGAAACAGAGAATTTCCACTTTGCTCTCTTGAATTTATTCCTAACCGCAAGCTTCAGTTGTTATTTTTAGAATTGTGTATTGCTATGTTTACCTTGTGCTTTACCAGTTAATATTGTCTCTGGCAAGAGAAGTTTTGTCATAAGTCTCTCATAAGTAAGCATTTAAAACTCATTCTGGGAAAAGGAGAACAGATACATTTATCTACCATGTTAATTGAATACTTTACAGCTTCTCAGATATCATAAATGAGTTTATGATTGCCAAAATTAGAAAACAAAATGCTACAACGTCAACAACAATGAAGATGATGCAACATTCAAACCTGTTTTTTTAAAATGTGCCATGCAACAAATCTTCAGAATACGCACGTATTCAATATTGCTATTAATAAACAATTATTATTCAATAATTAACTTATTATCAAGTGTTTAATTTATGCATCAAAACACACATATTATTATATCACAGACTGCAGTACATCAGTACCTTTGGTTGTACTTTATATATTTTGTACAATAATTATGTGAGACTTGATGAAGTTGACACGTGGGGGCCCATAATTTTTTGGGCAGCCTTGCCTATTACAAATGCCACAAACAGGTAGGTACTCTAAAGAAGCTGATTGCATCTAAGCTGTAGGAAGTAAATACAAACTTTTATTACATCAGGTATGTCTACTGCACTGGGTTGTAGTTTTTTTATGCAGTGCTAACAGAAGATGGTAGACTGTTGATCCTGAGTGGTGCAGTCATTAGCAAGACCAATGTCACATGGAGAAATTGGGACCAACTCACTCCTGGGGAGGCATAATTTCATTCACCCTAAATAAATGTGTCACAAAATGGTGGTCATTCAATGGAGTGACTCTTCCCTAAACATTTTACTTTCCTTTGTGATTTAATTTAATTTAGTACCAATTTTTGAACTATGTACTAATAGAATATGTCTGAGTTGGATTTGTAACACTTAAGTATCACTTACGTATAGTTTTGCCAGACCGTTTTCGAAGCCATGTGGGCTTCATTGTCGATGGTTTCCAACAGAATTTCTGCAGCATGTTCTATGTTGAGGTGTGATTGTCCCTTGTGGTTGAATGACAAACCTCCACAATATGTTTTGTAGCGGCAATTCAAAGTTTAATATGTGGCATTGGTTTTTAATGATTTCGTCCCAGACGTCAAGCTCTGCTGCATATTTGGCGGGTTTTATAAGGTAAAGCCCACACGGCTTCAAAACCAGTCTGGCAAACTATAAGTAAGTTTGACTCAGTGGACCCAGATGTTTAAAAAATTCTGTGCATATGTTATTGTTTCCTGAGCTCTTTCCTATTTTTGTTTCTTTAATTGCCTGCTGAAATTCGTTTATACTGAAATCTGTGTTAAACATGTCAATGTTCTGAATTTACAGCAATTTTTAACCCTTTTCAACATGCTCTGTTCTTCTTTCTTCATTTTTTTGACAGTTTTCGTTTAGCATAGTGTTTTGTAAAAGGTAATGCCATTTTTTTGTCTTCTATGATATTGGTGTTTTGTGATTTTCTTGATTTCCCATAGATGATATAAACCTATGTAGTTTCCTACTATCCTTATGGTAGTCATTCTGAAACAGTGAATTTTTTTCTCTTAGCCTCAATAATTTCTCTCTTCATTATTGTGCATTTGTCGCCATTTGACCATATCTATGGGATTTTTCAAGTTTTCAACTTGGTTTATAGTTGCATATTTTTCCTTGTGGGATATGATGTTTTGCACCTTCCAATATTGTTTTACAAATTTTCTTATTAGTTTTGTTGTCTTGGTGTTTAAAGTCAAAATTTGTTGGAGAAAGACTTGTTTCAAGTTTGTCTCTAAAAGCTTTCCAGTTTGCTTTTTTGAAGTTCCAACTGCATTTAACATTTGTAAACTTTTTGTTTACTCTTGTTTGATTAGCAATTTTGATTTCTATCATCCTATGATCACCACTGCCTTGGTTGATGATTGCTGTTCTTTTAATTTTATTTATCAGCTTTGATGAAATTAGAGTTAAGTATGGATTAGTGGTGGTTCCATTGTAATGGAGACAAGTTGGTGTATCTGTTGGCTTATATAGAAGCTCCATAATACTTGTTGAAAGATAGTGAACCATTTGAGAGAACGTAGGCTTTCACGGCCGGAGTCAGTGTAACTAAGAAATGTTTCCGGGCTGTTTTGCCGTGGTCTGCTGGTGTTAGAAGTCCCAGAAGTTTCGTCCACAACTGCGGTGGACATCTTCAGTGCCGCGGTCGTAGTTTTCTTGGAGAAGGTTTCACTGCGTCTGAAGCGTTGACTTTTTTTTTTTTTTTTTTAATTTCGAGTGGAGGGGAAAAATCCACCTTATGGACTAACCCGGGCAAGCCCGGAGTGTCGGGGTCTCCCATGTGGGCATACCGACTAAAAACCCCTCCACCGGTATTAGAAGGAAGAAAGGAGAGGCGGTACCGCATGATTGCACCTGCGGACTCATGTTGATAATTTAACTGACTGCAGGGTGCAGTCAGAGGGGTGAAATGAGGACCGGGAGACAGACTTGACCAAGGTCCAGACTGCCACCACGGAGTATTCGGGGAGAGGAATGAAGGAATTCTAGGGTGAAGGATGGAGTTAGTGCTGGTTGACTCTGTTGAGCCAGTCGTCGTATCCTGGGACGTTTTTGAGCCTAAGCCCTTGGCGTCTGCTTTGGATGTTGAACCGCGAAGTTTGAGGTGCCGACTTCTCCAGTAGAGCTCTCACCTCCTCCCTGAAGATGAGTCGGATGTCGGTGATAGCTGTTGCTATTGCTTGGTGAACTTCTGGATGTGAAGTGGTGCTGTCCTGTTCCTGAAGCCTGTCCTCCAAGGCCGTCAGATTAGGCGTAAGAATCAGGACCTCCGCGTGGAGGTCTTGAATGGCCTCACTTAGGCCCTGGATTTCCTTCTGCAGGTTGGTTGGTGTTGGTTTCAGTCTGCGGAGATGGCTGTGTGGATGATGGTGTCCGGGCTGGTTTAGGCGATGAATGGTTTAGTGCTCTTTGGGGGGTAGCTGGGGCACTGGGCTTGCCCGGTGAAATGTCCCGCACCACCACAGGTGGCACAGAACCGGCGACGGCGGCGGAGGTCGTGCCCAGTGCACTCCGAAGTGAATGCGTTGGTGCCACAGTATTGGCACTTCGGCGGCGAAGAGCAGTCTTCTTGGCTGTGCCCGTAGGCACAGCAGCGACGGCAGGGCCGGTGTCTTTCCTGTCTGCTTGCCTCAACGTGCAGAAGTCGCCCTAATAAGGGCAACCCTGACGCCAAGGCAGCCTCCAGGTCTGATCGGTCCTGTAGCTCCACCCTAACTAGTGGTGTCGGGCCCCGGTCACAGATAATTCTAGTGGCCCTCGAACATGAAGGCCATCTAGATTGTGCAGCGGCGAGGAGGTGCCGGGTGGAGAGATCCCGAGGGACCCCCCTAACCACGGCACTGTACCGGGGCGGCGTCGGCGTGGAGCTCAGCGGTGGCGGTGATGAAGAGTTGTTGGCTGCCGGTGAAGCAGCGGCGGTCGGCGGCGGTGGTGATGGTGAGCGCGGCAAAGGTGCAGCGCTCACTGCCGGTGTAACGGCAGGTGCCGGCGAGTACTTCCTACCGGCGGATGGCGGAGAAGCGGTGGCTGCGGATTCCCGGCGTACCGCTAGGATTCTCCAGCATGCCAAGACCCCGCGCAGTAATCTAACCTTCGAAGAGAGAACTGCCTTGAAGAACCTGAACACCAACAAAGCCATCATTGTGTGCTCAGCAGACAAGGGAAACGCCACTGTCATTCTCAAACAACAGGACTACGAACAGAAAATTCTGGATCTTGTAAAGCCAGACACATACAGAAAAATACAACGCGATCCCTCAGCTCGGATTTTAAAACAGACTAATCAGCTGATCAAAAATTCTTCCCTGCCAACAGAGGAAAAACGCCGAATCATAAAATCAGAAGCTCATCCTCCTAGACTTTACGGCCTTCCTAAAATCCACAAACCGGAAGTTCCTTTAAGACCTATTGTTAGTGTCATTGGTCCTCCAACTTACACCATAGCTAAATATTTGGCGGATCTATTACAACCCCACGTCGGCTCAACGGACTCTTATATCAAAGACTCTACTCATTTCATCCAAAACTACAAAGTATCACTTTACAGCCACAAGACCTTCCTATCAGCTTCGACGTCGTCTCACTGTTCACTATGGTACCGGTACAGGAAGCCCTGAAACAATTTTTCACGGATGATACAGTAGCACTCTTTCACCACGTTCTCACCACTACTTATTTCCAGTGGAATCACTCATTCTACGAACAAATACACGGTGTTTCCATGGGGAGCCCTCTGAGCCCGGTGGTGGCAAACTTCTTCATGGAATCGTTTGAATCTACAGCCTTGAACGCAGCTGCACATAAACCCACGGTCTGCTTCCGCTATGTACGAGATGACACATTCGTGATATGGCCCCATGGACTAGAAGCCCTTCAAGATTTCTACCTACACCTCAACAGTATTAATCACCGCATCCAGTTCACCATGGAAAAAGAAAAAGATGGACAGTTAGCTTTCCTGGACGTCTTGGTGAAGAGAAATACCGACGGGTCTCTTGAGCATACGGTATACCGGAAGTCCACCCACACTGACCGTTACCTAAACAAGGACTCAAACCATCATCCCAGACAAAAACGAGCAATGATCCAGACACTTAAGCATCGGGCTACACGCATCTGTGAACCGGAACAGCTACAAGATGAACTCAAGCACCTAAGACAGGCATTACATTCTAATGGTTATTCCGTCCGAGAAATCAATAGAGCTTTCCGCCCTGCCAAGTTTCAGTCCACATCTCAAAAGCCAGACCAACCAAAAAGTAAGGGCAATAATATCACCGTCCGGATCGAGCGCATATTGTGACGTCACAATGTCAAAACGGTTTTCAAGCCCACGAGGCAATTAAAAAATAATTTACTACGCTCATCCAAAGATCCCCGGGAGCCCATGTCATCAGCCGGTGTGTACCGCATTCCCTGTTCCTGCGGCTCGGTATACATCGGTAGAAATCGGCTTCAGCGGAACTTTGTTTTACGGCACCATAGGATACCTTAGGTGAACACGGTAAAGTATCTCGGAGTGACGTTGGACCGACGGCTGACTTTCACTCCGTATGTCAGGGGCAAGGTGAACCTAGGGCATGCTGTTCTCAGGCAGCTTTACCCCGTGCTCAGCTCACAGAGCATGCCCCTTACCTTAAAGCTTCAGCTGTATCGGGCGATCATTCCCCCTCTGGTTCTGTACGGCTGCGAGATCTGGGGGACCGTAGCTAAGTACGTGCTCCTCAGGGTCCAGACGCTGCAGAACCGGGCACTACGGATGATCTACCGTACCGGCTGGAGATTTCCCGCCCACATCCTTCATGAACATTCCGGTATCCCGTACATTATCGACCTCATCAGATCGAGGGCCCGATCATTGTACAACAAAGTTCCAACCCACCCTAATCAACTGGTGAATTCTCTGGGAAATTATGATCCCAGAGAAGTACGTCGCCTGCCCTCATTCTGTCTTCCGAGAGATGCCATTGGCCCTCTCAGTTAGCCACGCCCCCTCCCCTGAGACACTTTTACATTGAACCTGAAAAGGGCAAAGCGACACTAAGCCGTAACCAAAACGGGATAAAAGTAATATAGCGTGTCGTCCTCACAACGGGTGAACACTTAATCCGAATTAAAACAGTTTAATTCTGCTCCAGGCGGGAGAAAAACTGCGCGGCCTCCTGATTGGCCCGTGCAAGCGCCCGTGGGCGTGTCCTCTCCCTACAAAATTCCCTGTACCTGCATTTTATCCCTCAGAACACTACATTTCATCCCTCAACACACACAACCAGCAGACAGATTCGCTAGCTCATTTCGCAGGTAAAGCCGCCATGCGGCTCGGTACTGCGGCATTGACACACGACCGGGGCATGCCCCGATCGACCAGTTTTGCGTCTGCGTCTGGCGTCAACGCTTCAGATGCAGCGAAACCTTCTCCAAGAAAACTGCGACTGCGCCACTGAAGATTCCACCTTAGTTGTGGACGAAACGTCTGGGACTTCTAACACCAGCAGACCACGGCAAAACAGCCCGGAATCATTTCTTAGTTACAGTGAACCATTTCTTTTTAGCTTCATTTATATTTGTGTAACCAACTTGTCAAAAAAGGGTATAATCCTTCCTGAGGTGTCAAGGATATCAAGGTGAGGCTTATTATTTGGAGGATTGTATATACCATATATCTTTTTGTGTTCTTGTTGTTTCCATACACCCAACCTAGTTATTTCAGACTTACCGTTTAGATTCATATCTTTTAGTTTTACAAATTCATTCATTATTCTGTTTTTAATGCAACTAGTATACCACTTGCTATTTGGCAAGCATTTGGTAACAAATATATGTGATATCTTTTAAATTAATAATATTTTAAGTTGATTTCCTTTATATTTGCCTACATTAATAGGAAGATATACATTTTTCTCTCTGCAAGTGTTCTTACTAATTCTGACTTCTTAGCTTGGAACAATCCTCTAGCATTTCATTGGAGAATTCTCAATGTGGTCCCCTCCCAGACATCCAATCACGCGACTGCTTTACATTTGCATAATTCAGCATTGAGAGGTCTTGCCATCTTGGAGCAGAAGAGTAGTGGACACATATTTTTAAACTAAGGTACTTTTACATCATCCACACACAACCCCCAATTTGAATGGAGGACTGTACCTGTCTTTGGTCAGCATGTCCATTGAACCTAGCTAGGAGAACTAATGTTATAGTTCACCGACCTTCCCCATCTGCCACCCAGAGAATGCTCCTCTATGCCATCACAGGCCAGCACAAGGCTATTGCTAACATTATCAGCTGACCTCAGCTGCTTCAAACATTGTCAATCGGTGAAGATTGGTTGATGCCATTTTGCATATCCATGGGAATTTCAACATTCTTAGCCAAGTCTTCATTTTCCTTGAGAATTTTCTCTGCAACCTTCAACACCTTTTTAAAACCTGGTTTTTAATAGTTTTATATTACCATTTACATTGTGGTGGTTGCAAAAGTGAAAGCATAGGTGATTTATCTCTTTGCTTGAATTTAATATTTCTAAGAAAGAGGATTTTAGGTGTCAGCTAGGCACACTTGGCATCCCTAGGTTCACAAGAGATGTTAAAAGAAAGACAGTCAGAATTTAAACACAAATTAAAATAGCAATTATGATCACCAGGCAATTTCAGAGACTAGGTATACTTTTAAAACCACTCAGTGGGTTCTAGACAAAGAGAAACAATGCCCTTATAACAATTACTCACCTGTAGGGTTTTGATAGTAGCCATTTTTCATTTACTTGAAATGGAAGTTGATTTTCTGCTTTTCTTTCTAAATTTGTTGATCACCATCTCACAAAAAGTGTCTTTATTTTCGATTTGTTTCAACTTCATCAATTTTCTTTCATTTGAGCTTAGGCAGAATCATGAAAGCCTATCTTTATCTTGCCCTTGTGTATTTCTAAAATACATATGTATTTGCTGAAGAATGTTAAGCAACATCACTTGTAACTGTAGTGCTGGCAACAAAAGAACAAAGTTTATAAAACTCCTTAAAAAGGCAGATGATGACCAATCAGTACTAGTTAAATACAAAAGTAATTTAGAGATATCCATGGTTCAATATTTAGTGCTTGAATATACAACATATAGTTCACTTCTATGCTGGACAGAATCAAAGTGCTGGCCATAGTTTTGCTTCAAAGAAGAAAATGCTTCTCCTGGGAGTGCTCTCTGTATATTTTTCTCATCAATTAGCTAAAGGAAAACCAAACTGTCAAGATTACAGAATCAAACTTCAATTTTATTGCGTACATTATCATATATTTCACAGTATAAGCAGTGAAAATATGATTTTATATCACTGAGCTACATCATCCACACACAACCCCCAATTTGAATAGACACAACACCTCTTTTGTGGTAGTGCAATGTCTTTCTCACATTTATCCCAAACTGATTCAAAGTCATTGCTGCTTTTTTTTTTTAACCTTTCGCGTACAGTACTTCATATCAAATGATGTCTATTGTAACATACTGTGCTGAGAACATTACACTAAACATTTCACTAAATACAAAAAGCAAAAAATTTATCTCATAATGTCACAATCTGAGAGTGCTGAGTCCAATTCCCAAGCTTCTAAATAGGTATCTTTATCACAATTTTCTGTGGTGGCTAAGATTGTAGAGAATAGGCTAGTTAAAACACATATACTTTCTCTAATTGTTTCAACAAGCCTAGAATTATAATTCCACCTTTTAGGACAAACTTTGGTACATCTATTTTCCACTTCAGATTAAACTTTTTAGGCCATTAAAAAATGTTGCACTCTCTTATCTTTGACATAGGCTGACATAGTATTAAATTGAAATGATGTGCTTAACAGTGCACGAAGACCAACATTTGGATATTTGTCCTTGACTTTTTTTCTGTAGGCCATTAATTTCTCCAGACACCAACACCACCACCACCGCCATTGTGCAACTAGTTTCACACCACAGTGATATTTTTTTTTTTTTTGAGTAAGCTTAACGTCCTTTAACCTGGTTGGTCATATTGGATGATGAATGAAATTGGTGAAATGATGCTCAAATTATCTCGGGGTCCATGGAGCTTAAAGTTACTCAACATTTGTCTTCTCAGGATAAGGGAAAACCCCAAAAAAAACCTTATCCGGGTAACTCACCCTAAGCGAGATTCAAACTCACAACCTTTTGAATGTGAGGCAGACACGCTACCACCACACTACCCAGGTGGGCAGTCCTATTTATTCAAGGTGTCATACACCTTGCTCATTCAATGCACTTGTGTCATTTGCACTGACATCTAAAAATCTCAGGAAACTTTTGATTATTTCTCCATGAGGGAGTATATATCTTAGATTAGTTGAAAGTTGAGAATGCACAAATATATTTGATGATCTCATCTAACTGCACAGCAATGAACTGTGATTGTTCTGTTCCCCTTTTTATTTCAGTCCTGATGACAGTGGCAGTATTTTCAATCAAACCATTACGAATATGTTTTGATATTCCACATAAAACTGTGGTTTTCTGAAAATGATTGTTTCGAGTTTCATTGAATTTACTCAAAAGTAACAAGACACTGTAGATTCCTCTGTTGGCAGAATCTTTGTTTTCCACATGCTCCATGAAAGAAAGTTCCTGACAGGTCATAAAAATAACAACATTAATTAGCACAACATTCCTATTACCTTTTTACCCATTCATTATACTTGGTGATTTCTTGCTTAAGTTTCTAGTCTGATTAAAAGTGAATTATCATAATAAAAATTTTTTATTAGATATTATTTTGTGACTGTTGGTGAAGCTGCATAAATTATTCATGTCATCAACCTCAGAACTGTTTCAAGTACCGTAAAAGCGGGTGAATCCAATAAAAATGTGCATATAATTTAATATTTTGAAATGAAATACTTTGTTAAAAGTGGTGAAGCAAGGAAGATGTGTTCTTTCATATTTGACAATAATGATACATAAATATCGTCATTGACTGATTTAAAAAATGACGTATTTATTTAATTGTTTACCGATCGCATGCGGGTGGTTCCGATCACTCATTTATTTTCATTCAATGTCATTTTATAACTTTAATATGAGTGAATGTGATCACAACTGTAATTTTTAAAAAAATTATTTGATAATTACACAGAAACAATGAACAATGGTATATAAATTGTGCATTTATATTCATATTTATTTTGTAGGACTCCAAATGTTTCAGCACATGTTCGTAACCAAAAGTTGATTACAGAATGTGATTACAAAGAAGAAAACACAGCTCAGTTTATCAATAAACAGGTTCTCATCATTGAAACTGTCCATTACTCAATTTTATTAATCATATCATCTATGTTTCTGAACACATAACTTCCTCTTCTTTGAGTTTTGCATTGGATTTTTAGAATTATTTCACTTCTCTCTACTTCTACAATGTCTTCAATCTCTGGAAAAATGAAGTGCGTGATCAAGTTATCACTTTCTTTTTTCTTAAAAACTTAACCTCAAAGAAATCTTTATCAACTTCTTCCTCAATATTTCCAATAAAGTATCTAACCCTCTTCTTCGTTGGGAATTTTACCACAGCAAACTCTCCTCTTTAAATTTCTTCAGTTTCATCCTCACTTTCCTCAACTGCTTTTGATGCTTCATCATCGTCATCATCATCATCATCATCATCATCATATTTCTGCTGGCTTATCTACACTTGTTCCTTCACCTGTAATGTGGACATTTTGTTGACTCTCAAGATCTTCCACAACGACTCCCTTACCTGGCGCCACATTCAAACGAGTCTTACGAACTGCTTCTATTCTCTTAGGTGCTTCTACGAGACTTCTTTAAGTGATCCATAAATGCTTCTGTCCATAACTTTTCCATTGCCTGTGTACCATTATCATCATTTACATCTACAATTTGAGACAGAACTTTTTCTGGGTAGAAGAGAACTATCCCTGTCTTTGCAAAACCGGATATGATATTCTGTTTCTTATCATCTCCAATTTCATCAAATGCCTTTATAAGAAGATGAGGAAAATCTGATTTTGGAACTACACCTCTGTTATGTTGTTTCCACTCATAAATAACACTCCTCCAAGCATGTTTGAGTGGTCGAAAGAGTGCTACATCGAGTGTTTGGGTCAAGTGGGTGGGGTTAGAACAAATCGCACATTGTGCAACTCACACTGTTTGATGACATGTAGAGAAATGTGGCTTGTTAAATTGTCTCCTATTAGCAACTTTGTACCTTCTAATCTTCTTGCAAAAGGAACCAGAATGTCCGAAAATCATGCTTCAAACATACTCCTATCAAATCATCCACTCATATTTCTATTATAGCCAGCACCAGACATATCCCCTAACAGCCATGTGTCATGGAGATGCTTACTCTACACTGTATACGGAGGAAGCAATTTTCCATCTGCTGTAGCTGATACCATAATGCTAATGCTGTTCTTTGAAGAATCAATTATCCTTTCCGGGTGTTTCACACCACGTTTGACAATGACACTAACTTGGCCCAGATCATCTGAGAAATTGGTTTCATCATAATTAATGATGTTAGATGGAGGGACTCCCTCCATTGATGTCTCTAAATTAGAAAAATATTCACGCACTGTAGCATGTGTAACAGCTGCTCTGGACTTCTTTATATTTTCACTTAATCTTACACTTAATTCCTTGTTTCTTCCAAGGACCCACATAGCCATTCCTTGCCAGGTCTATTGTCACTAAATCTTTTTTTCTATTTTCCCTATCCTATTTAGATAGCTTTGTACTACATTTCTGATATCTCGATCTCTTAGCGGGAAACCCCATTTGGCACACACCAGTAATCCTTCAACCAAAGCTTTCTCTTCTTCTCTACTTAAAGCAGTTTGTCCTCCCATTCTGAATTTATATTTGTTATTTATTTTATCATTAAGGTTGGTATATGGCACACCATATTGCTCCAATGCTTTTCGGATGCTTAATTTCCCTGATTTCACAGCATTTACCGTGTTAGTTAAGTATACAGAATTGTAGTTACATCTACTGCCAGGACCAACTTTCTTTTTATACTTACCCATGCTGATCGGATTCACCCTACAATGTAACAAATTTTAATGTCAGACGAGCTACCATTAAAACAAAACGAACTTGAATAGGTTTAGTTACTGATAATACCGCAAGAAACATGAATGAAATAAAATATGTTAAAACATACCTATTTTTACGAAAGCGATGAAGCGCACAACAGAATTTTTCACAAGTAAGTTTCTTCCATCACTATGACGCGTTCATTTTAATCTGATCTACTGCTATAGAAAACAATAATAACAGTTCCGACACAACAATGTTGTGTTCTAATTGTATTCTCGTTGCAGTAATTAAATCTAAACAGTTGTTCCGTTGTTTATTGTTGTTTTCCGAGTAAAAGAAGAAACGATCAGAATTACCTGCCTATATCGGATTCACCTGCTTTTATGGTACCTTTTTTCATTTGTAAATAATATGCAGGGCCAGCAGTATAATTTTGAAGTTTTTCTGCAACTGCATAACTAGCTTTTTGCATATCTTCCACACTAAAATAATGTACACATTACTCCCTAGTCCCACAGTAGTCATGCCTAAACTTCTTCCCTCTCCCTCTTCACTCCCTGCACTCTGTTGTATTCTTCTTGGCATTAGCCAAACCAAGAAGGGAACATAGGTCAGTCAGTACATTCCCTTCACAGCTCACATTCCATGAAAATGCAGAATGAAAAACATGTTATTATATGAATTCAGAGAAAATAACTAAAATAAAATGCCAGAAATGCTTACATTACATTTGGCAACTTAACACTCAGGTTTTCCACTTATTCACCAGAACAAAACTATCTGTAGAGAATGATTTCAAGCCAGGCATTCAACTCACTAGCTCAGCATGCATACTGGAAGGAAAATGCTCCCTTAACATTGCCATACAATGCTGTCCATGCTCTTAGTCAAGAATATAATGCCCATTTCTGTAATAAATACAAACTTTATGCTATAAAATATTAGTACATACCAACAATTTTAATGAAAGTGTGTTTTGGAACAGTGATACGTATGAATAGAATATTTCTGAATTGGATTTGTAACACTTAAGTATCACATATTTATAGTTTTGTCAGTCTGGTTTCGAAGCCATGTGGGCTTTACCTTATAAAACCCGCCAGATATGGAGTAGAGCTTGATGTCTGGGAGAAAATCCACATCATTAAAAACCAATGCCACATATTCAATTTTGAATTGCCGCCACAAAACATATTATGGAGGTTCGTCACTCAGTCACTAGGGACTGCCATACCTCAACATAGAACATGCTGCAGAAATTCTGTTGGAAACCATCAACAATGAAGGCCACATTGCTTTGAAACCAGTCTGACAAAACTATATGTAAGTGATACTTGAATGTTACAAATCCAACTCAGAAATATTCTATTAGTACATAGTTTCTAGGCCAACTAAAAAATTGTCTAGGAATGAGAGTGAATTACAACAAAGAGATAGGTATTTTGAAACTAGACCAAAGTGAATACCTGTCAGACTTATTGAAGAAATTCAATATAGTAGACTGTTATCCAAAGAGTACACTCATGTCTGCGGGTCATGACTTACCAAAGTTAGAAACCAAAATTGAGGAAATTCCATATCAGGAGTTGATAGGATCCTTGATGTATTTAGCAATTTCCACCAGACCTGATTTAATGTATACTGTATGTAAACTTAGTAAAATAAATGTCATGTTCATGAACATTGGTCAGCTGGTAAACGAATACATTAGTGGAACCAAAAATTATGGCCTTGTATTCACTTGAAGTGGACATTTGAATGTTGAGTGTTTTGTTGATGCTTCTTATGCATGTGATGAGAAAAAGGTTTTTCTCATACTGGATATGTGATGAAGCTAGGTGGTTCTGTGATTGCATGTGAATCTAAGCAACTGAAAACTGTAACATTATCAAGCACTGAGTCAGAATATTTAGGACTAACTGAAGGCGTCAAAGAATCACTGCATGTCAGAAATGTGTTTGAGATACTAGTTTAGGAAAGATGTGTGTAAAAATTTTCAATGTTGATAATGGTGCATTAGATATTGCTAGAGATAAGGGATCTAATAAGCACACCAAGCACATTAATACAAGAAGGTTGTTTATCAAACAAAATGTCAGAAAAGGGTATGTGGAATTGGATCGAGGTAACACTAATGAGTTAATGGCTGATGTTATGACAAAAGCTTTACCTATTGTTAAACATAGAAAATTTGTGAACAATTTGTGTGTCAAACAGGTTTAAATTAGGTGAATGTGTTAAAATGTCAGCTGCTAATTTTAACCTGTGTTTTGTTTTTGTTTCACAATAAGGTTAAGTTCATTTTTACTTATAATGGCACTTCCGATTATGTATTTTTCAATGCCCTGTTCTTGTAGTCATGAGGTAACATTGAAATAAATATGTGTTATGTTTATATAAATTCTTTTATTTAAACAACACCCACCTGCTCTCAAAATCCATAAATTTTCAGTTTTGTACATGAATAGATATCCACTGTATTTACAGAGATATGAAAATGGCAGTATGTTTGTTTCCTTAAATACTTCTATGGAACACTTTCAAATATTAAATCCATAAAGTATTTTAATAGCTCCTTTTGTAGGATTTCTAAACAGTTTAGCTTATGTTATTAGACCATACTGAATTTAAATACATAAAATTGGGGTGTAAGAGTGCAAAATAAAGACTTCTTTTACAGCTGATATCCAAGTCTAAATTTTTTAGTCTGTACAATATGCAAATAATATTTTGAAATTTTGCAAATATACAAAGAAGCTTTGGTAACTGATCCCAGTAAGTAATTACTAAGTAATGTTTGTGTTACAAAAACTGACTCAAATTCTTTTAATTTAATAACAGGGTTTGTTTTGCTGACAATGTGTTTAATATGGTATGTCCATGTCAAAGATGAGTCTAACGTAAGTCCAAGGTAGGTAAATCTGTTTACCCTTTCTATAACATTAGCTTTGATTTTAATTAACAAATTATAAGGTTTGTGAAAAAAGCATATATTTCATTTTTTTGGCATTAAGGATTAAGTTGTTAGTTATGAACCATGTCTGCAGTTTGTAAGGTCAGTGTGCATATCTTTCATTACCTTAAATTCAGATTTATTTTCATAAAATAGGAAAATGTCATCTGCAAATAGAAATATTTTACCTATAATTTTACACTTCCTGTATCATTAATAAAGATAAGAAATAAAATTGGACCTAATACTGTATCTTTGGAACTCCATACTTTACTGTTAATATTGTTTAAACTGACATATTGCGCTCTAAGGAGATAGCTTCTAAACAAATTCAAGGCAATTCCTCTTATTCCTGACTGTACTAAATTTTTTTAGTACAGTCAGTACTAAAAATGCTTTTGATTGACAGTATCAAATGCTTAATTTAGGTCAATAAAAAGTCCACTGCAATTTGTTTGTTATCTAAAGCTTTTTGCAATAGGTTAAGTACATCAAGTGCTACTGCTTCTGTTCTGTGTTTGGGTAAGAATACATGATCAAAAGAATCAAAATACTGGAAGTGGTACACAGTGAAGCATAATTACACATTGGATAAAATGAGTCAAATTTACACTTGAATTACTTCACTAAGTAATATACCTATTTAAAACTTTTTTAATATTATAGGGAATGCCAAAAGCAGATTATGGTGCATCTAGTAGCTTGAATATTAAAAATCAAAATGCAGATGAAGACATTGTTTTCTCTGGGGTGGTTAACGAAAATGGGGACCTAATTTCAGAAAACTATTTTGATTCAGCAAAATTGTTTCAACCCTCATCCAATCATTCCTCAGAGGTAAATATTAATAATTATTAGTATTTTTAACTACATTATAGAGTGGTAATTATTATAAGCTTCATGCATGAGAATGTGCAAATTGTATAATTATTTTTTCAGGCTGCTGAAAAGAATGTAGATGTAATAGAAGACCCCGTTTATGTGCCACAATCATCTAATGAAGATAATACAGAGGTATGCACACTTTGTTGTTATTTATTAAGTATGCATTTTGTAGAATAGTAATTTTTTATTATTATTATTATTATTATTATTATTATTACTATTATTAGTATTATTAGTATTACTACTATTATTATTATTATTATTATTATTATTAATACTGTTGTTGTTATTATAGTAAATGCTAATGCTAATGCTGCTACCGCTACTGCTACTAATAATAATAATAAGTTTTATGTATGAGAATGTGGAAATTATGTCAATTTTCAGGCTGTTGAAATGAATGAAAGCATGATAGTTGATACAAGTTGTGTACCACAATCACATAATGAAGATGATACAGAGGTATGTACATTTTGAAATTTTGTATAACAATTTTTCGATAGGGTGCCATCCTGATGCTATGCTTGACTCTCATCTAGGCCATCCAGGTTCAATTTCCATGGACTGGGTATACAATTTGTGGTGGACAAAGGAGCAATTGACTGAGTTTTCTCTGGGTTCTCCAGTTTCCCTTGTTATCTTCCACCAATTACTATTGCTCCATCATCCACATTATCACTGTCATCCCTGCCGAGCGAGAATTCTCCTTCACCTTTAAACTGTTGTTGGGAAAGTGATTGTCTTTTGTCATCCCCATGTTGTTCATAATAACACAGAATGAGTTGAATGGGGTGTGTAACATTCCTCGGGCAGTATGTCGATGGGCACAGAATTTTGTTAACCTACATGGACGTCAGTTTGAACATGTAGTATGAAAAATGTACTGAGTTGATGTGTCCTGTGTGATCCTTATGATGCTGCATAACTCTGAAATAAAGCATTTTCAGGAAACGTGGTGAAGAATATTTTTGTCTTATTTTGACCTCTACATTACTCCCAGAAGGTTTGTACAGGGACTTATGAATCACCCTATATATGTATCCTAGGTTCTCTTATGTTCATGAGACAATTTATTTGCTTTTACCCTTAGGCTATGCAAACCATATATATCAACTCACTAGGGCCCTAATAACCTAGCAGTTGAGCGCCCTTAAACAGCAATGATAATCATCATCATTGTCATCACCATTATCAACATCATCATAATCATCACCACCACCACTATCATCATTATCAGCATTGTCATCATACATTCAATGTATGTTTTCATTATAATTTATGGAAAGTTTCATTAATGCATAATAGTGTGTTTTTTGTTTTGTTTTTGTTTTTATTTTTTGTTATTATCTATGTTAATTCTCTAGCTTCTTTAAAAAGGGTCTCTTTCTGATTGTGAATGTCTTAGGATTCAAAAAAAGGATAAAAGACTGTTGTAAGTACCCATTTAATAACTGTGGTTTAACATGGGTAGTAACCATGCTCTTTCATTTATACTTCAAACTTTCTGTTTATGTTAGATGATAAGAGCTATTGTATATTCCATATTTCTTAAATAGCCTATAGTTAAAAGAAAGAGAATAGCTGAAAATGTAATAGTAACAGAAAAGGAATTATTACATAAAACATAAAAACATACATACTTTGAAAAGCATATAACCTAATTTTCTTTCTTTGGAGAACAAACATGCAAGAAATATATCACAAGTTAAAATATTGGCCACTCTTCACCCTCTGTGGCCTTAGTAGCCTTTCTAGAATTTCCTAGCTAAGGTACACAAAGCAAACAGCTGAAACATGTCTGTATACAATTGCCTACTTTGTTAACTTTGTCACCATAAAGGCAATCACCATTGCCTTCAAACTGCATAAAGGCAGTCTCCTACAAATCTTAACATAACTGCACTTTTGTTTGAGATATTCTTAACAAATTGTTCATACTGATAGGAGAAGGCCTGTAAAATAGGTGCAGATAATAAATAAACAGATGAATAATTGATATACAGTTTATTAGTGTTAATATATGTAAAATGTAGGATCAAATTAAGGTACATCTTTCTTGAAAAGTACTAAAGAAATCCTTTTAAGATTTTTGTCACACACTATATACAGATAAATAAGAAAAATTATAGAACAGAGATTTGTAGAATATCTCCCTATATATACTCCCTTTTTTATATATTCTTGTGAAATAGAATAAATTATTTCAGGCTTTATAAAATGTTTACATTGTCACCTGGAACAATAGGGGTCCAATTACCGATTCTTGCCAAACACCTCTAGTGCCTGCTTTTGTGCTAGATTGTTGCTTATTTAGTTCTGAAAGTTCTTCATGTTGCATCTTGACAGTGTGTTCCCCATCACTTAAGTATGATTTGATCAATTTATGAATGTTTCCTCTGACTCCATAGTTCCATATTTATACAGCTTGGAAAGTAAAATATCTTGTAATTCTGTTTTAATTTTTATTGCTTTGCTTATACCCCATTTTTAACTGCATGATTCTATCAGCAGCATTTCTCTTTGGTCCATATTGCCTAGGCTATAGTGTTAACCCATGTACTGATGTTGGTGGTTTTCTATTTATCTTTTATTTTAATCATTAGATCACATGAGCATTCATACTTCCAGACTCTGGGGACATAGGCAATAATCTGGGCTTGAGAAAAATTCCTACCCCAATGTCAAGAATTGAACCTGGGATCCCTAGCAGAGAAGGCAATTATTTTAGCAACTGAGCGACAGGGCCAGGCATGTACTCTTGTAAGGTCCAAGAATAGTCCTAATGTTGGTGTGCTTTTGTCAATTTTTGTTGAATCTACTGTAATAATTTACCTAAACACATTATTGCCATAAGTTCTGTCAGTACTTTCAATGCATATACTACTAAATAAAATTATGCAAATCCATTAATATACATGCTTATAAAAGAATACAAAAAATGATACAAAATGAACATACTCTTATTCAAAATGATTGTCATGTGCGGTAACACAGCTGTGAAGACATTGAGGCCACTCATCAATAGCTGTACAAATTGTTTCCAGTGAAATTTTTTTGGCACCTGACGTGATTGATTTTTTTAGTATCTCAATATTCCGGTGCTTCTTTTGACATGCTATTGCCTCAAGCTTCTGCCACAGAGAATAATCCAATAGATTGAGGTTCGAACTTCCGCTAGGCCAGTCAGCAGCAGCAATGAACCATGGGACATTGGTTGCCAACCTCTGCTATGTGGTTTTTGCTTTCCCCATAAGTTGTTAACAAAGCCTGGGAAAAAGAAAGACATTCTTGAAGAGATGTTCAATTCACAAGACAAAATTGTTTGTTTGCTTACACAAAGGATTGCATCAAATCCTTGCACAAATGGTGATCACAACTTCTATTGTGCATATACATCTAGGATGGTGATATCTGATGTGATCAACAATTGCGTCCATTTCCTTACACCATGCTACTGTCCGAACACAAATTATTCATTGATGCCAAGAGGTTTCAGCATCAAAAAATGTTCTTAGTTTGTTTTCCACAATGAAATAATGCCAATTGAGCAATATGATTTTTGTACACTCCCCACTCCATCTTTCCCTCTTGCCTGTTGTTGGTATACTGCAATCAGATTACTCACAGAGTAGTAAAGGTATATAAAATTATATTGTGGATGACAATACACAGCATTGCCACATTTCTTCATTCATAACTTCCATACTCCATTGTGTTTAAATTTTACTGACAGAACTTATGGCAGTACTGTGTAGTTGTTTTTCTGGACTTGCTTTCTGTAAAACCATATTAGATATCTCTGAGAATGTAATTTTTTTTTTTTAAATGACATTAATCTCTTTTATGCTTTTGATATCTTTTTATATTTATTTATATAATCTTTATCATCTTTGTTTATAACGTCTTGACTGTTTGGTCTGTTCAAAAGTTTTTGAAGTTTTTATTCCTTTTGTGATCCATCCACTTAGGGATAAGGTTTGATACTTATGGACTTTGGAGGTAAAATATTAAAATTGTACATGAACATATCTAGAATGGTGTTAATCTATAAATTTTAGCTAGTGTCCTGAAAACCATTCTGTCATGTTTCCTTTTGTAATGATACTTTAAATAATTTTATGCTCTCTGAATTAAAGGTTCTTTTTATGCTTTCTGTGTCATTTTTATATTGTTTGGGTACTTGTATATTAGCTTCTAGCATTTGGTCAAAATGGACTGATATCCCCATATTTTCAACTGATGGTGTCTTTTGGAAAGTTATTATATTTTTAATCTTTACAACTAGCATGATTTTTTTAACTCTAATATTTTTGTTGGAATCTCTATAGTTTATACTTCACTTAATCTGCTGCAATACTCTAATAAATCTATGTTCCATTCTGCATATATGATGAGGGCTTCATATTTTATTGATTAACAAGATGAGTACTTAATTCCAATAGTTTAAAAAGGTGTCAAGTTTACCATCTGAAGGGTTGTATATCCTTACAATCACTGTTTCTGGTTACATATTTATATTAAACATAACTCAAAATTCCTATCTTCTTTTAAATCTTCAAAATAATCAATAGTTCTCATCTTCAAATATAACCTAAATACAAGATCCCCCATGTTTATTTCTATCAACTATAAATTTACAAGTGCTTCAAGAAATAGTTTGTTATTTAGTTGATTAAGATGAACTATAAACAGATCACATTTTCATAAACTCAAGTTTTACTCATCTTATTAGCTTTTGCCCACGTATTCTGAGCAGTCGACAATTTCATTTACAAAACAAGAAACAAACTAAAAAATAACAACATTGCTCTTTGCTATATTAGGATTTTCCTTGTGAGCTAACATAAATATAAATGCTTAAACTTGATTATTTATACATACATTTGGACTTTCACTAATTGCTTTAAAACATGCATTCTGCTTTTAATTACAACTGACACATAACTATAAAAGCTAGATTAACTTAAATATCTTGGGCTTGCTGAGGAACTTTCTAAAAAGTTTGTATTTAATTATTATTGCTTCACCTTAAATGGCAGCAGACACTTGTCTGATATTAACCAGTACATTTCAGAAAATAACTTTTCACTGTTTTCCATCCTAATAAACCATGACTTAATAGGTTCTTCAATTACAGATATAGCAACAATGAAATCTTAAGCTACAGACTAAAAACTGATTCAGTGATAGTCTCCAGCAACCTCATGATATATTTCATGGATGGAATACAAGCAGTATAGATTTTATGTGTATTATTATCTGTAATATTCATAATTTCAACAAAGTACAAAGAGTATAACAGGCTACATATGTATTTAAATTAAGCCCTATTCTGTCAAGACTCATAACTCAAGACTAATACTCAAGACTCTCTCATAACTTAAACCTTAGGTTGTATGTAAACAGCCTCTAAAATACATCATCATAGTGTGATATGAATAAACTTGAGTTTTATTTTCTGTCTTGCAAATCGTAAGAAAAACCTATAGATAAATAAAAACATTTCATCTCAGCAATGTTATCTGCCTGCTAAGATAGACAGAAGAACAAATCGACTCATGGGATACATCTTAAATGTTATATGAACAAACAACAGCTTCGTCTCACAGACACGTGATGCATCTCTATTTCTTGAGGGTGTCCAATAGGTAATAGTGAGCAGGCTAAAAGTATGATATCTCTGTTTATAATGGCTCACCAATGCAGAATAAACTGTATAAAGTATGGAGAGATTCTATTGAATATGTTTCTATCAACCTCTATCAGTTCAGGAAATAAAATTTAGAGTGTTTAGCACATTTTGTTTTTAAAGTACTCCACCATTTATGTATAAGCTGTGCCCATCAGATGCACTGTAACTTTTTTTTTTTTTTTTTTTTTTTTTTTTCCAGGTTATCTAAACTTCATTAAGTCTAATATTAATATAAAAATAATAGTTGCAACAAATCTTCACTTATCTTTTGGAATCCTTGCCTGGACTAGTTTCGCAACGATTTCATTGCATTATCAATATATCCTTTTGGTCTCTTTTTTGATGTTTATTTACACTGTTATGGTTACTGCTACTAGGTGGATTGTGTACTAATGCATTGCTAACTACTGGAATCAAAACAAATTTGGTAAGAGTGTCAATTGGAGGTATATCAAAATTCATTGCATGATTTCTATACTTTAATATAAATATTTTCTCCCAAACCATTAAATCTATGGGCCCATTTAAGTGTTTTAATAATTTAACATCTGGATTTATTTCATGATTAAATTTCCAAAAATGTTCTGCTACAGCTGATTTATCAATTTGTTTGTATTTAATATTCCTAAAGTGTTCTTTTACTCTGGTTTCCAAATGACGTTTAGTCTTACCAATATAAACAAGGTCACAATTTAAACATGCCAGATTTTTTATTTTTTGAAATTTCATCTTTTTTAGAAAAGCCTAACAAATTTTTTATACTGTATTTATTTTGAGGAACCAATATTATGCCATGCTCTTTGAAAATATTTGTGAATTTTTTATTTGCCCAAGGGTGATAAATAAATTTTTTAAAAATGTAATTATCTTTTATTTTCTTAAGCGTAGAAATATCTTTAATAGCTTTTTGATATTTAAACTTCTCAATTTTTTTATTTATAAAATCAGTATTAAAACCATTAATTAAAGCAGTGTTAATAATGTGTTTATATTCTTTATAGAATTCATCTTTATTAAGGGGTAAATTAATTAACCTATAAATTAAACTATTAAAAACAGCAAATTTATGTGAAAAAGGGTTAAAGCCATTATTTTTTATATAATTATCAGTGTGGGTTTGCTTTCTGTATATTCCAAAATTCAATTTATTCTCTTTTTTTACTATTTTTAAATCCAGGAAAGGGGGATAGCCATCACTTTCAGTTTCTAATGTGAATTTTATAGCCTTATCTTGTAAATTTAAAAGTTTTAAAGCATTATTTACATGTTTATCAGGAACAATAGCAAATATATCATCTATATATCTATATCAAGTTTTAAAAATTAGAGGGAATGCTTTAGTGACCTGTATTTCAAAATAGCTCATGAAAAGATCAGCAAGAAAAGGTGAAAGTGGACTACCCGTTGCTAAACCAAAAGTTTGTTGATAGAATTTGTCATTAAAGCTGAAAAATTTTTGATCCAAACAAAGATTAGTAAGGATAACAAAATCATTTATTAAATTTTCATTCAGTTCTACAGAACTTAACCATTTTTTTAAAAATGTCAAAAGTTTTTCTCTAGGAATGCTTGGAAACAAAGCAGTTACATCAAAAGAAACAAGTTTATCATTAGTAGATAATGTAATATTGCTGATCCTTTCAACTAGCTCAAAAGAATTTTTAATACTTAAACTCTCAAATTTTTCAAAATTAGTGAATTTTTTATTTAACCATTTAGCTGGGCTGTAAGTAGGTGAATTTATGCAATTTACAATAGGTCTCATTTTATTTCCAGGTTTATGAATTTTGGGAAGAGCATATATTCTGGGTAAAATTGGATTACTGATTTTTATAATTTGTTTTTCTTTATTTGTAATACTTTTAATTTCATTAAGGGTCTTATTATAAATTGAAATGCAGGATTTTAAAGGGTTAATATCAATGCTTTTGTAATCTTCACCTTGAAGTAAGAGTTCCATTCTGTTAATGTAATCAATTTTATTTAAAATTACAATGCTGTTACCTTTATCAGCTTTAGTATAGATTACATCTTTTTCTTTTAATGATTTAATAATTTGTTTATTGTGATTTACTTTAGGGTGATTTTTATTCAAATTTTGTAATATTTTACTACATTTTTCTTTAACCAATAATTTATTATTTTCATTTAAATCCTGACTAGCAATTTGTATATCTGCTACATAATCATCTATATTTTTTGAAAAATCTACACAGGTTTTTAAACCTTTATTCAAAAAATTAATTTCCTTCTCATTGAAATTACAATTTGAAAGGTTAATTACATTATCTTTAGGGTTATTACCTTTAGTTGGTTTCAATTTATTTTGTTTTAAGCATAATTTATTTAACTTATTTTTCAGTTTATTTCTCATGAGATAACAGCAAAGAAAAAAATCTCAGATTACTCACGAATACTAAACAAATTGATGAATATCTGCATGTAGGTAGTATTCACCCATACTGCTTTAACAATACCTATATTACTAATCTTACATAATTCACATATTCAACCATCTGTATCATTCTAATTGCCTGAGTAAGGGAAGATAGCACATATGAAAACATTCTGCTCAAAATGTCAAAATAAATGGTTTGCAAAAAACAAATACAGTAAACAAAAATGTAATATTCCTAAGGCCATAAGACTCCAACACACAATATTAATATTGCAGAAAGCCTAGGATAACCTGTATAGTTATTTACACAATTGAACTAAAACCAGAATGGTATAAACGTGTGTAATAGCCTAGACAAGTGCATATTAAAATGCAAAAAAAAAAAAAAAAAAAAAAAAAAAAAACTGTATAATCCATATGATTAGCAAATGCCAACTGTCATAAAATATAAGCATAAGGGATCATGCTACAACAGGATCAAAGAATTACACCACAAAAACCTGTTCCAAGCAAAGAAACTGAAATATTCACTTAGATGCTTCAGAATTAGGTCATAGGTTGCATACCATATCTCGCGTGCTTGTGTAAAGTCAGTCAAGTCACAAAGTTGACTTTTTCAGTTTTTAGTGTATTATTACTTAGAATGTAATTCTGCACATTTGTATATAGTCGGCTAAGTCATAGCAATATAACTAAGAGGAATATGGCATTGTGCTTTTTTTGACTAATGGGAAAACTAAGCATTGTGCATGTATAAAGAGGGTTAAGTCAGAATTACGGACTTGTCTGACTTTACATGTTTCTGACTGTGTGTAAAATCAGCTAAGTCAGGTTATGTTGATAACTTGTCTGACTTTACACAATTCTAACTATTGTGCAATAATGGCTAATATTAGTTTAAATGTTGTGAAATGAATAGTGCTTAATATTAAAGCATTGAAAAAATAATCATAGCTTCAACAAAATTCACAGCATTATTTTTATTATAAAACTTTTCTCCCCAACAATGGTTTTCAATAGCTCACCTAAACTCTAGTGGTGCTCTTCTTCCCCAACAAAATAATATTCCCAATACTCAGTATTTTCAATTTGTTCATTGTCCTTAGTATTGAACCATGTTTTCCAGAGATAAGATGCTAGTGTCGTTAGCTAACAAAAGTAATGCTTCAGAAGCCATTTTAGATCACTTTTTGCAATCAGATACTGTAAGACAGATTATTGAATGTTCTGATGACAGTGAACATGATCCTTATTTTTATCCAGATAAATGTTCTAACAGAAATTCAGATGATAGCGATTATATGGATGTAGTATTTCCAAGAAATAAAAAAAGAAGACACAAGAAAATTCATACAATGGAAAGTGAGAAATGTGTAACTGAAGTTGAGGTTCAATCTTGTTTGTCGAATAAAGAAGCTTTAGAAAATCAAGATCAGCATATGCTATATGAAATCCAAGATACAGAAACTGATGTGATGGGTTTAAACATTTCTGATGAGTCAGTGAAAGAAGAGTGGCAAGAAAGAAGATACAAGGATATCACAACAAGAACGAAAGAAAGGAAGCATGTAATACAGGACAAAAATACAAAACTTCAACAGGGATTTTATTTAAAGAAAGAAGATACCACTTGCTGCATGGAGAATGAAATATAAGGAGAGATTAACAGAATAATGCAGGAGAGAACTTCACTGGGACTACTGGAGAATGGGGAACTTTGATAAACGTGATATACACATTTCCAGTTTGATCAAATTTGAAAATAAGGTCAGAATAAGAATGTGGACAGAAGATCCTAATAAACATAGATTTAGACAGATCATTGTAAGATACAATGTGAATATGGGTGGAAGCCCAGAACCAATTTGCAAATCTTGTTTTCTGAAAACTTACAACTAAACAAAGGTTTTTATTGAAATGCTATTCAAAAAAAAGTTCACAGATTTCTGGAATTTCACCAGAAGACATGAGAGGAAAACAGCTGTATCAAAATTTCCTGAACAAAAATTTGAAGATGCCCAAAACCACATTCTCTTCATTCCAACCAATGAGAGCCATTACACAAAAAAGAAATCCAAAAAAGCTTACTTACTGAGTCATAGTGTAAGTCGAAGAGTTTTATTCAATTTTTCATGAACTGAACATTGCCATTAAGAAATCAAAAACAGATAATATATTGAATTGAATTAATTAAAGTGGTACTGTTAACACACACTTCACTTACTTTTATTGAGCAGGACAATTGTTTCGCAGACTGTTGCCCGCATCCTGAGCTGTTGAAACACTCCTGCTTGGGTTTGGATTCCAAGTTGTAGTTGTGGATGTGTTGGTTGTGGTGACATCTGTTAGGTGGGCAATGAGACTTGTTAAGCAATCCTTAGAGGGGAACTCCATGTTCATAAATGTGTGGGTGTATTTATGAATGTAGACTTTTTCCCATGCTGATAATTGAAACAGATTCGAAAATTCTTTCAATAGTTTGATGTTTGGATTGATTTCGTAGTGTGCTTCCCAAAAGTGATGTGCTACTGCAGATTTGTCCAGCTGTTTTGACTTGATGTGTCTTCTGTGTTCTTTATTGCATGTTTCAAGGTTTCTTATTGTCTTTCCAATGTATTTCCTGTTTCAGTCTTGACATTCAATGGCATATAATCCTGATTTTTTCTCCATGGGTATTTTGTCCTTCAGAGAGGAGCACAGGAGGTATTTTAAACTGTATTTCTTAATCCGTGTTAGTTTGATGTTGAATTTCTTGAATATTTGAAGTGTTTCTGTCTTTTGTATTTATTGATCTTTTTGATGGTGGTGGAGGTATTGAAACCATTGTCTACTTGCTGTGCTCAGAATATGTTTATATTCTTTTTTACATTCAGAGGGATTGAGTGGAACAATAACTAGTCTGAAAGCTAGACTATTGAACACTGCAAATTGGTGAGGAATGGGGTTGAAGCTATTTCTTTTTATGTAGTTGTTGGTGTATGTAGTTTTCCTGTGTATTCAAAATTCTATTTTGTTATTCTTTTTGAATATGTTTAGATCTAGAAATGGGATGCAGTCGTCATTTTCTCTTTCTATGGTTTCTCTTTCTTCTTTTATTTTGGGTTCCTGTAGGTTGAGGAGTTCTAAGATGTCTTGTGATAATTTTCCTGGGATTATGGCGAAAATGTCTTAGATATATCTGTACCAAATTTTGAAAATTTGTGGAAAGGCTTTGGTAATGTGTGTTTCAAATGCACCCATAAACAGTTCTGCCAAGAATGAGGAAAGTGGGTTTCCCATAGCTAGGCCTATGACTTGTTGATATATGTGGTTATTAAAGGTGAAAGCTGACTGTTTTATGCATAGGTTGGCAGGTTTGATCAAGTCTTCTATTTCTGTAATGTGTAAGTCTGTGGTGTGTAGCCTTTTTCAGAGAAGTTCTGGGAGTTTTTTTGTGGGAATGCTAGGAAATAATGATTTTACATCAAAAGATACTAGTTCGTCTCCTTTGGATATAGTGATGTCTTTTATTTTTCCTATTAGTTCTAGTGAATTTCTTAGACTTAGGTTGTTGAACTTGGGTAGTGAGTTGAACTTATTGTTTAGCCATTTTGCTAGTTCATATGTGGAAGAGCTTATATTGTTGATGATGGGTCTCATGGTGTTGTCTGCTTTGTGAATTTTTGGGAGGGCATACAGTCTTGGATGAGTTGGATTCTTTAGGTTTATTTTTCGTTTTTGGGTTGTTTGTAATTGTGGTAACTTCTTTGAGAGTTTTCTTGAGATTATCAGTGTATGTTTTTAGTGGATTCTTCTGTAAAGGTGAATAATCTCGGCAGTTTAACATGGTTTCTACTCTTTGTGTGTAGTCGTTTTTGTCCAATATGGCTATGGTATTACCTTTATCCGATTTTGTGTATATAACCGGTTTGGATTTCAATTGGTTGATTAATTATGTGAGGATGGTGTTCTGTTTGTTTTTGCTATATTTTAGTTTTTTTAAAATTTCTTTGCATTCAGTTTTAACTATTGTCTGTTCGGTGTCCTTTAGTTGTTGGGAAGCTATATCTATGTCTGCAATGTAATCGTCAATGTTCATAGAGAAACCTATGCACGTCTTTAATCCTTTGTTTAGGAAATCAAGTTCAAGGTATAATTCTGTGGTGGTGATGTTTTGATTTTTGGTTTAGTTTTGTGTTACTGTTTCTTCAGCTTGAACATTTTTTTCTTGAGTTTCTGGTTTTTCGCTTTCATATGGAAGTGCAAAATCCTATGGAGGTGGTCATTTAAATTTTCCCAAGCTACAGGGCCTAAATTGTTAGATAGCTCTAAATGAAGATTGTATATCTCCAAATCTGTGTCATGTAGCTTTTTGAATTGTAGGCAGATCTCCATTACTTTCTTCTCCATAGCTAGTTGGTGTGCACTATTGTCGGCCTTTACAGTTTTCCTAACAAATTTTGGGACAATTTTGTGGCATTTGCAAAGTTTTAAAAATTCCAAATCTGCTGCTATGTTTCGTTTTTTGGTGTGGAGGTTGATAAATGCTTTAACTTTCTTGTTGGATTGTCGAAAATCAGTGTTGTAGGATATTGAATTGCTTACCTCCTGGATCGCCATTTTAGTTGTTGTTACCACGTGTTCGATTTGCTTCTAAAGACCTGTTTGTCTATTATTATAAATGTATAATTTTGAAGCTGCTTACAGTGAAAGCATAATCAAACTGAATTAATTAAAGTGGTACTGCTAACACACATTTCACTTACTTTTATTGAGCAGGACAATTGTTTCGCGGACCATTGCCCGCATCCTCAGCTGTTGAACCACTACTGCTTGGGTTTGGATTCAAATTTATGGTTGTGGATGTGTTAGTTGTGGTGACATCTGTTGGGCGGGCGATGAAACTTGTTAAGCAATCCTTAGGGGGGGGGGACCTCAATGTTCATCAATAATATAAATTTGGAATGTGACAAACTTCAAAATAGAATATAGTTATCTGAAGGAAATATAAAGGGGAGACATCTGTGAAGATTGCTAAAATCCATAGTTTTTGGCACAGAGATTTAAAATTTGCAAGTATTTGTGCCAAAGGGTGTCTAGTAAACGTACCAAATTACATGTTTCTAATTAAGATAGTTCCCCCCCCCCAAAAAAAAAATTATGTGGTTTTTTTTTCTGCAATTTTTATGTTATGTAAGAAATACTCCTTGCAACACAATATATGTTATAAATAAACTAAACTCTGGTTGTATGTTCCTTTCGACTATGTATACAAAACTTGGTATTTTTATTAAGCTATGCAAATTATTTTTGGAGAAAAAAAAATATTGAATGCATAGATGACCTGTTTTTTCCAAATTAATAATAATTTTCAAAATCAAAATTCAATAATAATTAATCTATTACATCTAGAACATAAAAAATACCAATTTTTATGCATCTACTATCTAAGAATATGTTTGAAAAGTTTCAAAGCAATTCATTAAGAATTGCAGTGCAAGGAGCATTTTGTACAATGAAAAATTTTGAAAAACAGAAAGCGGAGAAAAATGACTTTAAAGATTTAAATGTATAAGAACATATAATTAATGCTTAAAAACTCCCCTGAACCATATGAAGGACCTTCAACTAACTGTTTAGCTTCCCCTTCTTTCAACTTTGCAGCACTAGAGCACTTTGCTTTAATCTTCGCCTATCCCTAAGACTACTAATTCTTTTGCTGACAGGATTTATTTTACTACTTCCTTTATATTTAGAGTACGCTCACAACCCATATTGAATTCACTTATGGCTACAGTTACTCCAATTTGCAATTTCTTTCTAGGAACAAAAACTTTCTTTGGACATCTACTCCATATCAAACTATGTAAACTCTCATTTGCATTTTGAGCTTTTCCTTTTGTGCACCTCTCTAATACATTAGTACTGACTAATCTCTAAAATACTGGCATAATTGCACTTACTACATAGGGTGAAAGAAATGTTCTCCTGTTCCCTTCACAGCAGCAGCTGCAATGTAGGAGCACAAGAGCACGTGAACCTTCATTATTTCATAGTGGAACTCCTTTTTCTCTTTCAGGAAACATTTAATAAAATGCGCTATCCAGTGCCACTCGTTTAAATATACCATGCTCTGCTCTTCAGATTGAACACAACCTATAACCTCAGTATGTGACAACAAAGCTTGTAGCACAAGTCTTGTATGTTAGCATGTAACTAACGTTTAGCAGCTCTGCGCTTGCACGGGCAACAAAGCAGCTTGGAATTTTACAGCCAGAAATGAGCACAGTGTGACCGTGCACTTTCAGTCTCATTAACAACTCCAGAGCTCTGTTTATCAATGGGAGGTGCTGCTACGTTTTTTTTTTTTTTTTTTTTCTTTTTTTTTTTTTTAGCTTAACGTCCTTTAACCTGGCTGGTCATATAGATGATGAATGAAATTGATGCTCAAATGATCTTGGGGTCCATGGAGCTTAAAGTTACTCGACATTTGTCTTCTCAGGATAAGGGAAAACCCCGAAAAAAAAACCTTATCCAACAACTCACCCTAAGCGAGATTCAAACTCATGACCTTTTGAATGTGATGCAGACACGCTAACACCACACTACCCAGGCGGGCCTGCTATCTTTGAGATTTAGTTGAAACTATCTGGAAGTGCAACTGCAGTCTTTGTGAGACATGCTATTTTTCTTAGTGATTTGCATTTTATGTGAGAGTTAAGCTTAAGAGTGAGTTAAACAGTTCATAACCAAAAACAACATCAACGAAGAAACTTTTCCACAACTAACCAAGCTACTGAAGATTGTTATCACTGTGACAATGGCTACATTAGAACCAGAAATATGCTTTTCCACAATAAAAAGAACAAAAAAATGTTTACTAGGAATACAATGGGTGAAGACCGACTTTCAGCACTTGCAATGCTTACTATTGAGAAGAAACTGGTCAAGAGCATAAAATACTTAATCACCGAGTGATAGAAAAGTTTGCACATTTGAAAAACTGGCACGTGGAATTTCTGTACAAATAAATTTGGTGTTAATTGCGTAATTCAAACAATGTAAACGTTATTCACTGAAAATACCATTTTTCACATGAACTGCATTAAAGGACTTCATCCCTTCATCACCTCATATTGCTGTTAACTCTCGGAGACTAAGAAATTCAACATCTTTACAATACTGGGTGGGTGAGGATTTGTGTAATAAATTTATAATGCTTGTTATTAGGCACTAACATTGTTTCTAATATTACTGGATTTGATGTTGCGGCGACGTGGTAGCAGTAGCTGCAGCGGTGGTGGTAAATTGCTGATTTTGTGAACACCTAAATTTTTAATCCACGAGCCGCCACTGTCCCTTCATTTTGGGGGTTCCTCACTTTTAGCAACAGCTTCATTGTAAAAGCATCAAGATGATTCACCTCCAGGACACATAAAGTGCTATGGGTTCTCATCAGTTGACATACAGTAATAGAGGGTTGCAAATATTGCAGATTTCATTTGATCTAGATTTGGAACATTTTTCTTAATTGCACTTCTGTAGTACTTTTGAAGTTTTACAATAGTTTCAGCTTTCAAACTGCTTGATTTTTTTTGCACTAAGAACTTTACCTTTCAATGTTGATTCTTTCACTGCATGTATAAGGCCTGTCCTCAAACGTTTAGCAATGTGGTTCAGACATTCATCATTAGTAATTTGAACATCTGGACCATACACTGATAATGATTGTAGAAGTAGGTAGGTCTTTGAGTCACCATCAGAAACAATGGTAGTGCAATGCACATTACACAAAGCGATGGATCTCCAGATATTCTTGGCAGCTGCTGCTTCCATAGATCCAGAAGTTCCTGAGTAATTTTCCTCACATGTACCATTTTCTTTGTGACTCTTAACCCATGATTTATATTCATCACTGCATTCACCTAGTTCTATATCTTTTATTATGCATGTGCCACAGTACTTAGATTTAATTTCAAAATCTATCACTAAACCTTTGATAACCTCTATCACAATTGCAATTCCATACATAGAAGTGTTTCCTCGCTTTTGATAGGTTCCTATGACACAGAAATGTCAATAATATCATGCTCAGATAGATCTGGATTCATATCTAATTGAGCACGATGGACATCTGTATGTGCCATACTTAGCACCTCACACTGCAGCATTTCACTTTCTTTACTTCTATCTAAGAGATGGGAATTGTAAGTAGAGGAACTTATACATCCCATGCCCATGGTCATACAAAATTTCTACATGCCAGCATGACCCTTCCCAATGCCCAAATAACATCAACTACTTTGCTATTCACATCAAAAGGGGGTCTAGAAGAATCACTGGCAACTCCAGGACTAGTGTATGTATCTACATAATTTTTACTGCAAGAAGTGAATTGTACAGTTACTTTACTGGCAAAACCTTGTGTGTTACTAAATTTTGATTCCAAGCCCTGAAATCCACAATCTATACATGTTAAACTATTAAATATTTTTCTGCAAACCTCACTGTGCACAAATACATAATCTGGATTTCATAGTTCCACATTCATTTCATTTTCATCATAATTGGAGAACTTCTGACATTTTTTGGCACTTGAACCTGCTTCTTGAAAATCTACTGTAGGCCTAAGTTTGCTGGCTTCTACCTCACATTTGCTAGTTTGCCATCTAGTTATTACATTCTTTCTTGCTGCAAGAGATTTCTTTGTTTGTCTTTTCTTATTTGACCTAACCATTTTGTAATAAGTTTGTAGCAATTAATAACAACTGAAAAAATTTAGTCCACCTAAAGTGCAAATTTTACAGCTATGCAGTATTTACCACAGTGGGAAGAGAAATTAGCTTCTTGTATACTGTATAAAATTAGTAACCAAAGATTTTCTCTTGCAACAAGAAGGCTTATTTGAATATTCCCTGCCTTATTTAAAAGGTATATTAAGCTTATTCTTATTCTAAATTGTACTCATCCATTTGTAGATGCTATAATGATGACTTCTCTCTTGTTAAAAGTGTATATCTTGATAAAATCTACAAAATTCACGAAACACATGGTGATGTATTCACAGCAAAACACAACTAAAGCTGTAATTCGCGGCATGAAAGTTTGCAGAAAATCCCAGAAGATGTCTCTGCAACATGTGCCACTTCCGAATACACCCACCTGATTTAAAATTCAAAATTGTACACAATTTTATTGAATGTATGTAATGAATGTATTTCAGAAGCCACACCCATCTGCACAAGGGTATTTAAATCATGAAATAACAGCCTTTTAAATGGTGCTGCAGCATAAACAATGGTAGATACTGAAATTACAAAGTATAAGTATAATCTTAAGGCAAAAAACGAAAAATCAGATTTTTCATCATTTTTGCCGAAATTTCACTGATCCCTCCCTGTATGCTACAAGAAGGCATATTAAGAAAAAAAGAAAGATAAGGCAGTAAGTGAAGAAAATGCTGGCATAATAACAATAACTGTTGACCTGCAACAGTTGTTGTAACTATTTCTATAGCTTTCTACAAAAGGCAGCTTTGGACATTTAATCTCACTGCTTGCAACTGCAAAATTCAACAAGCACTTCGTTTTATGTAGCATGAGGACCAGGCAGCCAGAGGAACCAATGAAATACTATCCTGCTTATACAAATATCTTATGGAACTTCCACCCAATATACACCATGTGATAATGTACTCAGATTCTTGCCAAGGGCAAAACAAAAACAGTCATATGGTTGTTATGAACATGGTTGCCATCCAAGATAATGTAAAATCTATCGACCATAAAATTTTTAGTTTCGGGAGAGTGATTGAGAGTGATAGTGATCATAGTTTAATGCAAAAGAAGAGGTATGCACTTCCTGTTCATCCTCCTCATGATTGGACTCAACTTGTGCATGTGACAGTCAAGATAACCAAATTTCTTGTTACCGAAATGTCCACTTCAAATTTCCTTAACTTTTCGTCACTTTTCAAACAAGATTTGAGATTGTGGTAGGTTAACATACAAGGAAAGAATTTCATATGAAGAGACATTCAGTGGCTTCCTTATGGACGAGAAGGTTTTTGAAAGTTTTCACTTAAAACAAATCTGAGGAGGGATGACAACAATTTCAGAGTTGTTAGCTTCAAGAGGAGGGCATGAAGGCTACAATGGTATGAATTTAATATCTATGGAGAAGAAGAGGGATTTACTAGATCTTCCTTTTATCTCTGAAATGTTTTGAGATTTCTACAGAAATCTCCAAATCAGTTTTGAAGTCTGCAACAGCTTGCCTGATGTTTATGCTGATGAGGAGAAAGTCGAATGAAGTGTGTAAATCTAGTATTGTGCTTTGGGTTTACAAAATGCTGAGTATTGCATGTTTATTACTGAGTATTAAACAGGCCTTTAAAGTTTTACTAGTTTTTTCTAAGAAAATAATCAGTCATCAATCCAAAAATATCACAGTTTAAGCATTACAAACATAATGTATCAACAGTATTTAAAACAAAGGGAAATATCCTTACGAAAACAAAATTAAATTCAGTATATAATATCCATCATTGAGTTTTCTAAGGTGATTAGCAATTTATTCCAATACAAAAATGTGGTATCATCAGTATAAGATATATTTTTGCAATTTCCAAATTCAGACATGTCATTTATATACAACAAAAGCAAGAGGGGTCTCAGTACAGATCCTTGTGGCACTCTTAGCTTTACAGTGTCACATGTTGATGTAAAATGTTTAATGGAACCATTTAATTTACTTGTCATCACTGTACATTGCTTTTAATTTGTTAAATGACATATTTTTAAATTATGCATATTTTCCCCTTATCCCAAAATTTTCTAGTTTATCCAATAATGCATTTAGTGATACACTATCGAACGCTTTAGAAAGGTCAAGGAAAAATGCTACAGCATGATTGCCTTTATCTACAAGTGTATTTATTTCATGCAGTTGTTCCACAATTGCTTGTAGAATAGTTTTTCCTGAATACATGTTGAGCATTAACTAGAATGTGGTATTTATTTAGGAAGGCAACCAATTTTGAATTTAAAACTTTTTCAAATATCTTTCTAAAAACAAAAGTAAGAGTTATGGTTCTATAATTTTCTTTAAAACATTCATCACCTTTTTAATTAATAATTGGTTTAAGTATAATATTTTTTAAGCACTCTAGGAAAATGTTTTTTTTTTTTTTTCTATAGAAGGATTTATTGAATGTTCAGTTATATTTTCTAGAGTACATCTATATACGAGACTAACAGATATATTTTGTAATGGATTGATAAATTTTTTAAAATAATGATTAAATATATTACATATATCTTTAGGGTTTGATATGCTTAGTCCATTGATTTGTAAGGTTATATTATGATCTTCTCTTTTGGTTTTTCTTTTATTTTTTATTATGTTCCATGCTGTTTTTATTTTAGTTGTTGATTGACTGATTAATGTGCTATATTTTGATAATAAAAGCTTTCCAAAAGCCTTAGTATATTGCTTTTTTAATGTTTTGCAGTATTCATTATAATATAGTTGATACTACAGATTAAAAGTATAGTTTTATTACAATTATGCTGAGAATAATAATTAAAATTAAAAAGCAAGCTAACAATAAAGGAATGACATGTAGCCAATTATATAAACACACACTAGATAGCACACAGGCACAGTACTTAATGGTATTGATAAATGAAAAAAAGCACATACTCCTGCAAAAAAAAAAAAAAAAAAAAAAAAAATTGCACAATGGAATCCACTTAAAACACTAGGTAAATCATGAGATTTAGTAGAAAAAAAGATGCTCTCACTAAAATAAAATTGCGGCAAAGAATTATTACTTGTATTCAGGGCAGTAAAATTGGTCTAGAAATGTGTGTAATCTACACAACACGCAAACCAGAGGTATTGAGGGTTACAACTATCTACGCCTGAACTAAAAGTAGGATACAGGACAAAGGGTACAGGTGAAATGTTAATACACTGCTTGAAATTAGACACTACAAGAGAGGTATCTCTAGGTGATAACTAAGTTGTATTTACATTATATTAAAAAGAGATGATGGTGACAAATAATTTAGATGCGATTACCTTACCTTTATGGCCAGCGGATTGTGACGTTTGTTCTGAGGCATTACAGGAAATCTTGAAGTACAATATATACTCAGTTATTCCTGTGTGGATTATCCAGTTTGTGGGTTATCCATGCATTCTCTCCCCTCCATTTTTTTTTTATTGTCAACACACTTGTTTTTTTTGTTTGCTTTTTTTGTTTTTTGTTTGTTTTTTTGTTTCTCCACCATCTCTTACAAATTTCTTTTAATTTGGTTTGTTGACACTTACACATTGATTAACATTAGAAAAACTGATTATTTTTTTAATTTACACAGAACAGATAGGCCGATAACAATGGAAACAGTACTCTGTTGTTACACGGTGATTGTTTAAACAATGGAAATGGCACTTACTGTCAAGCAGAGGGTCCTTTATTGCTGTTTCCTAAAGAAAAACAATACTTATGCACTGAAGTAGAATAAATTTTTGAACAAAGAATACATATTGAAAAATCTTTTAAATGTAATTTCCTGTTTACATATATATGTTGTACCTTAAAAGCATTCTGAGGTTTCTGAGTTATTCATGTTTTTTCGATTATTGAAGCTTCTGATCCCCCATTTTACTCCGGTTAATCAAATGTACACTGTAATACAATGATGAAATAAAGGAAATTCCTTCAAAGATCTGAGTGTCATGGATTCCGGTAGCAGTCATAGCCAAAAGAGATCACAATACAAAAATCCAAGGTTTTGATCTGATTTGCAAAACTGAGCCCTGCAATATGCTAGGATTAAGGTGAGAACCCTGGAGCTGAGCTAAACAGAAAAAATCCCATTATTGTGGGAATCGCTAAATCACAGGAAATGTGATATTTGTGATTCTTCACTTTCAGAGTGATGAACTCTGTTTTCTACAATTTTGCTCATCATTTTCTGCATTTTTCTCCAAAGAGATCTAATTCATCCTTTTCACTCCTGTTCAAAACTTCCAATATGAATTAATGAATACTTTCCTTGTTTCTTCTCTACTCATCCAGCTTTAAGTAGCTCAGAAATCTGATGTAAGAGAAAAAATATATAACTATAACGGTCATAACTGTTTTTATTTACATAGGTATTTTGTTCTGCAATGTATTCCATTAAAATAAAGTAAGTAGTGCTCAAAAACAGGTTAAACTTGTACTCAATATTGCAACAGATACTCAATAATCAAAGTTAAAAAGGCAACTAGACAAAGAGGAGCCATTCGCAGTTGCAGGCAGTAATTTTTTTTTTTAATAAGTTCAACTGAGGAGGGGGGGGTTAGTGTTTAACGCCTGCTTTAACTACTGTGGCACCACAGATTCAAGTGAGTAGCAATGCACGTGAATAGTATAAGGTTAAAAGACTATACCAAGTGTAAAACATCCAGAGTATATTAGATAGATATCAAGACTGTAACTGTTTATACATAAATTGCTAAACTGAAGAGAAATCTAGAATCTAATATGAAGAAGCATTTCAAGAAGCTAAAGCAAAAGCAGAAGGATGCATTCATAAGTAGCACATAATATTTGATCATGTATATTCTACATTAAGCAAAATTATTAAAGATGTAATCAAGCCAGTAAAACTAAGTACGTGGTGAATGATTTTTATTGTGAAGAACTTTCATATACCAGCAGTTGATGGCATCATCATCATCATCATCATCATCATCATCATCATCACCACCACCACCATCATCATCTTATCACCACCACCACCATTATCATCACCACAATATAAATACTTATGATATGAATGAAGCAGTAGCACTACATGGAAGACAGACCCAACCACCTTTACTGACATTGGTTTACGTCAGTATATGGCAGGGAGAACAATCTTGAAAAATATGTATATTTTGTAAGAGAGGCTAACATGTTTTGAGATGTCAACCATTTTTGTACTTTTATGATTATACTCTGTGATAAATGTTGCACTATATTATATGTGACAAACATATCAGCATGGGGTTTCCCACAAGAAGCTATTATTAAACTATAACTAGTTCGGAGCTAATCTGTTGATGAAACAGATTAAGGCTGAAGGTTAATGTTTGGTTTCTTTGCTGATTTTTAGAGAATATGCAAAACAGAGAAAAGTTAAAATTTAGTTGAGTCGATTTTGTAACACTACATCACTTACTTTTTTATTTCGGGAAAACATGTTTCAGAAGCCATGTGCTTCCATTGTCAATTCCTTTGGTCGACTGCCGGCATTGCTTGCTGTGGTGGTTGTCTCTGTCCCTGGTGGTGGTTTGATGAACCTCTGAATGAGTAGATTGCCTGGTGGGATTTCAAAATTGAAAACCCGGTTCTTGTTTTTCCAAATATATATGTTTTCCCAAACTTTTAATTCTGTCTTCCTTGTGATGTTTTTGAGGATTTTTGGGCTTCTATTTATAGTGTGTTTCTCTTTCCAAAAATGCCAAGCTACTGCAGATTTTTCTTCTTGTTTGAGTTTAATATTTCTGTGGTGTTCTTTTGCCCTGGTTTTTATATTTCTTTTTGTTTGGCCGATGTAGATTTTTTCACAGTCATTACAGCTGAACTGATATATTCCTGGTTTGTTTTCTTGTGGGATATCATCTTTTAATTTAGAATTTAAAAGGTTTTTTATAGAGTAATTGTTTTTAGGGGCTAGAATGATGTTATGTCGTTTGAAGATCCTCTGGAATTTGTAGAAATTTGTAGGGTGGTATGTAAACTTCTTGTAGATCTTGTTTTCTTTCTGGTTTTGAGTGAGTGTGCTGACTTCTTTAATTCTCTTTCTATTTTTGGCTTTATTAACTTTTTTGTACACCAGTTCTGCCCGAAATCCATTCTCTGTAGCTATGTCCAATATTTTAGTAAGTTCACATTGGTATTCTGTTTTTCCCATTGGCACATTTACCAATCTGTGTGTAGGGCTGTTGAGTAAAGCATGCTGATGGGGAATGGGATTGTAACTCTTTTGTTTTATATAGCTGTTGGTGTGGGTAGGTTTTCTGTAGATGCCAAATGTAAGGTGATTATTAGTTTTGATGATTTTTAGGTCGAGGAATGGTAGTTGTCCATCACATTCCTTCTCCATTGTGAACTTTATAGACTTTTCTTGCATATTTAGGAGTTTTAGTGAATCTTCTAGGTGTCTAGATGTCGTCTACATAGCTGTACCGTATTTTGAACATCCAGGGGAATGCCTTTTTAATCCTAGTTTCCATAGTACTCATGAAGAGATCTGCTAATATTGGTGACAGCGGGCTGCCCATAGCTAAACCAGATGTTTGTTTGCAATATTTCCCGTTAAATGTAGAAAAATTTTGATTTATGCACAGATTCGTTAAGATGATGTATTCTCAGACTTCTTCTGTTGTTTTCCCTATTGCAAGTAACCAGTTTTTGATGTGGGATTGTATGCTTTCTGTGGGTATGCTTGGAAACAGAGCAGTAACATCAAAGGAAACTAACATATCGGTTTTTTCCAATTTTATGTCTTTAATTTTATCGATCAGATCTAGACAGTTTTTTATACTTGCTGTTTCAAATTTAGGGAAGGAAGAGAATCTGTTTGTTAACCATTTTGCTAGATTATATGTAGGTGCACTTATATTGTTTATAATTGGTCTCATTGCATTTCCCGGCTTGTGTATTTTTGGAAGGCCATAAATTCTGGGCAGAACTGGATTATCAACTTTAATTTTGCATTTTTCTTTTTTGTCTATTAGTTTACATTCTTGAATACTGGCATTTAATTTAACTATACATTGGTTTAGAGGGTTCTTTTGTACTGTAGAGTATTCTTCTTTTTCTAAAAGTGTTTCCATTCTTTCTACATATTCAGTTTTGTCCATAATTACTATGGTGTTTCCTTTGTCAGCTTTGCTATAAATTACTTTGCTTTTTAATGCTCTTATTACATTTTTTGGGGGGTTAGTTTTCTTTTTGCTTTCTATTGTTTCGATAATTTGGCAACATTCACTTTTTATTATGCTTTTATCAATATCATTTATGTGCTGGGTGGCTATTTGTACGTCCACAATGTAATCGTCAATTTTATCTGAAAAATCTACGCAAGTTTTCATCCCTTTGTTTAAGAAATCCAGTTCTGATTTGGTGAAAGTTTGGTCCGATAGATTTTTGACGTTCATTTGTGGTGTGGATTTTTGAATTGGTTTTCTTTTCCCCTGTTCTTTGCACAGCTTTTCAAGTTTACATTTTTGCGTTAAAGTTTTGTTTCTCATTTTGATGCTTAATTTAGCCAAAAGATTGTTTTCTAAATTTTCGCAAATGATGCTTCCTAATTTTTTGGTTAGTTTCAAGTGTAATTCATATAGCTGTAATTCTACCTCACTTCTACTTTTGTAATGTTTGTTCTTCTCCATTTCCAAGACTTTTTTGACGACTGCTTTTTCTAGGAAAAGTTACTACTAGGTTTAGTATTAATTTTACAATTTTTAGATGTAACACTATAAATTATATTTTTACAGATAATCTAAAAAATGGTAGATTCCACCAACATCTACGGGACACATTTGCACCACTGGTGGTGCGCTATGTTGATCTCATGGAATCATCGATTGCACAGTCCATTCACAAGGGCTTTGAAAAAGAAAGATGGGAAATAAAAGCGTAAATCTATTTTTAATATGCACATATTTGAACATTTAAATTTAATAACAAAGATATATCAGAAATATTATGATTTACATTACTTGCTGTAATCTAAATAGTGCTGAAAACTACATTGAGTATAAAGTACTATAAAACTTAATAGAATGCTTAGCAAGGTTCTATATTGATATATTAGGCTCAGGAGTGTTTACTGCGCTGTAATATTCAGCACTTCTCATGTATGAATTGACTAATGAGTTGGTTGGCATATATGTCATATATAAATATATGCTAGCCATATAATTTCCATAGTTAACAAATAAATTCAAAGGGTGTTCTGGTATTAAAAATAAGATAATTAGGTATAAAAGAAGGAAAATGCAGATATATATCATAAATGTCACAATACTTAATGTTAGAGTACATTAAAATCTTGGATAGCATAAGTGGAACCCCAGCAAGCTAGGAAATAAAAATGTGGTAGAAATGTAGCTTACCTGTATATATATTCAATTCTATTCATTAAACATTTGTAGTTACTAATCTATTCTTTTGAAGACAAATTTTGAACACCTGGATTCTTTCTTCTCTTTCCACATGAACCAAAGATGGAATACTGTGTACCCAGAAACTGTGTAACTCTACCTATAAATTACTAGAAAGCAATACATGAAATCCAATGTGTAAAATTTAGATATATATTTCAGTAGCTCTAGAACTATTGTTCTGTTTGTGATTGTTACATTTCATATAATATCATCAAACTTATGGGATACTATTGAAGTATTCATGACCTTTTAATTGCAAAATCTTCAATTATTGAGTAATCTTTATCAAACATTTACTAATACGTAAGGGAACCAATACTAAGTGTTCTGTGGCAAAAAAGTGAAAAAAAAAAGTTCTAATTGTAGCGCAAGAAAGTATATATACCTATATATGTATACAAATATTGATATTTTACTTCAAAAAATTAAAAATGATTAATGAACTTTTGTAAACCTGTTTTCTTTGGTTTAAGACTTTCTTAGATATGTATAGAATGCTTAGAACATCAAAAAGTTTCCAATGTGCATTATGACACACTTTGTTTAACACTAAACTTTCTGAAAACAGTGTAAAATAATTTAACATATTATTAAACATAAATGGATTACTGAAAGTAATGATTATAAATATACAAAGGTTATTTGAGCCTATAAGATGATGATAGTGGCGGTGGCAGCGCCAGTGGCAGCAGAAGTGCCGGTGGTGGCAGTAGCAGTGATAGTGGCAGAGGAGGTGGTGACAGTATAAAGGAGCTCAAAGCTTTCACCTATTTATTTAGTCTTTTTGCCTTGTCTGCATCATATTTTTGAGATTAAGGTCACCTGAGAGATGACAACCGTCTAGCTTGCTCCATTTTGTTTGGTTTATTGCAATTTTTTTTCACTTTCCAGAAGTAAAAAGCCAGTTTGCTCCACATCTGGACCTTCATTCTTTATGTTGTGAAGAGGAAACAGATTGAATGGATTGATTCAGCATTATCAAAATGTGGGGGATCAAAAGGCATTTGGTTCATAGTTGGAATCAGTACATTTTGTTACACTGCTCCTCATTTAAGAGAATTACCAGGCATACTTCTTGATACCAGATTTGCTTGTGCATTCATCTAAGAAATCCTTAAAATCTCTATAGTGTTTGTTCCTTTATCATTTGTAAAGAATCATTAATGATTTAAATTTGCAATGATCAATTGAACAACTCCACCTGCAAGGGGTGAATTATGCTAATTGAAAATGATGATGGTAGTGGTGGTGGTGGTGGTGGTAGTGGCAGTGATGTTTTTTTTTTTTGTTTTTTTTATAATGTTTAACAAGTGCTTTTGCTACCATTTCACCACAGATGATGACACAGCACCGGTGGAATGCGATGGCAGGGGACAGAAGAGAACCTGGAGAAAACCTGCCCCTGCACTGTTTTATTCACCACAAATCTCACATGCAATTACTTGGGATTGAACCGCTGTCTAGGTGAGAGGCAAGCAGTCTAACCACTCAGCCATGGTGTGGCCTCAGCAGTGGTGGTGGCGCAGACATGTTCTGTGACTTCCTAATCTATGCAAGTTTCCCATCTTATAAATGAAGCACAATTCTCTAAGATGTTGCTACAGGAGTACTGCTTCTATGTATCAGGTTCCAATGTCAGTTCCCATTAGTCATGAAGTTCTTTCTAAATGAAGTATTGGAATTTTCTTGGATTATCATGGTAAATGGCAAAGCTAAAAGTGATAAAATTAGAACTGGTATAAAATTAGAACTGAATAGATTAAAGCATCTCACCTATCATAATTAGCATTTCTAAGCCTTCTTGTTTTTCCCTCATTATTCTTATGTCGGTTTAAATATGTGGTTAATGTGATGGATCTGTTGGGAATGTGGCTCGAGTGTACAGCAGACAGTTAAATTTCTAGGTCTCATCCTTAAAATGTTACCATCTTGTTTTGTACAGTGCTCAGATATAACAGGTTCACCATGACTTATTTTTTTTGTAGATAGACAATACTTTATGCTTTGAAAGCAACAAGGTCGAAATTGCTGTACTTGTCAACTTTTGGTAGCCATACAAATCAAGCCTGCTCTTCATAGAAAAGTAGACCTCAGCAGTAATAATTACCTCCATTCCAAAAGCATGCACTTAATAATTCCTGTTACAGTACATATTATATTAATAGGGTCATTGTCATACATTCTACAACATAAATTATAGTGAATGATGGTTAAATGAATGAATTAAGCTACAAAAAGGAGTCATACAAGAGATCAGAAGTAAAGACATGTGTGACACTATACCTACAAGTTTTAACACAAAAAGGGGATGCAGGGATTGTAGCTCAATGGGTTAATTTCATGTTCCCTCATTACCTGAGAGCATGTCAGTGGTTCTGGTCCCACAGTCTGCATGCGCTTTTCTTCTTTATGTATTATCCATCAAGGTGCAAAGCTATGCTCCATTAGATACAAATGCACGAAATAAACTTGTAGGTATGTCATCAATTTTTAATCAGAAGACATAATGAAAAGATTAACCATTATAGCTTAAAGCGGTTGCAAATATATGATTTCATTTAATTATGTTAATTTAATTTTAATGAAATCATCTATTAGCAACCTTCTAAACTATAATTGTAGGTATGTGCTATATCCACAGCTAAGGTTATCACCTGTGAATCTCACAGCCCGTTAGATAGAATAGGCAATTGTGAACTCGCGATGTATTCCAGTGATGAGTGCATTAACATGTTACTTATTTATGGAGAAGCTCAATGCCTGTATGGAAATTGATATCCAGAAAGTTGGCAACCTACACACAACACTTTTAGGAATGCTTAGCAACATTTATGGATAACAGGAGCATTTGAAAAGATAGGTCCTGTAACAGAGGCACCAGTTACCTCAGGGCATAGTGAAGATGTGATTTTAGACACTGTCTTAAATAATCCCCATGTTAGCACGTGGGCACTGGCACAAGACACAAACATCAGTTATGTGAATACCGCACAATAATACATTTTACCCTTACCGCATGCAGCTACACCCTGAACTCCCTGGGCATGGCTTTAAAGCTCTAGTAAGTTTCTGCCAGTGGTATTACACAGTTTGAACCATGATGCATTTTTTACCTAAAGTTCTGTTTTTAGATGAATCATGGTTTCACAACAATGGCACTGAGTCCAATAAGATGCACTACTGGTGTGTTGATAACCCTCATTGGGTAAGACAGGCAGATTTTCAAGAGCCAAGGGGAATTAATGTATGGTGTGGCATTTTGGGTGATCACCTAATCAGGCCACATTTTTTCAAAGGTCACTTTAAGGGAACACGCTACCTTCACTTCCTCTAAATGGATCTCCCTCCATTGCTGGAGTAGTACCATTAAATGAAAGATTATGGATATGGTTTCAGCATGGTGTTCTGGCACACCAGTCCAGGGCCGTCATAAATTATCCTTCATGGCATACAACCTCAAAAATGGATAGGTATAGGAGGACCTGTCTCATGGCCTATCAGATCTCCTGATCTTATGCCACTTGATTACTTCCTATGGGGTCATTTAGAATAGTGCACAGCGAACTGCTGCATAATCTTAATCATCTGTAGAAACTAATTTGGGAGACCTGCGGCTCCATCACTCCTCAGTTATTACTACATACCAGGTTGTCATTGCAACATCATGCACAGCTGTGTATCAATGAAGGTCTTCATTTTGAGCAGCTGCAGCGCTAAATGTAGAATTTTCATCACTAAGTTTCACGTCAGAAATGCTTTATCTAGTGGATATTGAGAAGTCTGTTATGTTATGAGGCTTAAATCTAATTTGCTTTCCAACTGAAAGTATTACTGAATACCTATGTATTTTGCATAGTTTCTGATTGTCAATCTAGGTATTTTGTGCATATGTTGTTTAGAGAGACCTTGAAATGTTGGGTCTTGTTCTGTAGTATTATCTGAAATACCTATGTTAGTTTTAAAACATTGTAATAATACCTGTATATTTAGAAGAAGCTGAATGAATGTGCCTTAGACTTTTCTGTTTTCTTTTGCATTGCCTGTAATTTTGACTGATAAAGTTAGAATAAAGTTAAAATAAAGAGAACCACAATAAGACAAGCAAATAAGCAAGTTACAAAATTTCCAATTTCCAATCAAGCTTTGAGGAAGAAAGAAAGTGGAGGGAAAAAACGTTTTGGTAAGATTTGAACCTGAATCAAGCATCTTGGAACTCATACCAAGGCAGTGTGTTACCCAAATATGCTACAGTTTAGATATAGCTTGCAGTGCCAAAGTCTATAATGTTGGCCTGCAGAAGATGGGTCTCGGGAACGATGTTTTCAGGTCAGAATGTAATCTGTGGGTTGCATAAAACCAGAGAATAAGGGACAGATGAGCCATCTTGTATAGCTAACTTCAAGTATTTAATGTTTTGTATTCCCATTAGTGGAACATTCTGGTTATCTAATCATCAAATTAATAACCTAATGAATATGGATATACATTTTCTGATATGTTGCCTATTAATATGAACATCGGTTAATTAACCTTTATACATAGTTCTCTGGGCTTATCTTCACGATCATTAATTATTTATTCTATTCATTGTCAGCAATAATTTAACAGCAAAAACCTGTAATAAGCCACACATGAAAAACTGATTTTGTACTATATAGTAAAACTATTTATTACAATCCACAACTGCATGTGAAACTGTTGGAGGATATTATAAGAGTATACAACAAAGCTGTAATATTCTTGATATATTTAATTTGAAAGTAACACATGTATAAACCACTCATTTAGAAATGGATGAGCAACTTCAGAAGACCTGTTCTGGAAGTTAGATATATTACAGTCTTTCATACGAGATCTTCATTGGCCGGATGCTGAATTTAGGCAGCATTTAGAGCAACGTCTGAAACTAATGGCCTGTGATATGTTTGAATCCTGCATACAAAGGTAAGAGTTTACTTTAGAGTACAATTGTTTTGTTCCAATAACATTTATAGTGATACTTACATATGTAAATAATAAGGATTTTTATAAGTTGACACAACTACCTTTTTAGTTTGGTAAATGGACAAACCTGCATTTTACAGACAATCTGAATATGAGCTTTTTAGCAGAAATTTGTAGTTTTCCACTAGCTGGTGGCAAAGTGGCCTAAAGCCAGAGGATCATAATCTGAGTAGCCAAACAATGCACTATTATAATGCAGTCTAGAATATGAAGTTCAATAATGTTTTTTTTTTTTTTCTTTTTGCCTTATTGAAGTCAGATTAAGCCTTGTCATTTGTAACTTTTAATAGCATAATACTCAACACTCAACAAAGCTAGTTCATGAAATGAAATTTGTATTTATGCAACACATACCATTTACTTAGAATTAAAATCACAACAAGAAAGAAGAAGGTAACAAGGTAACTAACATAGGAAGTGAAGTCAATTGCATTACACTCCTTCAATATAATTTCTGGCAAAGCTAAGAAACTTTTGTCAAAATATCAGGAAGCACTAACATGCCAGTGTTGCATGGTAGTGTTGTTGATGACAATGACAGAGCGCCCTACATGCATAGATACCATGTAAGGAAATCTGATGCCTTAAAGAAATTCTTTCAAACTAGAACAGTTTCATCTGTAGCCTACATTTGGGAGGTCATGGGTTCTCTTTCCTTGATTGGCTCTACCTGACCCTTGGGTTTTATCTAGGATGTCTCCAAGTTTCCAGGTAATGCTGGGTAGTTTTCTTTTCATCCCCTGAATTTCCTGTCTCTTCATGTAATTTCCATTGTCATTTTATTCATTGTTCAACTCATCAGTTTCTTTCAGGATTGGAAGCTTTGGTGATGGTGCTCAGACAGATGTTGCCTGTCCGACTGTCGGGGCTCTTCAATCTGAAAACTGTAGGGGCCCTGTCATTGCTATGTTGTTGCTCCTGGTTCTGGCCACTCAGTGTATACTCTCACTTTAACCATCACTCCCAGAGGTGTCCCCTTCATGGGACATAGATACAATAACCTCAGGTTTGTGCTAAGTCCCCCTCGACCGCATTCTATCCTATCTGACAAGAACTCATAAGAGGTGAATACAAAGGGTGTTCCAAGACCTGCCAATGCTACCGTCGCAATACATTGATTAATTTGTATATGACATGACAAGAAGCATTGTCATGAAACACAATAGGAACATTTGCTTGCAACAAATGTGGACATTTGAGCCACATAACTGTGCACAGATGGTACTGTAGAAATTGGCAATAGTAGTCTGCTTTGACAATTTCGCCTTGAGGCACAGCATGCATAAAAATGATACCCTCATGGTTATATGCCATAATCAGCATAATCTTCACCTGATCAGGTTCCTGTCAGCCACTCACAATGTCAATTTCATGTTGAAGAATTGACGGCTGACCTGTGTGTGCAATTCCACAATTTTCGTACAACCCACACAAAATGCTTTGATCCAGTGTGTAACTGTTCTATATGTACAATACTGCATTCTCATCACATAATGCCAATGACGGTGACAATGGTGGTGGCGGTGGCGGTGGTGGTGGTGGTGGTGGTTGGGGTTTAAGAGCTCTCAACTTCACGATTATTAAGGTTGCATAGGCCAGATATATAAAACCAATATAAAAATAAATCATGAATAAAACATGGCAAACATTGGATTTAAAATCCCAGTGTAGATAAAACAATTTAAGGCAATGGCCAAATAGAGATCTAAAACAAAAAATGAAACAAAAAATAAAGATAGCTGAATGTAAACCCTCTTCACTAAAAGTCACTAAATATTAAGATCACTAATGATAAAAGCTGAAAAAGGAATTGAGCGCTCCATTGACAACCATCAGGATAAATAAAACTAATTAAACCCTTATTGGGAAAGTCGCTATGGATAAAAAGCTAAAAATATTATCTACCGCTTTGTTGTCATTACCAAGGACCACAGCAAGGGAGACTGGAAGCTGCAAAGTTGCTTGATGAGCTGCTACAGCAACACCTCTAGTAGCACATTGCATATAGACAATTCTGCACTACAAAGTGAACAGATAGGAACAGGTTCCCTGTTAAGTAGGTAAAAGAACCTGTGACCAATACACAAACAACACAAGTCAAAATCACTTCCTTACAATGAGATGCACAAGGGGAAATTAACCAGTGTACTGGAAGATCCCTCACTACTGTTAGCTTGTTGCCAAGGAGAGCTGATCACTCCTCATGCCAGCAGGAAAGCACTGCTCTCTGCACAATAAGCCTAAAGACTTCAGCTATTACACAAATAATTGCATCACTGGATTCTATGATTGCCATCTTTGTTGCCAAATCTACCAGTTCATTCCCCAGTAAGCCAGCCAGCATGACCAGGAATCCATACATATTCTACAATAATGCCCAAAGTGTGTATAATGCGAAGGGAATTTTGAATGGTTTGCATGAAAGGATGGTAGTTTTACAACTCATGAATGCTCCTATTTGCACTAAGGGAATCACTCATTATAAGGCAGTCACCCATATTATGAAGGTGAATATGCATAGAATGGCCCAGTAAATGGCATACTATTCAGTAGTATAATGGATGTGCAACTATGCAAATCAAAACCATATGGTTTGGTCCCAGAAATAAAGGCACAACCAACACTGTTGGTGCCCATACTTCCATCATTGTATATACAAATGTGGCACTGTAATGGGATAAAAATTCTAAAAACAAGTAGGGACACTACACCCAGGTATCTTAGATTTCTCGTGTCCCATCATCCTGAGATCTACATGGGATGTAGTATGTAACCAAGGTAGGTGCACACTCTCCCATTTGATAAACATACAGAACATTTCATTACTTTGTTTCTGAAGCAGCTCTTGGAAACAAAAACCTGCGGCCTTGGACTAAGTGAGAGGTTATCTTCCTGTGTGCCATCATTCCAAGCGCTATGTGGCATTTAGCATGTAACCAAGGTAGGTATATCCTCTGCCCATTGTGAAACATGCAGGGTATTTCAGTATTGTGCTTCTAAAGTAGCTCTTGGAAACAAAAACCTGCAGGCCTTGGACTAAGTGAGAGGTTGCAATAACACTCCTCTAGCTTGATAGAGAAAAAAGAGGTAAACATTGTGCTTAAACACACAGCCAAAATTAACTAGTAAGACATCACACCAACATTGCTGAGAAGGTTCTGCTGGCTTGGTGCAGATGCCCACACCTGGGCTGGTCTGGATAAACTCTAACAGCCACATAACTGCCCTGGTTATAAATAGTGTCTGATTTTCTCAATATGGATGGCTGTGCTGAAGAATAAACACTGTATCTATAGTCAAACTTGGATCGAATCAGTACACGATAGAGATGCAGCAACACTGTCTGATCCCCTCCCTAAAATTTTCCTTTTGTATCCGTAAAATATTGAGAGAATGGTCACATCGTGCTTTCAGTTGTGCTATATGTAGTGACCAGCAAAATTTTTTGATCCAGTATCAACCCAAGGAATCTCACATCTGTGAACGAAAGTAAGTCTGGACTGAGTTGGAAACAAGATGGGAATCGCCTTCTGCAGCACCAGAAGTTAATGAAGTGTGTGACTTCTCAGTTGAGAAACATAAGCCATTCTTAAAACTCCAATCAGAAAGATTGCCTAAACACTGCTGCAGATGATGTTCCAAAAATGGCTAAGCTGAGAAATACAAACATGACATAGCCAATTACAATTGAACAGGATAAGATACCTGGGAGAACACATTGTGGTATAGAAAAAACTGTTATAGCAAACAGTGTTACACTTACTGCCAATCCCATTGACACTCCATTCTCTTGAATAAAAGGATTCTAAAGAATCGATCCAACCCTCACTAAAAATGCCATAAACTCTGAAATGAGCAATGTTAGGTATCCACACATATTCTAGTTGTAAAAGGAACATAGAATCCCTGCTTACCAATATATATCATAAGCCTTCTCAAGGTCAAAAAATATCCCAACTGTCTGACATTTCTTAAGAAAGCTGTTTATGATCTGCATTGATAGCAATACAAGTAGCCAGCTGCTGACCAAGGCCTTCAATAGCCTCACAGGATGATGGTCAGTATATTAATTACCACGCCAACCATCAACTGATCATGCATTCTATCACCTTGTAAATGCAACTGGTAGGGGAAATAGGATGGAAGCTGGACAGAAGATTTCAAAATAGGTATGATGGTGGCCTGCCCACTTTCCTGGAAAAATGGCATCAACCTAGAAAGGAAAGCCTCATCTTCAGGAGAGAGTTATTGCAACATTTGGACGTGGATTTCATTTGAACCTGGTGCAGAGTTTCATGAGGATGAAAAGGTATGGTCTAACTCTGCTATGATGAAAAGGAGATTGTAATTTTCAAGGTTTCCAGAATGAAAGCAGAACCCTTGGTATTCCACCTGAGTCTTAACTAGAAAAAAACTTGTCTGAGCTAGACACCTGAGCAAAAGCAGTGCCTAAAGTATTAGCCAAGTCAAACACATTAACAAGCGTACCAGTGGCTGTTTTGAGACCGGCAATTGGATTATGGGTTGATTTTCTGGCCTCATGCCTCTACTTATCCCACATGACAGAAAAAGGGGTATGTCGATTAAATGAAGCTAAAAACTTGCTCCATGGTGTCTTTTGCTGGCCTTAATAACTTGTCTAGATTTGGCACACATCTTCTTAAAGTGTAGCAGGTTGTCCGGTGTATAGCAAAGCTGGAAAACCCTGAAACCACATCTGCGAGTACAAAAGGCATTCTGGCACTCATCAGTCCACCAAAGTAACAGATGCCGATGAGTTTGACCAGTCAATGGTGGAATAGATTGCTCAGCAGCAGAAAAAATTGTCTCTGAGGTGTTTGACTAAAAAGTTCACAGACTCATGCTCATGGAAGTTAAAAATATCTAGATAAATGAATGCAACATAAATCATTTGATAAGAGACTAATAAGATATGAAAAGTAGTCACTAGAATGTAAATCAGAGATGATATTCCAATGTAAGGAGACTGCTAACAGTGGTGAAAAAAACTACTATATCAAGGTGCTAAAAACCATTAAAGGCGTCAGAAAGAAACATAGGCTCTCTGGTGTTCAGGGGAGTGAAGTTAGCACTGTCCAAGAAATCTGAAATTAGCTTTCTTTTCACACAAGCCCAAGGTGAGCCCTAAAGAGGGTGGTGGGTATTCAGAAAAGGTGTTGGTAGCTGGGAAACTAGATCTTCTAAATCAGTTAGTGAGAGTGCAGGAGATGGAGGCAGATATGTGCTACAAATGATGGATCTGGTGGATGGCAGCTTAAACTTTATAGCAACAGATTGGATATCAGATTATAAAAATATGGATTACATGAAGATATCATCTCTGATGAGCATTGTAGTGCCCGTGCAGGAATACACTTTTCTGGTGATACATCACACCTAGAGAGGAGTACTGCCTGATTGTAATGTTGTCTTGTGAATAGAGCTTTGACTCTTGTAAGCATACAACCAAAGGCTCATTCTGCTGGAGCAACAATTCAAGCTCTGGTCAATTTGGTTTAATTCTGCATATGTTCCACTATAGGATAGCCATTGTCTAAATTATGGGATAAGTTCTAAATTGAAAGATATCTCTGCATATTGCTCTATGCTGGTCAGTTTAATTTGTTCTTTTTTGCTGTCAGATTTACACTATTTCCAGCAGCATGGTCCTGTTGCTTGCACACTGTCCATCTGGCAATGAGGGCAGAGTCCATCTTTTCCATTGCCTTCATGGGGGTGGACCCCTTTCCAATAGAAAATTTTGGTTGAAGAGGAGATACCAATTAGCAAAGATAGTGGTCACAAATCTGTGCTCCTCCCAGAAGATTCCTCGGAAGAGGATCTATGTGGAGAATGTCATGGGAGAAATGTCATGGGAGCTGACTTTACATGCTCTTTCAAGAGGTCGTTTCTCATAGCTAGTCCTGATGGTTATTTCTAGGGCAGAATATGTTACCAGTTTTCCAGTCTTTGCCTGAAGTCGATGGTTTGGGCAAAGTTTTGCTGGACTGCTCTTTATGCTAGTAGTTTTGGCAGGTGATGGTGCCAACATAGAAATAGCTGTTGAAATCTTTGGTAGTGGTGCGACTATGAGAATCATTTCTGCTATGGTGGCCCCATGTATATCGGAGGTCTAAGTCAGAAAATGTCAACTTGGTACCAGTTTAGCAGTAACTGAGCTACAGTAATGGAAATTTGGGGCAGAGGGTTGGCAGAGGCACAGGAGCTTACAGGCTTCTGAGGATCTTTCTCTCTCTCTGCTGCAGTATTTACTGTTGCAGTTCACACAAGATGGAGAGGTAGTACAAGCTCCATTGTGTGATTCATGTCCCTGGGTAGCACATGTAGACTCACCAGTACAAAATTCACTGATATGCCCAAACCACTGACACTTGTAACATCTGAGTGGGTTTTGAATGTAGGGCCTAACCTCAATGGCTTCATACCCTGCCTTAATCCTTTGAGGGAGATCTACCCAATCAAAGGTAAAGAACAGCATACAGGTAGGTACTAATTCACCATTTAACTTCCTTTGAACCTTAAGCACAGTTGTGATGCCTTGTTCTACCAAATTCTCTTGAATCTCCTCATTGGACATTTGTTCCATACACAGATGATGACAATGGTGCACGAGGCGTTCATGGTTGACCTTAACTGGATAGCTACCCAACAATTGGCTCTCAATAATTTGGCTGCCTGGGATGCTAATGTTGCTTCAACCAGGAGCATGCCATTATGAGATCAAAGTCACGACAGGACCAACTATCTTCTCTATTCCTTTTTGTATCATAAATGGGATAACTAACATAAACTTCTCCCCTTACTCTATTCTAAGTATTACCAAGTAGAGAGGACCACTGGACTTGACTACTTCCTTTGGGAACACTAAATTATTATTTTCTTTACTTTTTCCATAAAATATGGCACAAATTCATTCTCCAGTGCTCCCCTTCTATCATGGAGCCCAACAAGGGGTTACCCCTCTGGGTGACAGGGCTACAAAGGGGATATAACAGGCTCACTATCCCACCCACTCTGGAGTTCGGTATAATACCTAGTCTTGGCCAATTAACTAGGGGTGGGTTAGTCCCTAGCCTCCTGTTTGGTTGAAGCATAAACCAAAGCAGAGTATTAGGTTGTGCACCCACTCTGGTCATTGAAAAGACAGAAGGCTCAATATCAGCTGCGCAAATCAAACAGAAAATCCCTTTCACCGACATGGGTCTCCATACACAGCCTACACATGGATGGGTGTTTCTGCTCACTTTCTCACTACTTTGATGAACTCATGCCAAGGAAGTCAGGGTTAGCTCAGGACCCTGGACACCAAACCCATACATATCATATTAGGCCCCTGAGGTGATTCTCATCACAGACTTTACTTAATTCTTGGTAACATTCAGATACAGTTTTGCTATGAGTAACCTCAAGTTTAATCCACAGCCATTGATAAACTTTTGTAGACATGATTTAGAGTTGGAGAAATGACACTGTCCACTTCAGTGCCACAAATCAACTCTGTTTATAACTGGATATGCTCTTGTACTACACATATTGAAGACAACACCACCTCAATGCTCCCATATGCTGTTTATGAATGCCTGATTTTCATGAGCTTCTGGGCTAAGCTACTTTTTTTTTACAACCCTTGCAAAGGAATAACAGTCAGAATACTGTTAAGCCATTTATACATTTATTTTGACAAAGCCTTACATAGGTAATAGCTCCAACTCCCAGGTTTTAGATTTACACAACTTATGATAGTTGATCTTTTTCTCTTAAGAAAACGAAAACTAATGCTAGTGATATCACCATATCTCATTGGTGTGAAGGTAATACATGTCTGTTAATCTGAGGAGCCCTAGTTCAAATCTGGTTTTGGTATATTTTCTGGATACGTTTTCCGAGAAACCAAATGTTTGATAATATTCTCAGCGCTGGATGCTGTGTTAATTAAAACATTCACTGTATACATAGATTCATTATCCAACTGGACCTGTATAATTAAAGGATGTACCCCATTACTGCCACCACCACTGCCACCACTACCCCCACCATCACTGTCACCGCCACTGCACCACACTGCCACCTCCACCACGTCATCATTATTGATCATTCTATAATGGACAATAACAGAATATATCATTGGAATAACTTGCTCTCAGTCTTTTACATATGGAAGTAACCATGCTCCTTGTGTTCTACATCATCTGCTTTATATTCCTCACAGATGTGTACAATTTTCAGATGATCTTTACAAACAATTTTATTGTGGTCAAAATATTTTTAGCACATTCCGATGTCACGCACAAGCCTCTTTTCTCAGCTGCAGGCTCCTCATTTTGTTCCATGGATTTTTCTTAATGTGTTTGCAGAAATATGCCAATATTTTGTGGAAGTGATGAAATTTTGAGTTGTTATACAATCTGAGGTTTCCGGAGGGTAAATACCAGATTATTCAAGAACAACCTTGCTTTTAGTTTTTGGTTTTCCTTGTTTGTACAAAATATTATATGGGCATTGATGCCCACTATGTCCAACAGAGTAGAATATAACCAGATACCATCTTTTTGGTACACATGCAACTTCGTTGATTCCTCCTTTGTGGCATTGTTGCACAAAATCTATAACATCAATAGTGTCAGAGTCATACATACTTAAGTGAAACAAAGCTGATTTGGTTTTATTAGGTATGTATGACATCAATCTGTTGCCATTCTGATACTCAAACACAGAAGATTCAATGTACCTTCCTTCAGAATTTCATGCTTATTCATTCTGATTATCCCAATAGAAGGAAGCCTTTTATTCTGCAATTAACAGACCAGAGGATACCTGGATGGCCATAGTAATCTAAACGGCCAAATTGTGACATTTTACTTTTGGAGCATATTGCATATTGGCAATGGTGTTAGTTATGTACAGCCATCAAGTGGTCATTGGATTGTATCTCTTTGCATTTTATACATTAGATAACATGCATATTCACACTTCATTCATACTTACAGACTCTGGGGAGGAAAGAGAATAATCTTGGCTACACAAAAATTTCTACTCCCAACTGGGAATCCAATCCAGGATACCTTACATTTGCACTGTGAGTGCTGGTAAGATACAGCAATCACCTTGTAGCTTCTCTGCCATCCCTATCTCAGGAGAATTGCATTTTGTGCAACTTTGCTCTGAAGGACTCATTTGTGCAGCTTGCTATTTCATCAATCATTTGTTATGTGATAATTTGACTATAATCTTGTACTTCACTTGTAACACCTCTGACAGCAAGTTTAGGCCCAAGAAAACGTTTGACTATATTTTTTTTCTTTTAATGCTCACTCTAAGTCATGATTTCTCTTCCACAATACATTTTGTGTGGAATACGATGAATCTCTGCTTACTAGTAGAGAACACAAACATTCATCTCCACCCTTAATGTGGTATATACATATATTGTTTCCTTTTCAGCTGGTTTAAATTCAGAGTTTTCCTAATATCTATAAGGGGGTTTGTAAGACTAAGCATATCATAGAGCTGAGTATATAGATGCTTAGTGGGCTAATCTTATGTTGTAGGAATGTATATATTTCTTGTGATTGACAATACAGCTGCTACAAAGTAAATTATTCTCATTTTTTTTTCTAAGCAGAGATCAACTGTAATTAGGAAGCATGGAAAATGGCAGAATATTTGTTTCAATGTCCAGGGTTGGTTGCTGGAGCAGGATTGGTTTGTTTGACTACTTACTATATATTGTAGAATTCATCTCATGCTAGAAAAGTGACCACAGGTTATTTGCAGCACTGGCCTTGATATCTGTAGCATAGCATGGGTAGGAGTTTATTTATTATACTAAAGCAGGAAAAATATGAACTGTACTAACCTAAATTCAAAATTTTCAGGACAGAAACTGCATTCCAGCAGTGGCTCAAGAAAGGTGTTACATTTATTTCTACAGACTATATAATTCCTTCTGAAATGTGTGCAATGGTAAATGTAATCCTAGATGCAAAGAACCAGTCTTTCAAACTGTGTGCTGTCGATGGAGTTGATGTGGTAAGTATCAATATAAAATGTTTGTTGTAGAAGAGCCATAAAACATACAAAATATTCTAATTAAGTGAATCAATCATCTGAACTACATGACAGTTCTTGTTTTATTTATAAATAAATTGTTCCCTTAGATACTGACAATGCTTCCAGTATGGTCAGATAAAGGGCATGCATTTTGGCATTATTTTCTAACATCTGCATGAAGTTTATTTGTTTTAATAAGGAGATCAATTAGGTCTCATATTATGAGCACTTAACCTTTTTACTGCTGACATTTTTAGCTGAAAAACACCTCCTTTCTTTTCTTTTGATAGTGTTTAACACTCATTTTACTACTTGTGAAACACCTCCTGTGTGACTTAATTTCAGAAATATTCAAAATTTTAAAACACTTAGAAAACACGAAAATACTGCTGTAAAGGAAATATTAACCCACCAGAAATGATGCAGGCTGTTTTAGATGATCTAGATATTCCAAATTTTCATTTTGAAAATATTCTATGAAAGCATATGTAATACACACTACACATGGTTATCCACAAGGGACTATCACTGTCACCATTTGCTTTCTTTGTATATATAACTTAAGAGAACTATTTTTACACTATGAGAATAAATATTAATGTGTATATTTTTAATTTGGGCTTCTGTTTCCAAATTAGGTTTTTAAAATAAAAAAAAAGTCTATAATCAGTTATTTCTTAGGCAATACATTTACATGTATTTCACTTCACACTTTCACAACACTATTTTTACAGCAGAAATTTGAACGTGCATGGTACTTTTCAAATCAGAGGTCTACACATAAGGCAATGCCACATTTGGCACACATGTACCTGCTCTCTCTTCACTTCTTGTCTACTAAGAAAGTGTTGGAGCAGACATGATAATGCCTGGTGGGATGTGTTTTCTTTGAGGTTGGTGGTACAGCAATGGAAAATGTCTTTCTGTCAATCAGAATGGTGTTCACCTGCTGATGGTTGTCCTGATGTAGTGGTAGCTCTTTGAGTGTGATATGTTTGAAAAATGTCTTCAGCCCATGAAATGTCATTGCCAGCTTTTATGTTATAAAATGTCTGATTTTTTTTTTTGGTAGTGTTTAACGCCCGCTTTAACTACTTATGGCACCACAGTGGTGCTATAGTGTCTGCAAATTAGAATCACAATGTCCAAAAGGTGAAAGAAAATGTTTTGGTTCTATTTTAGAAACTTTTGAAATCAGTGAAGAGAACTTAGAATTATGTCAGATACATCCACTGCACCCATGTTGCTGTTGCAGTCCAATACACATTCTAGTTCTGGAATATTTGTTGTTCTATTAACTTTCCCTGAATTCTTCATGGCAGTTGTATGCATTGTAGACAGCATACACATTTCTTCCCTATTCATCCATCTCAGTGCTGTCATGTTGTTAGTGTGGTTGGATTCCAGCTCTCCTTTTCTCAATTTTGATGCTAGTTTGGGCATTTCCTTCCTATTTTTCCATACATGTGCCACAAGTGTTAGTGTCATTTTTGTGAAGCCAATCAAATAGGAGAGGACTAGAATACCAGTTATCTAATAACTTTATTCCAAACCTATGGTGCTGGAATGGAATATACTGTAGAAATTAGAGATGTCCCTTGAAGAGTACAAGACTCTCGTCGATGCAGATGTCACGAAAATGTCTGAACTCTTCACAAATTTATTTCTGAGGTGAACTATTAAAGGTTTTAATTTTGAAGAGCCTTCCCCCCTGCACTTGCATTTTATTGTCATTGAAATGTAACTTGTGCAAAATAAGAAGGTGTCTATACCTAAACATGTAGTAGGTGAATTGTGAGGTTTCAAGAAGTGAATATTTGGACCAGCTTTCTGCTACTGACAATTTTTTTTTTTATCTTAGCCACCAGCAATGTTATTCTAAAAAATATGTATAGTTCTTTCTGGGTGACATTTGTCCATTTTTGTACACAAAGTTTGGGAGATAGTGGAAATCTCTGATGTAGAAATATGTAATACCTATTTGTTTAATTTGTGATATGCTGCACTAAGTGAGGAGGGAAAAGCAGTTGCAAAAAATTGAGTACACTGCAGTCATCCCTAATATCTACAGAATTACCAGACTGGTCCCTGTTGAAATTGTGAAGTTTTGGAATAAAAACCACTCTGCTCTACTGGAACATAGGAGATATGTATGCTCCCTTATTTGGCAGTATTGGCTGTGCCTATTGTTCAGTTTTACTGTCATCAGATTCTTCATTATTATCGGGAACATAAACATCACTGTCACTATCCTCGAGCTCTGATACATCCAAAAAATTTCATGCTAAAGACTCAAAAACCTCTAATAATTCATAATCTGTAACAGAACCATAATTAAAGAAACTGCTTGAAGAAACCATAATTCATTGCTTTTGGAATACCCTGATTACATCACACAGATCATGTGATTAGAATCATAGAGCTACTGTAAAAGAAATTCTCTTGCACCGATTTACTTTATTTTCCTTCAGATAGCGATAACGTGGAGGGAAGTAATTGATAAATACTTCTTCACAATTCCAACAGATGTATCAACATGCTTTTACATTCACAATTCTGAGACTCTTAACTATTTAAAGTTGGTAGAAATAACTCAACCATAGCGCTGCAGGAAAGTTTTTCTGTAATTGAGTTGTCTAGAACATAGCACTGAAAAGATTAAACAGTTTTCTTTTTCTCTTTTCCAAAACTGGTAAAACAGATGTCTTTTTAATTTTCATTTTAATTTGTAATGCTTTTTATAACCTTAAATTTAAAATACAATAAACAATTCAAAGTATCAGGTCAATATATTATATTTATATCAGTGCCCCTTTTAAGCTTACATGGAAGTAGCATGCATAAAAACAACTATTGAACCTAACTATTAATTTCTCAAATTAAAAGGTTTTGAAAAGGTATGTGGAATATATGACTGAAATTTGAAAATACTGGCATAGAAATTTACTAAACCATGCTCTAAATGAAAGATAAAAAATCAAATAACAATGCTTTAAGGAGATTAAATGCTAAAAGCCTTGAAGTAAAAATTAAGCATTGTATGATCATTGTCAAAAAATGAGACCGGTCAGCTTTTTCCAATGAAAAGGATATTGTACACAATTAAACTTTAAACCACCAAAGTAATTGATATGTTATGTTACATATAGATGATATAGGTTATCAATACAGATTTGGTTAAACCTTTTAATTAGAAACTGATGAAAACAGTCTTGTATCCTTGGCCTCATTTTCAATAATGATCAGCTAGCCATATTTACAGTTTCTTCTACGTTTTACATCACCATAGATAAAATGTATTCAGCAAATCCTACAGTGAATATTTGAGTTCCAAATATATAGGGTACTCAAAAATAACATCTATGGAATACTGCCACAGGAACTTAAGAGAGCATGTAGAGCTCTTGAGCCTTTAAATGAAAATGCATTGATCCTGTGTGACCTAAAATGCTATGTTTGTTTGATGTGCATCCAAAGAGCTGAGTAAAGTCTCAAACATAAACTTCATACATTCAACTTGATTCAATGCTGATTTTAATGTAAGTGCAGTGTGCAAAATAAGATAATTGTTGATCTTAAATTGTTCTTAACAAACTGCGCTCCTGAGATAGTATCTGGTCACTGGTATCAGTTTTTCCAAATGTTTAAGGTTTAGCATTTAAGTCAAGGGCTTTCATTATTTAGGTAGTATGTCCTAGCTATAACAGTTTCAGGTGAGTTCAATTATTCTTCCCAAGGTAATTTTTCGAATGATAGTATATAGGTTTTGATTCCTCATCAAACATTATAAACTTATCAATTAATTGATGAGTTTTAATCGGGCTTAAGAGGAATCTTGAATCTTGCTTATATTACCTACATCTTGTAGTTAAAATAGAAGGGAATAAAATGGAATAGAATATAATATGCATGAAACCTTATGTTTACTCCTCAGTTACTTACCTATTTGCTGTGATCTTTAGTTGAGTTTAGAAAATTGCAGTATTTATGTACATCATCACATTCACAGCAGCATCCTTCTTGTTAGTTACACTATAGTATGTGTAAATCACTTGCTCATACCAAAGACCATGGTTGGTATCAAAGCTATAGACTTAAATTGCAGGTTTATCCATAAATACGAATGTCCAGCTAAATGTTATGTTTGCAGCCAAAACCACTAGGAATTTTTTCCCAAATATATTATAAGCAATAGCAGATTTAAAGATGAATTTCATCATTATAGTTGTATAACATGGTTAAAACATACAATTATGGCTGACTATTGTACAGTGAAGGAAAGATTATACCTAGATAGGGCTCTTTTTATTATTAGGTACTTTTATATTATTTACCAACTTATCTACAATTTAACTTATTTTGAGATTACACTCTTATTAATATTTCAGTTAGTAATAAAGAAGATAGAAATATAATAGTAATAAAGAAAACAATGCCAGAATGATTTGTACAAAATAAATTTATTATAAACCAAGAAAAATTTGCAATTTTTTTCACTTTTTAAAGTCAAAATCTGAATGATTCTAAACTTTATATTCTAGTGAAGATTAATAATAAAGCTGTAAATTTAGTAATTTTTAGGAACCTGTACTCTGCTTATTTAATAGTATACCTATTGAAATTTGGTGTAATACTCAAAAATGAATGTTTAGATGAATCATGAGTTTCACAAAACTAATTCATATGGAAAAGAGTCAGCACAAGAAGCAGAAGTACTAGGCAGCATATGCACTGTCTATGATGGTAAAGGTTTACAGAATGGGAGTTGATTTGAAAATGTATTGAGCTAGAAGTGGTCAATCTTTTAGTGAAAAATAGATAAGGATGGAACAGGTGTACCCATGACAAAGACACTTTTAGTAGAGTTGACAAAGGTGTTAGTTACTATAAGGTATAAGTTCTGAGTCTTTCAGTTAGTTAATTTCAAGAAAAGAGGGAAACAAAAAAAAATTAATTCTGTTTATTTTATACTTAATAAAGCAAATCAAAACACTGACTATCCAGTGAGGAAAAAAGGAACAAATGATATAAGAAATCCAAGGAATAATTTACATAAAAGGTGGTGTCACTAGTGGCTCTCTCCAGTTACAATAACCATGAACCTTCTGGGACAAATGACTCATTGACCTGATCTTGTGGTTAGAGTTACTGCTTTGGAATGTGGGTTGTTTGGAGATGGTGGTGTTTGGTGATTGAGTGACTAAAGAATAGCCTTGTGGTTTTCCTTCAACCCTTGTTGATGCAGTGTCTGTCAGAATGAACGTTGGTTTTATTCATGCTAATTCTCTGCTTTCAGCAGGTGGTTTTACTTCAAAATATTTGCTGTTGATTGAAAGTACCTCATATGGTACATCATATGTTGCTTGCAGTGTCTGTAGCATCATTTCAAATGAAAACAAACTTACTAAATGGTCAAAAACCTTTTCATTGTTATGGTATATAGATGTTGGGATCGGTTTTAGAATTTCCACCTGTTATTTTAGTTTGAAGTCAAAAAATGGAATACCAGTGATTATTTTCTCTTCATTGAGGAAAACTCCAGGTAGTCCTATTGTTAAAACAAAAGTAATTTCCTTTGGTGAGGATTCAATTTTTGGAGATGTGTATGAATGGAGATCCATCAAAATTAGCAGAAACTTAAAAACCCAGTTGTCTGATAAATACGCCTTTAGAGCCAACCATAAATGATATTGCAGTGCTTAGTTTTATCATTTGCTGCTGGATGGTATGCTGTAGTCTTAATGTGAGCAATACCCATTAATGTGGTGATGCACTTGAAGAGCTGACATTCAAATTGTCTTGTCTGCAATGATAGCCTGTGAGGCACCAAAAATAGCTATCCATATAGAAAATATTACAAATGAGATTATTTCAGTTGTAACATCTAAAAGTTGAACTGCCTCTAGCCAGCATGAGAAATGGTTTATAATTATCAAGAGATAGTGGCAGCCTTGTGATGGTGGTAATAGTCCAACTACATAAATATTAAAATGACTGAATCTTGCTGGTGTTGGGGGATATTTTACAACTGCACTGCAGGCATATCCCCACGCATTGCTCCACTGACATTGGTCAAATTTGTTTGTTTGTTTGTTTTGTTTACTGGGTTAACGAACCCCTAACAAAGGTGCAAGGTTGTGGAGCTGAAAAGTGTTTGCTGATACTGTTGAGGAATGTATGGTCGATGAAGTTCCATGCCATTTGGCAATGCTATTGTTTGGGTTACAAGAGAAGCTGATTGTTTTATATCAGCAAGCTCTCCAGCACACTGTTGACTCTTAGAAGTACCATCCAAGTTTATAGCAGAAGACCGAGTTATAGACTAATTTGTGATGAGACTTCAGCTGGAATATTTTCTTTTTCACGGGTATAGAGTATAGTGTATATCGGTGGTGAACTGTCCAATGATGCTGTGATAGATCTGATGCGGTGAAGGCTTATCTGGTCTTTGTTTGAACATGAAGGTGAGTGGTTTGCAACCAGTGTAAATGGGAAAAGTTTGTCCTTATCATATATACTGAATATGTTTGACTGCTGAAAGAGAGCAAGGAATTCCTTGTCATATGTTAAATAGTTCTTCTCTGAAGTGGAAAGCTTCCTGGAAAACAATTCCAAAGGTGGTAAAATATATTTTTTGATGTGATGGAGTCATTGCCAAAGTGACATTACAAAGTCTGAGGCACCAACCATAAAAATTACAGGGAAGTTTGAAGATGGATGACCTAAAAGTAATGCATCTGATAAGCTGTTTTTAGAGATCGGAAGTTTTCCAAAGTATTTTGGTGCAATAGTTCAATTGTCATTTTTCTTTGCACCAGAAGTAAGTTTAAGAGAGGTCCTTGGCTCTTAGCAGACCCTGAGAGTGCCCATCAATATAACTTGTTAAAACCCAGAAATCAACCTAGTTTTTTAATGATGGTTGGTGATGAGTAGTTTGTTATGATTTGTACTTGTCTGAAAGTGGTCTGATACCTTAAGGTACATAACTGGTACTTTTGTTGTGCCATGCACACATTTTTAATTCTGATGCTAAACTCATTTAGACATTGTAAATGCAAAAGAAGATGATTTTTGTGCTCTTCTTTGTTATTCAGTGCCATGAGAATATCTCTATGTAGCAACAAAGTATTTCTCAGAATTGTGTCAATGTACATTTGGAAACTTTGTACAGTATTCTGAAGTTCTAAAGGGAGTCAAAGAAATTTGAATAATCCAAATGGAGTTATGATTGCTTTTTGGGAAGTCATCTGGATGATGAATGTAATTCTATGCTATAACTAAGTCAATTGTAGTGAAAACATATTTGCCATCCAACTGACCATTGAAGTCATTTAAATTAGATATATGATATCTCTCTGGCTTGGTGATGTTGAATGCCCGGTAGTCTGTAAAAGGTCTTCAAGAGCCATGTTTCTCAGAAATAAGTGGAGAGAGTTTTCCCAAGGGCTTCGAGAAGATTGAGAAATTTCCATATTGAACATTTGTTGACATCCTAATTTAGTTACTCTTATTTGTTAGATGGTAATTGTCTGCCTTTGCTGTTACAGGTATCCTTCAGTTATAATTGTGTGGCTGAATGTTGTAGACCAGATATAAAAATGGATGTTCATACAGCAAGTTAGGAAATTTTCTCAGAATGTTGACAAGTTTCTGGTCCGGTGGCTTGATGTGGGCTAATTCAGTGCCTTATACCGTAATTAGTATTCCAGATGTTGTTGATGTCATTGAAACAATGCATTACCTGTTCTTCAGATCCATCAAGAGATTGTAATGCTGAATGAAATTGGCACCAGTAATGGGTGACCAAAGCATCTGAAATTAGGAAATTCAATGAAAAATTGTGGTACAATCCAGGGTCAAGTGTTAAAAGATGTTCTTAAATATTGAAGTATGTGCCATTTGCTGCATAGAGTTCTGATTGAGCACTAATGTCAACTAAACATATAAATCCACTAAATCTATTGTTAAAGAACAGACAGCAAGGAATAAGTTCCCCATCTTCTGTTGCCATCAATGTGTGGCATTTTAGTCTGTCTGGTTTGACTGCTCCTCAAAATTATGTGTGAGAGATGGTCAGAATGAGCATCGGCGACCACATTTCTTTGCTCTGTGGCAAGATATAAAATGCTGCCCACACAAAGATCCATTAGGGTTGCAATGTTGGGATGTGTTTGAATGTGATGTGTCCCATAAAATGTGGTGTGATAAACATCAACCATTCTGTAATGAAAATTAACTATCCAAGGAAGACAAAATAACATTGTCTTCAATGCATGTACCAGCCACTATTAACTTGGCAATGTCAGCTCCCATTCTTCAAAAACAAATGACTGTAATGTTGTATGTTTGGTGAGTGCTATCTGATGCTGGAGGTTGGATGCTTTGAGCACAAATATTATGTCTACATGGTGAAAATAGCACAATTTTGTCGGTCATGATAGTTATTGTGTCTAGGCCAGTTTTACTAGTAGCTAAAATACATTGTACTGCAATGGGAAACCTCTAAATAAAAACATAAATCCTCCTCAACCTATGGGCCTGTTGGTGTTTGTATTTCCCTTAAAATTTGAGACAGCTTATTATCTCTTAATTTCAATGCCATCAGTAATTAATTACTTGTCTGCCCCCAGATTCTTCATACTCTTGTGTTACTGGATGTTTTGACATCTGTAAATGGAATAGCATTTGGATGAACTAAAATCAGATATCAAGCCTGCAGCATCAACTTCCAGAGAGTTTAGTCATTTAGCTGCATAATTCATACTATTTAATATATCCAACATGCATCTAGGCTTATTAACATTCATTATGACATTTCTTATTGTTTGTCAAGCATATAAGTAGGTTTTGTCCGAAACACATCTTGCGCTTATTTCTTGATAACAAAAAAAAGGATTACAGAGCAATTCAATGCTAACCTTCCATTCTTCGTTAGCCAATGCATCAAAAGAACATAAGCATAAGGGCTAGTTGAAGCTGTGCTGATTCATGTGCTTACAAAGAAGTGGAGCTCTCATACGGCTATTGACCAAGAACATCAATCACCGGATTCCACATAAGTTGTCAAGCACTACTTAAACAATAAAGAATTCACATAACTATAAAACCAGTAGCTATTTATATAACCCTTATGTTAACTGGATATGGAAACAAAGGACTCCCATATGAGCAAAGAACAAATGGTTTTGGGATAATATATGTGTTTTGCATAGCAATTATCATGGGTTCAAATATTATTGATAACCAGTCAATTTTTTTTTTAATTCTTTGCTTTCTTCTGTCCCTGAAATACCCTCTTTAAATGCTCACATTTATCTAATACAGATTTTCCACATAACGGTTACAAATGAGTGTTCCACCAGGTGAGTCAGCTGCCCCTTGTTATTTGCATCTATGCAGCCCACAGTTGATAGCCTAGTGTGAAAACATTGGCCCTTTAAGTAAACAAACTGTCATTGTAGCTCTTCCCTTCTATTCTGTGCTATAGCAACCATCATTAATGACTATCGCCCTCCGTGGTGTAATGGTTACCATGCTAACTTCATATACTCAAGCTCATGGGTTCATACCCGACGGAGGATGATGGATTTTTTCGGGTGCAAAAATCCTTAGCATGGCTTCCTTCGGAAGGGAAGTAAAGCCGTTGGTCCCTTGTCATAGATTTACGGCACATAAAAAAACCTCAAGTCTGATAGAGAGGCCTCTGAGCATAATTAATTAAGCGGTCTTTCACGCCCAATTTAGAATGGGATGCTGAGAGCTCCAGCAGTTAAAGAGCATTCCTAAATAGCATGTCATTTACATTTTTTGATCATCAATGATTAAAGGCCTGAATGAGAACCAAAGAGCTGCAAAAGGCTTAAAAAATATGGTTTTTCATTGATATAGCATTGGAGTGTTTCCCTGAAGAGCAGGACATGGGTTCTGGCCAAGTGAATTAGCTGCTGGAACGTGGTAAGGCAAAGGCTAGTTTCGAAGGTTTGACTGTAATACCTACATAAATTTTTTTACCCTTTCTCTTTGTGTTTATTATCCATATTATTTTAGTATAATCAGGTTAATGTTGTTTTTGGCTCTTCTGTAAGCCAAAAACACAATAATTACAATCAGATAATTGTGTATCATGTTTATCCTTATAGCCTGTACCATATCTAGTGTTGAAAACCATTTTAGGTAGTTAGCTTTCATTCCTTTGGCCGCATGTCGATGCTAATAAATCTAACAATTTTTGTTTCATGTTTAAACTTTATGTTTTGCTCTTTCTACTGACAAAGGAGTTGTTAATGTGCTAAGTTCATGGGTAAACAGAATAATAAATTGTCAAAGAGAGCAATTTTTATCAAGGAAGGAAATGTTCAAAATGATAAACCCCTTCATCAATGCGCATTTGGGTATGTAGCCAGAGAGACCTTCTTGCATACTGTAATCTGCCTGCATTCTTCACTTATGAGTGCACAAAGATGATTTGGGTTTTGCGATTCTTGAGCGTAGACCCGTTCCTTTAAATGGCTCCATCCAGTATGGTGTGATCAGGTGATGTAGTGCGCCATGCAATTGGGCCCCCTCAACCAATTCATTTTTGCAGATATGTTCTATGTAAGTGATTCCTTACAATCAGTGATCAGTGTGGTGGAGCTCCATCTTGCTGGAACCACATTGCTGTCCTTTTCATTAGTGGCACACCTTCCAATAGCAATGGCAACTCTTCTTGCAGAAATGTAAGGTATTGTGAGCTCTAAGGTGGCTTCAAAAAAGTGCGGGAAAAAAGAAGCATTTGGAAATTATGGAATAATTTGAGCTATATCAGCTATAGGTTTCCTAGCTGGTCGCCTAATCTGTACCAGACCTTTTTTTTTTATTTTCTTGGTATTGTTTAACGTCCGCTTTTACTGCTTGTGGCACTGCAGGTAATGACATTGATGAAATGAATATGCAGCAACGGTAGAATGCAATGGCGGGGGAAACTGGAGAACCCAGAGAAAACCCACCCCTGCGCCACTTTGTCCACCACATATCTCATATACGGTCACTTAGGATCGAACTTGAACTGTCTAGGTGAGAAGTGAGTGGTCTAACCACTCGGCCATGGCACGGCCATGGATCAGCCACACCAGACATTGGTGGTGCACTATACCTGGAATGCGGGGAGGATTGCCTATACTCCAGTAGTGCATAGTATGATGGTTAACAGTTCCGTTATTGTGGAATGTGGCTTCATCACTGAAGAGATCACTTCCTAAAACTCTGCATCCATTTGCACTCACAGCTATAGCTACTGTGCATACATCACCTGCACTTGAAAGTCACATCTGAGGAGAGCCTGATGTAGTTGTAGATGGTACGGATGATATTTATTTCAGTGCAATATGCGGATCTCTGTTTACTGACCTATGTACAGATCTTGTGCTATAGCCCTTCAACTGGTATGTGGATTGTGTTCTATTGCATTTTGCACAAATTCTTCATTGCCTTCAGAGGTTACTGGAGTATCATGACCAGGTGGTGCCCTTCGTATTGATCATGTTTCACAAAGATGCCTTACAACGCTTCACAAAGTGTCTGCAGTAAGTGCCCTAGTTCTTGGAAATTGTTGTTCATACAGATGCTTTACTGCAAGTGCATTATGCCTTGTTTCTCGATAAATTAACAGCATGTCAACATAATCATCGTTTGTATACATTATGACAGTAGCCATGTCATAGAAATGTTTCAAATAGTGAGTAGATAATGCAGAGTTTATTCACGCTAAGTATTGATGTATGCGCAAATACCTTAAGACACTTTGCATGTGTGAAGTGCTTTAAACTTGGCTGAATGGGTCAAGCACACTAACACAATAACATACTCACTAAGAAGAACACATGTAAATTATCATCCTTCCAGTGGAAACATAGGGATTATTCTATTTTGTACACACTTATAATGTTATCAAAATGTTTTTTGTATCATAATATAAAATTATATGTTCAAAGGGTTACAACAAAATGTAATAAAATTCTTGAACTTATCATGAAGGAATTGAACTGGAAATGAAGTGGGTGGCACAGTGAAAGAGCCACCATGATAGTATCATTCGGTCAATGCTGCCTTGGGAACTGAGGGTCCTATATGAATAAATAATCACAGAACTTAGAACCCCCCTCAAATCTTTACACATTTTTACAGCTTTATTACAGCATTTAGTGCTCCTTTTGTTATTTTTAACTTAAATAAATTGCATCCACCATACAGCTGCTGTATGAGCTGAAATATGCCACTGTTTGTGACTTAAGTGAAATTATCAACGTAATACTTAGCAGTTTTTGGCAAGGCTGTACAAAGAACATTTACTGGCTGAAGGCATAAATCCAATTGGTCACACTGCATAGATCTGCCATTTTGTTTTCAAATGGTTTTGTCAACCGATGCATGTTATAGGTTGTTCCTTCATGGGCATTTTCATAGATGTGTATTAACATATGCTAAAGAATAAAAGTTTGTAAAATCAGCTAAATGTGCTACTACAACTACCAATGTCAGTAAAGCTGTCAGTCGTAGATTTACTGCACATAAGAACCTCAAGCCTGATAGAAAGGCCTCTGAGCAAAATTAAGCGGTCTTTCATGCCCAATTTAGAATGGGATGCTGAGAACCACAGTAGTTAAAGAGCTTCCATAAATAACATGCCATCTACATTTTTAATGTCAGGGTTCAATGTTTTTGGCAGTGACATACATAGCGATTGCATTCTGTCTTGTAAAACACTTATGCACTGAGTTATCTATCCCTCTTATATTAAGCATTGGGCAAATCAGTCATTAGAAGGCATTCAAGAAAGGCATGTCACATATTTTGCTTAGCAGGTTGCATAAATTTCAAAATAAATAGGGGTAGCTGACTCACCTGATATATTGCACATATGTCTAGCTGTACCCTAGCCAACACTTCCAACTGCTGTTGGTAAGACCTGATTCTTTTTTCATTCTTTTGTTTCATTTCTTTTTCCTCACATTCACATTTCTATTTCTTTCCATTCACTACCACAAGAGCTTGTCTATCACTACTGTGACTCTACTATTACATTTCAGTGGCACATTAGTTCCTTATTAACAATGGCAGAAACTGCTGATAAATGTGCTGCTGTTCTCATGCTTGTTTCACAGGGCTATCTATACAGCCACTAGGGCAGGCAGCATTTGTGGTGTTCCACAGTCAATGGCAAGGAGGTTCAGCTTCACCGTGAAAAGGGATAAGCTGCTACTAAAAATGTACAGCCTACTCACATGTACCTACAGACCATGAAGATAGATATCTGTTGGTAGAGGTCAAAAGAAATCCTTTTCTAGTAGCCACTAAATACACAGCTTTGTGTTCATTCCCAGCTCTATACGGATGGTCATCAACCATTGCAAGAATGCCAGAATTCAGCATAGACATGGGGCAATTAGACAGCCACTAACCAATGCCATCAAAATGGTCAGGTTGGCAATTGCAGAACAGGTCAGGAACTTTGACTGAAGAGAAGTGATTTTCATGGACGAAGTTACCTTCTTTACTGCAAGTGCTGCTTCTACTGTATTTATTTACAGGCCCAGTGGGAATCGCTATGACAGTCTCAGTGCAAGGAGTGGTCGACTGAGTGCTGCTGTATAGGCCTTGATATCTCAGGATGGGACAGGTATGCTGGAACACATACATGAAAAGCTGAACGGAGAAACATACTATGAAATTTTGAGGTATGTTCTGCTCCCATTTGCCTGAGAGCATTACCCTGAAGGTATTATTACCTCTTAGCAGGATAACCATTTGGTCCACACATCGGCCAAGGTTCAGCAGTTGTTCTTGGAGCACATGGACTTCTTAAGAGTAGATGATATAGCCTCTGAAGTCAACAGATTAGAACCCAATAGAATATGTTTGGGCAAAAGTAAAGAGGAACTTTCTCAAGGTTTTAGATTAACTAATGCTGTAGAGCTCTGGTGTGCCATAGAAGATATGTAGAAATCACTAGTAGAAGATACCAATTGCTTCAAAACACTGGTGGATTCCATGTCCCAAAGACTGAGGGCAATTATAGAAATAAATATACGTTTTTATGTGTTTTATTTTGTTGAATTAATTTCTGGTCACCACTTGTCTTTTACTTAGATGGCTTGGAATCAAACCCAGGGGACTGCATATGGGAATTGCGGTGGATGAAGCAGCACCTGGGTGGGTTTTTTCCAGGTTCTCTGGTTTCCCCTACCATTCATTACACAAATGCTCCATAATCATGTTTTCTGTCATCCACTTCATTGTCATTTCACATCGTCCACTTCCTCACTTTCATACCAGGAATTGGGCTGATCACCCATCCTGGCTGCTCTCTGATGCAGGGTCTCTGTTCCTCAATAGACTTCTGACTTCTGGTGCTGGCTTGTAAGTCCTGAGGGGTGTAAGTACTACATATGAAAAGGGTAACCAAGAAAGAGAGAGAGAGAGAGAGAGAGAGAGAGAGACAGAGAACCCTGGTCACAATGAAAACACCAGAGTTCAGATCGCTATGTTTTCTTTTCCTTTTATGCTTTTGTTTTGTTTTTTTGTTTTTACAAAAGAAGCAGATAAATAGTTCACACACCATTGAATTAATATACTATTATGTAACAAAGTATTCATAAATATAAAGCAGTTAGTATGAAATAGGTGTGAATGATAGGATATGCAGATGGCTGGATTTAAACCAAGTCCCTAAGTAGTACACTGAATTTCATACTCTGAGCATTGGCACAGAGCGATTTTTACATGATGTATACTCTTCTCTGTTTATTTAGAAAGGCATCAAGCAGTTGAAATCAGGTGATTTTGTTTAGTATTTGAGCATTTACTTGCACATGTTTTATAAGGAATGGTTCTTTCAATTACTTGGAAATTGCTACTCCATATTATAACATAATAAACTGTGGCTTTACCCAGATATGTACAACCCTGACTTGCAGAAGAAGTATATGCTGTATGAACCAAACTCAGTGAACTTCATACACTTCTGTAAGGCTGAAATGGTACTTTGAAAGTTTACACTGGCGGAACATTTTTTTCATGACTGAACAAATGAATAAAGGTTGGTTTGATTAAAAATGCAGAAAAGCCAAAAACAGAGGTATTTAAAGAACATATCAAGTGGAGGGGATGTGAAAAGGAAGTGATAGGCAAGATGTAGCAATATGTAATTGTGGATGCAAATATTTATCATGGGCAAAGATGAAGAAATTGCAAGAAACTATAAAAAAGAAATTAAAGAAAACAGTAAATAGAAAAATAATGAAAAAATAGTGAATTATCATATTGCATATGATGGTCATCCAAAGATAAAACATGTTGTGCCCTGGCAACCTCCAGGCCAAATAAACAAACCAGAACCTGTCCACTTGACCCTGCCTACCAGTGCCCGAGTATATATACTGGCTATAACCCGCACTGATGTAATTCTTTCTGAGTTAGTGACGTGAGTACATTGCCTTTGAAGATGTCCCTCAAAGACAGGGACGAAACGTTAGGTAGAAATATTTTAACTAAACATATTTTAACCTACAGACCACGGCAAAACAGCCCGAAAATTTTAAATTTTAAAACCATGGACACCGGCCGTGAAAGCTTACGCATATATTTCTGCAAGCTTCTTCTCTAGCAGACCATTGGGTTATGCAGAGGGACTTGACACTCAAGTTCTCTTTACTGAAAAATGTGCTTAAGTGATTCCATCAATGACTAGAAGCACTGAAAAAGTTAATTATTTCTTGCAAAATGTCAAAAAAATAAGTTGCTTGGTTACATCTTGCTGCACTTGAACCCACCAAATTCAGAGTGTGACAAGAACAAGGAATATAGAAAGCTTAAGGAGAGAGAGCTCTAATTCTAGCCTGCAAGACTGAATAAATACCTGATATATTTGGTGCATCTGCATACTAATGCAGATACAGGAGTAGGAGCTGCTATAGCAGCCGGCAATCATGCCAAAAAAGGAATTTGAGCACTTTTAGTTATACCGGCTAAAATGGATCAAATTCGGCAATAAATTCCATGCACATTAAAAAGTTACCATCATGAACACTTCCAAGAATTTCATCATTGCCACGGAAAGGCAGTCCTTGAGAGGAAAGTTTCTTCACAACAACAACAACCCTTTGTATGACATTATGCCCATACTGAACTTCATTCTCAAGTTGTGAGAATAATTTTCCATCTATCCTTGTCAAAATAGAACTTCTGTTTTTTAAACTAAGAACACAGTCTCGGTGCTTTGAACTGTTTTCATGAGTTGCAATTACCACTAGATGTTTCCAGTTTGAGAAACCACGAGGTCCTGCCAAGTCTGATGTTCCTCCAAAAAGAGCACCTGGTACACAAAATTATGTTCCCTGACTTTCAGAATACACTAAACAATCTTGGTTAGTAATTTCATTGTTCATCAGCTTTCTCTGAAAAAATACACTAGTACAACGTCTTGTGGCACCATCTGTAAACTGATATTTCGACATACAAAGTTCTCCTTCTTTATTTTGTTTTACCCCATTCATTGCAATATAGTCCCGTGTTTTATCAGTGTTTTCCCAAAGAAAAGGATCAGCACTAATTGTAAAGGGTTCGTCAGTAACGATGGAAGTTCCGCCTTCACTTTTGTTTTATAAAAGTTTTTATTTCATTTTTAGATTTATTTGGGGTACTTGTTTCCCCATAGTCTTCAACAGCTTCACTTGACGAGGGCATTTCTTCTTGATATGAACTCCCTGGGATCAATTTTATTAACACATCAAGGCGTGGAACTTTTCTCAATGCGTCATCTTCTCTTTTTCTTTTATCTTTTGCCAATGAATGATACTGAGCCCCACTAAGTCTCTTTCTTCCTGTCATTTTATTCAGTGACAATCGACACTGAAACTGAGAAAATGAAAGAAAATATGATAAACAGTTGAAAAACTTAAAAGATTCAAACATAACTTGCTACTTCATTATGCCGGAATGCCGGCTCATTAAATATAAAAGAACTCAGTATAATTGCAATAATAATAATTATTGTTCATTGCCTCAGCTAACAATATGTAGAAAATTAACGTTAATGAATAACAATACACACTTATTGATCTTACAATTTTTTGCATGTGTTATCGATTCTCACTATTGGAATGTGTTTTGCTTTGTCTCCGCTATGTGCACATAGCATGCAAACTAATCAGCATAACCAACATGCATCAATTAATATTCCTCTGCAAGCGGAAAATTTAAATGAATTTGATGTTTCATGTCTATGCTTTTTTTTTTGTTGTACAGCTTTCCAGTAATTTTGCCACCCCCTAAAATGTGCCACCCTGGGTAGTTGCCCAGTTTGCCCTGCCGTAAATATAGCAGTGGATATACTTCTTATATATTAGAATTGTTGGTTTGGTTATATCGATATTTTAACAATTAAATTTAATCATGATCCAAAGCGTTAATGCGCAAAGTAAAACCATATGAATAAAAATTATGTCCCCATAGAAACACATAGCAGAATTGGCTCCTAAAATGTAACATTTATTGTTCTGATAATAAGATTGCATGGTTATACATTGTTTATAAGGCAGCCCTCAACTGAGGGAAATAGTTAATAAAATAAATATTTTAGGTAATATTTCAATATAATTATGGCACACAGTCTCATTTTTACATATTCTTTCCTGAATCTGTATCGGCACAGCTCACACTAGTATTCCAATATTATGCCATTCATATGATTGTGCTATACTTACAGAGTTACCGGTTATAAGAATCTTTTGAAAATATTCCAAGCATGTGAGCATGTGTGTGCATATGTGTGTGCGTGTGTGTGTGTGTGTGCATGCGCGTGTGTGTGTGCGTGTGTGTGTATGTGTGTGGGGGGGGGGGGAGCTGTAATTGCAAAGTGAATTGCATATTTTAATACAAATATTGGACGACTTCAACTGAAAATTTGCAATTTTTTTAATGATTTGGGTGAAATTTTGTAAAATACTTCTGGCAACACTGGGTGGAGCTGCAAATCACATGATTCTCTATGCACAGCAGCAGCTTGCTTACATTAGCAGTTCAGGTCTCAGTCTGCCTCTGGTATTTGGTGTATAGTGATTTGTTTGCTGTGTGTTGTTTTCATCTGATGTTTAATCCGAGTGCTGTTTTAGAAGGTGTGTATTTCTGCATCTAATACACATAATGGGATGCAAGAAGCTCACTTCTGAGGAGAAGACTTATGCTTTAACTCTATTAGAGGTAGATACTTCTGTAACTCATGCGACTGCTGATCTAAATGTTTCAAGGCAAGCTATTTATGATCTAAGAAAAGCAGCAGCACCTTTGCCATGAGGCACTACACCAAATTGAAAAACAGGCTCAGGTGGTAAGAGAAAGGTTTCATCAAGGACTGATGACCTTCTAAAATATGAAATGATGGCTAATCCATGAATTACAGCAGCCGGGTTAAAGAAGAATAATCCAGACCTGCTTAACAGTGTTGTAATCCAGACCATTCTGCATCGGCTTCAAAAAGACCCAGGTTTACCAATTCTGTATGCTGCCAAGAAGCCTCTTCTAACTAAAGCTATGATGAAGAAAAGAGTAAATTTCTGCAAAACATATCAGCACTGGACATCAGAGGACTGGCATAAAGTAATGTTTTCTGATGAAAGCACTTTCAAATTGGTCAGAGGAAAGTCTAAAAAGGTGAGAGGGCCAAAAAATATGTCACGGAATGATTCAAATTTCCCATCAAAATTGTTAAACATCCAGAATGTGTGATGGTATGGGGTGCTTTAGTGGTAATTATGGTGGAGTTGGCTTGTATTTTCTCCCTAAGAACATAACAATGAAGGGAAGTAATTATTTAGAAGTGATGCAACAGCATTTGGTCTCATTTTGGCCAATTCATTAGTGTCAGTACTTTATGCATGATGGTGCCCCTGCTCGTAGAAGAAAGATGGTTCAGAAGTTGCTAAAATACAATAATATACTTGTACTTGACTGGCCTGGTAACTCTCCTGACCTATAGCAATAGAAAATGCTTTGGACAAATGAAAGATAAACCATCAAATATTAAGGAGCTGCAGGAGGTGTTGAAGAAGATATGGATGGAAATGGACCAAAACTGTTTTGAAAATCTAGCACACTCGATGCCTAGGAGGCTCATGAAAGTTATATAAGTTAAGGGAAATATGACCAAGTAGTAACTGTACGGAGAAGTTAAAAATAAAACCATGTAAAGTTAGTGTTTGTTGTTTTTATTACCATGTAAAGATTTCCATTGCAGTGACTGTATATACTCAGGTGCTACAAATCATCTCATGTAAAAGTTTCTCAAAAATTGTGAAAGTGATAAAGTGAGTGAAATAAACATAGCCACAGCTGGCAAAGGAGATTTAAGATACTATGTTATCATCCTAGAAAGGGCATTATAAATAACTAATGTATTAATTTGTTGAAGGAATTTAGTAACGGTGACATCCAATTATACAAATATATTTGCGGAGTCATTTTTTAATATCCTGTCACTTATACTTTTATTAATGAGGGACTAGTTTCCATTTTCAGGCTCTGGGGACTGACTGCCATTGTTGGTATAGTTGCCTGCAGTTTCTACTCTGGCAAAGGAACAATGAACTTCTTTACTAGGCTATTAACTGGCGGAATTTCAAATTTTATAAGGTGGTATATGTTTCCAGAGTAATATGTTTTCTCACGCGAGTTCATTGTGCACTGACATGCTTTTAAGGTGTTTCAGATTCATGTCTAGGTTATATTGCAACATGCAATAGATTTGCGAGTCTAAATAGAGGAAAATGAAGTTGATAAAACAGATGATGTAATTAGTCAGTAAACCAATGCAAATGAAATGGGTGACAACTGAAGGAGGCAAAAGAATAAGAAGAGGCACAATATCATTGTGATAGGGGACCGCCATTCAAGAGGTTCAGCAGCTGAGTTAACAGATGTAATGGCAGAGGATGCTGAAGTGTGCAGCTACGTTAGACCTGGAGTGGGCCTAAAACTAGTAACTAAAATAGCAAATAAAGAAATTAAAGAAATAAACAAGAATGATGTGGTAATTGTGTGGGGTGGTACTAACGGCATTGCAAGAAGCACTTCCAAGGTAGGATTGAAGTACATTACCAACTTTACAGAACAAAATAACAACACAAATGTGATCGCAATGGCCGCACCGAAACATTTTGATTTACCAGAATATTTGTGAGTAAATAAGGAGTTCCAGGTTTTTAATAGACAATTAAAGAAATGAATGAGGAATTACAGCCAAGTAAAGGTAATGGACATAGTATTGGAAAGAAGTGATTCCACAAGACATGGGTTGCACATGAACTATAAGGGGAAAGCAAAGATTAACAAGGAAATCGCAACATTGGTTTGTGAAATGATAAGGGCAGATGTAAATCGGCAAGCACCAATAGCAGTAAGCTGGAAAGAGAAAACGAGGAAGGAAATGGAAAAGAAGAAACAATCAAGATAGACGTGGTGGATAAGATGAGGGATCTGCAAGCTCCAGGATCTGAAGAAAAAAGTCGAGAGAAGAAAAATCGTAAACCACCAATGAGAGATCAATAGTTTTTATGGACAGAGGCCAACAAGGTGTCATGAAATCCAAGGCATGCAGTAGTAGGAATTATTCTGGTAGATTATGTATATTTCATCAAAATGTTCAAAGTTTAAATAATAAGTTACTAGAACTTCAAGTACTGCTAAATGGGGATCTCGCTTATGTTGATATACTGTGTACCACTGAACACTGGTTATTAGATTCACAAATACCATCATGTTGCATCAATCAATTTAAATGAGTAAGCACATATTCTAGGGTACGATACCAGTTTGGGGGATCAAAAATATTTGTGCGATCGCATATACAAACAAAAAATGTTAATGCATTTAACTTCTTAAGAGAGGACAAACATTTTGAATTGTCAATAACAGAAATACAAAATAAAAATGTAATAATTGTGTATATTTATAGATCCCCAGATGGAGATTTTGATTTATTTTTGGAAAAACTGGAGAGAATAATGGAATTCTATGCAATGAAAAAGAAAGTACTTGTGTTATGTGGGGACTGGAATATTGATTTTTTTGGTAAATAATGAGAAATTAGTTAGATTACAAAATCTGTTAATTCTATATTAGTTTATAAATACAGTGACTGTGGCCACTAGAATTACTGAGAAAAATCATCCTTATTAGATGTAATAATCATAAAAGCTACAGAATAGGACCTAACAAAAATTATTGATATAGGTTCCTCAGATCATTGTGCACAAGTATCAGAACTTAAGATTCAAAAACCAAATGAAATTAGAAACCTCAGAGTTTTGAGAAGAGAATTTGGAGAGGAGGATATGATTAATTTTAGGAATTTACTGAAAACTGTAAAATGGGAAAGTGTATACCAGGGAAATTATGTAGATAGGTTTAATTCATTTAAAAATATATAGCCTTTCCATTAAGAGGTAAGAATCTCAAACAATGAAATAAAAAAGGTTGGATAACTCAAGGAATAACCATATCTAGTAGGAAGCTAAGATAATTAAATGCTCTGTAAAAACAAGGTTTAGTCAATCAAGATTATGTGAACAAATATAAAAAGATATATAGACAGGTTATAAGACAGGCACAGAAAATGGAAAATTAGAAGTTTATAGTAAGGTCAAATAATAGAGTTAGAGCCACTTGGCAAATAGTAAACAAAGAAATTGGGAAAACTACTAACAAAGAGGTAATACAGGAAATAAAGAACACAAAAGGGAACGTAACACAACCCCAATTAATTGTAGGCTCACTCAATTTATATTTTTCAGAAACAGCTAGCAAATTAATTGAAACTAATACATATCATGCAAGTTATGGGAATGTAACTGATAATACGCAATGAGTAAATAGTAATATGTTTTTAGAACCAATTGCAGAATTAGAAATAATAAAAGTAGTAGAACATATGAAAAATAAACAGTCATCAGGAATGGATGACATACCAGACTGGACAATTAAGCATGTATTAATTACATAAAGTGTCCATTAGCAAATATATACAATTTATCAATGGAATCAGGGAAATTTCCTCAGAAGCTAAAAATTGCTAAAGTAAGGCCTTTGTTCAAGGAAAGAGGATAAGTTAGAAATGGAGAATTACAGACCCATATCTTTACTATCAATATTTTCTAAGATTTTTGAGAGGTTAATATGCAGGCGTATGGTCTCCTTTTTGTCTAAATATAATATTCTTTCAGATGCACAGTTCGGCTTTAGAAAAAACAGGTCAACAGAATCAGCAATTTATCAATTATTAGATATAGTAGAAGAGACGGTCAACAGAAAACTTTCAAGTATTGGTATTTTCTTGGATTTATCCAAAGCTTATGATGTTTTGGACCACAATATATTGTTATCAACATTGGAAAAATATAGTTTTCGTGGAAAAATAAATTATTTATTAAAATCATATTTAACAAATAGAAAGCATATTGGAATTCTTGAAAGGTAATAAAATGAGCAGATATATGTTAAAAGATAGGGAAATTAATATAGGTATGCCACAAGGCTCTACCCTTGGTCCGTTATTATTTTTAATTTAGATAAATGACATGCCATCATCTGTCAAACAATCGGACATAATTATTTTCGCTGATGATACCAATGTGCTGATAAAGGGTAACAATTAAGATAGTTTACAAAAAACAGTAAATCTGGTAATGGCAGAATTATATTCCTGGTTTCAAGTTAGCAAGCTAGTAATAAATGTAAGTAAAACTACTGCAATAACCTTCCACACATACCAAAATAAAGCACATCTTGTACCCCAAATTTATTATAACAATCTCAGATTAAATATGGGAAAGATACACAATTTTTGGGAATCATTTTAAATGAGAACCTAAAGTGGAAGAACCACATTGAAAACATAGCATCTAAATTGAGCTCAGCTTGCTATTTATTAAGATCTATTAAAAATGAAGTAAACTTAAATATCCAAATGAATGTTTACTATGCAAATTTTCACAGCCTAATGCGCTACAGCATAATTTTCTGGGGAACATATTATGAGAGTGAGCAAATATTTAAACTACAGAAAAAGGCAATTATAATAATAAGTGGCAAGGATAGTCGGTGCTCTTGTAGAGCTCTTTTCAAAAAACAAAAAAATATTACCTCTTACTTGCATATTTATATTGAAGACATTAACTTATATTAAAAAATGCAAATCAGCTAGAAATAAATCAAAACCTCCATCAATATAGCACTTGACAAAAGAATGCACTGCATATTCAGTTCTGTAGAACCAACATAATTAAAAATAATAAAAGAACATAACTAAACATAATTTAAATAATTTGGGTATTAGACTATTTAAGAAGAATATCAAAGTAATTTCTAAAATCCACCATTTTAAATAAGCGTTTAAAATCGTTTCAACTACTGCATACATTTTATTCCTTAGATGAGTATGTATGATATTGTACAATTACCATGAGTTAATAAGTCTGTGTTATAGTGTGTTTTCAAATTAGCTCTTAATAATTTAATGATGTGTAATTGAAAATTATTTATTGTCTTATCATCTACTGTACACATGTATAAGATTACTGGAAATATTTATACCATTGACATGTCCGAAAAACAATGTAAATTGTTCTAAAAGGATGAAAATGATTTTCTTTCCAAAAGTGAAATACTGAATTTAATGTGACAGGCTGTTCAATTGTAAGTGATTATGACTTTTCAATGGATGGAACAGATTTAACAACTACTTCTAAAATAGGGAACTTGTTTTATTTAGATGTTGATACAGAGAAAGGCAATTTGACCTAAAAGGAAAATAACTAAAAAGTGGCATAAAAGTTTTGGTAACCTGCACCCAACAATCTTAAAATTAGTTAGAGATGGTTCCTGTGAGTACATTGATTTCTCTGATAATAACATTACTATAGAATGTGTACCGTGCATCAAAAGGAAATTACCAAAGGTATCTTTTGAATCCTGGAGAAAGAAGCCAAACACTTGTTAATGGTTTGTTCATTCCAACCTCATGAGCCAATGGAAATTGAACTTTATGATGAGCCTACATACACTATTTGCTGACATTTATAGATGAATATTCAAGTAAACAATTTTATTTTTATTAATAGCAAGGATCAATTGTTATATTTCTTTATTGAATTTAGTATTATTTTGATTAATTTTTATATATTTAACATACATTGTTAGTCTAATGGTTGTGTGGGTATTTAAAGCTCTTTTCATTCTGATTCCTCCCCAATAAGATCCAGAGGAGATTTCTTTTTTCTTAAGTAAAGTTTGTTTTAATAGTAATCCACAGGGTGCAGTGCCCTCACTTTTTTCCTATACCTATATAACAGACCTTTGAAATTATATGTACCTTTTCAGCTTATTTAATGGAACTCTCCATCAGCTGATAATATTATTTTAAGAATCTATGGAATTGGTGATACTAAAAAATAGCTATAAAAGCACTGATAATTTCTTATAAAGCCATAATCAGTGCACTGCACCCTAGGTGTACCTTTACACATCAGGACAGTTGTAATATATTCTGAAAAAATAAAATAAAGGCATAATGTGTAGTATAATCTTTTTATTAAAATAATTCATATATAATGCTTCATATTATGATGTTAATTTAACAGCTGTGAATCTTGAAATTATTACTACCTATGCCTACCCCACTTTCTTCTGCTGTGCATCTAGATAGAAATTCTGCATAACTTGCTAAACTAAGTAACATAGGTATTAATGATTTTCAACACCTTACGTAAAATTTATTTGTCTTCTTAGTGTTTCTACTTTAAAACAATTCTTTGTAATTAAATTGCACTACACAAAACAGGTAAAAAAAAAAAAAAAATCACAAGTGAAACATCTCCCATCACACCATTCTCTTCACTAATATTTTATGGTTACTATTTACTCCCTCCCCCCTTACCTAAGGCATAGGAAATATTAAATATTTTACTCAAAATCACCACACTATTCTACTGAAATGACATGTTTTGGAGTCTTTTTGATACAGAAAAATTATCTTTCAAAAATACATGAGTGTAGGTATTACTGAGCATGTATTCATGCTTTATGCATATAAATCAAAAACAAAAATAAAGTATAAAGTAAACTCACACTTACATCAATGTTATAACACAAAAACTTCATAAATTCTCCTAGAATAATTTGCAACGATAATTTGCAATTGTGACAATTGACTGCTATGCTAGAGGCTATAGGGCTCATAGTTATGTCATTTCTGTCTGCTTGTGCATTTGCATAAGTGAACCTTTGGACCTTTGCTTGCCTCCACATGCCACATATTTGAAAGTTCCCCCAAAAAATCTAAAGCCATACTTAAACAAACAAAAAAAAAAATGTTGCTCATGTTGGATTTAGATAAAATCATGTGCACATTTTGGAAAAAAGAGACCTACACTCCTCTCCTAAAAAAAGTCCCTCGACTACACTTTGCCAGAAAGCACCGCAAGTAAAGCAATGTAACCCAAATGGTTTATATTCTAATTCCAAATGTAATTCAGATACTAATAAGTTTGACATTTGATTTACAGATGAACCAACAGTACTGTCGCAAAACAGAGCTTATGAAGCTTCCGGCAGAGCGAACATGTAATGCAAGGTTGCAAGAAATTTCTCTTAAGTCATAAAGTTCACAAATATGCATGTGCAAGAAGACAGAAATGACCAATAACTACAAGCTCTATTGCCCTTTGCATAGCACCCAACATATAATTTGTAACAGTTGCAATGAACCTCTATAAATAATCCTCAGATATCTGCACAACAAATCGTGTAACACCATCTGGAGGAGATTAACATTGTTACTTTTGAAAAATTCAGCCAAGCTTTCTTTTGAGTTTTACTACTTTACACACTAGTGGATGCGATAGTGCAGAATTTAGTGAAGGTTATATGTTCTTGGCAATTTTCTTACAGTTTGAAGCAAGGGAACAGAGTTTTATCTGACAAAAAGATAAATCTATTTATGTTTTTTACATTTAAGGTAAGAAAATATTTGTTAAAAATGTCAAAGTATTTACTGAATAACAAGAATTTGTTCTTTCATTTTCCATAATAAGAACAAGTTGTAATCCCATTAAAAAAAAAAAAAAAATTTTCAACAACTCACCAGTAATGGAATTGATGACATGACATGTTAATTTGTTGGAAATTCTTTGAAGTTGCAGGCACCTTTTAAATTGTCCATTAGAAATCTGCCGATTGGGAGAATGATCATTTTGTGTCACATAATGTGACTCATTTGTTTCATAAGAAGCGCTCTCATTGTCTACTTGATGGGCTTCTAGAACTTGGGCAGCTTGTCTCATAACTTTAAATCCTGTAACTTCTAGAACTACTAATGTGAATTTTTTTTTTTTTTTAACCTTTTCGTGAATATGGGCTTCATATGATGTCAATTTTAAAATGCAGGAGAACCAATATGAACATCATATGACGTCCTGCGCATGCATGCATTTAATGCTTATTTAACTCTAATTATTCTAATTTTTGTCTTTTATAATAAATTTAAATAAAGTCTTACCTTTAAGGTTTCCTTTTTGAATGGTACATCTCGAAACATGGATAGACTTATAAGGGCACGTCTCCACATTCACGGCATATCATGTTAGTTTCTTTGCAAACTCCTCTTTTGCAGCACACCAAACACCATCTAAATGGACGTGACTTTTTTGCTGCCTGTGGTATCCTTTTAGGAAAGTGTTTTCCTTCAAGTCTGAGGGGTGCAGGGTTTGTAGATTTCTTACCCCCTTTATGAAGAGGTCTCTGAGTGTTATAGTGCTCAATTAGGCTACGAGCTATTGAATTGCGGAAGTCCAGGTAGGTCATCGTCTTGCGTGGGTTTAGAATTCTCCAAATTACTAAACAATTGTATATGGTGATATCCAGCTGGTGCAAAAATAATTTTTTATACCATTTAACTGTTTTTCATAAACAAGGATATGATTGCAATACCTGATCTACTAGATCCACACCACCAAATGTATATTGTATTCCTGGATAACATCAGGCTTGAAAAATTGACATTTTGATGTGGGCATCTATTTTTCCAGTGTCAATCATCAAAATCTTAGGGCTGTAATTGAACAATGTCGTAACCAGCCTCCTATCTTGCCAAGTAATGTAGGTCAAGGGTGGGAGGTGATGCACCTGCATTTCTCCTCTCCTTTGAGTCTTTGTATTCACATTCTTCAGCAAACCAATACGATTTAAACATACTGTTCCAATTGCATTTGTTTTCCTTTTGTATAAGGCCATGTATAATTTAGGGAAGCTTTACCAACTATTTAAATATAGAGTCCTACCCTGGTCAAGTATAGGTTCCATCAGGTGCATAACTATGCAGCCAGATAACTCCAAATCTTTGTCTCCAGTATTATCAGTTCCTTGACCAGTGTAAATGCAGCTATTGTAAAGAACTTTCACAAAGATCAAAACTATTTATGCCAGATCTGGCCCTCTTTGTTTTGATGTTTTGCTTCCAACCTAAGCGGCCCTTCCAAAGCATGAAGCTTTCATCTACAGTGACCTTATCACCAGGCACGTCATTTTCTTTGAATTTTGAGATAATATATTCCAAAACTAACCTAATTTTGTGTGGTTTATCATTTACATTTTCTGTGCCAGCGAAACGAGGAACCACAAAATGGAAGTAAACCTGTTATTTGACATGCATTTCCCAAAAAATGGAGTAGCTATCATGTCACCTGTAGACCAGTACATGTCTAAAGCTGGTTTACGAATAACACCCATGAGCATAATTAGACCAATTAGCCTGTAAATCTCAATCAGTGTTACTTCTGTCCACTTCTGAATTCTACTCTTACGCCTAAATTGCCTTTAGAAGTCAGACCTTCCTTCACCTTACTCGCATATGCATTTGTTTCTGTAACATTGAGAGACACTAAGTCAGCAGTCAAAAATTTTTTGAAAATGTCAATTGGTTGGCTGTTAGAAGTCAGCTGAGCTTGGGGCTGTACATCAGAGACTGTGCTCGTGAAGATATGTCTAGTTGTTTTGGAGTCATTTTTACTACCCCATAATGCTGCTTCACAAACACGTGAAGGAAGAGAGTCACCTTCTTCCTCACTGCTACCTATATCCTCGACACCCCCCCCCCCAAAATATGAAAACTCCCCATCAATATAAAGTCGCTGTCTTATAGCATAAAGTCCTCCACATTATCTGAAGTAATTTCTGAAGCCATGCACTGCCTACACAAGCTAATTTGTTAGCTACATTGCTAGTTGAAGCTATGGTTAGAACTGAGATATAATAAATAACATTTTCAAATGTTCTTTTCTGATAGTTAAAACAAAAAACTGTGGAACCTGTAGCTACTTGGCTCTATCATAAATCTCTGTTGTGTATTTATTCTAAGGCATAAATAGGAACGCTGATGGAGACATTTTATTTCTTTGCAGCTTGGGTGTTACTCAAAAACACACACACACACATAATTTCGTCATAGCAATAAACTTAACGATAAAAGCTTGAAGCCGAGAACATTGTGCTTAGCTATACGTATATATACATTTGTATGCACATAACACAAGCCTGACTCATAAATTAGGTTCGTTTGACGTACAGAATGAGTTTTACCACAGAGAAAAAATTAATGATATTTAAACTTTTGTTAATACAGTCTCTCTAATTTCTATGATAGATGTATAGTGCCTTTAACGAGCTTTAAGGCCGTTTTTGTTTCATTAAAATATCTTAATAAATACCAAAGATACGAATGTTTATGTACGAAGCATATTTACCTACATTTAACAATTTAAATGCCTTGAATTGTGTATTGGGTATCCATTAACAGCCATGCAGCGTTTAAGTGGCCATTGCTCAAGTGGTTTAATTTTACCTTTTTATGCCTAGTGAGTTGATTTTCGTTTGTACATTAACAATTTCTTCAACACTTTCTGTCAAGAGATAAGTTTTTGCTTCTAGTTTTTTAATGGAATCACATAAGAAATTCAAGTTGGCAACAACATAGCGCTTGTCATTTCTTAAATGACTGTTACATTGCAGATTTTAAACAATTTTTATTGATGAAGCATCGTTTTTGTACATTCATCCAGAACTGATTTAAATCTATCAAAATGTTCTGCATAGTATACCACTGCTGTAGATCAAGTGTCCCAGGGACTAACAATTATTGTTGGAGGTAATGAAACTTATGTTTTTGTTTTTAAAGATATCAACTCTCTTAGAGGCTTTAACAAACATGTTCTTTCCATTGGATACCAATTTGTACACATTGGGACTGAAAAGTTTCACACATCCTATGTAGGGCATGTGCAATGTAAGTCATGTGTATAATTTTCGAATAGCTGATGTTAGGCGCTTCTGCAGCTTTCTTCATGTGAGACACTAAATTGGTCAGAGAAATAAGGTTTCATCATACTTGACACCATTTGGCCATTATATGTGCACACTTTTATTGATGGGCCTAGCAACATCAATGTGATTTGCTGACAACAGTTCTTTGCAAGTTAGGAAAAATGAATGATTATAAACTGTTGTGTCATTTTTAAGAACAGCAACAACTACATTTACCAATTTTCTCCCTGTTTGATACCTGGGTTTCATCAAAACACCCATATTTTCTCATTTTCACAAACAGCCCTGATTTTTCATAATGTTCCTTCATGACACTTTGGAAGGCAGTGTTTCCTTAAAGTACTTTCATCTGTAGGATCAAAGTTTGCGTACTTCACAAGAAAAGCTTTAACCACTTTAAGTAGAGAAATATCCAGAAAAACAAAAGTTTGGCATAAATCTGAATAAAAATCACGACACTTTGAAAATCCTGATAATGGTGGGTCCTAGTTCATAGAAGAATGAGAAGTCGCTAAGATATGTTTGTTTGCTGTATAAATGCTGCATTGCTTGGGAGTATTGATCGGCTTTGATAGACTTTCCACAAAGCTATAGAATTTTTCAGTCTGTGCTGAATATACCAGAGAATTCTTTAACCTACCACTGCATCCAACTTTCACTACTTTTTACCTATGGCATTTTGGTAATATGTGAAACATATATTAAGCATTGCCCAACACTTCTGAAATGAAGGAACAAAATAGAATAACTCAAATGGATAATCCTGTTTAGTTTAATTGAATGCTGTAATAACTTTTGTCATATGAACCTTCCTACCGATGTGTTAAGTGTATATGTTGCTGAATGGGGGTGTTTTTACTGCACAATGTCACTAATCCATACCAATGTTAGAAACAGAAAGATCGCTAGAGAAATGAACAGATGGTGCCAAAGGAACACAACTGGTTAATAGCCATTAGATGGCAGTAGCAGCATGGCTATCACTAAATGGCAGTAGTAGTACTCTATTTTTCTTCCCCATTCAATGCTAAGGGTCGTGGAGTCAATGAAACAAGGTAACAGAGAAATTCAAATGCATTTTTATGTACTATCGTTTTCTTGATAAATAGAAATGTACTTTTAATTTGCTGCTAGATAGCCATAGTACTGCTCTATTTTTCTTCCCCCTTTAATGTTGAGGGAATGCTTCATGTTATGTAATCAATAAACCAAGATAAAAATGACATTCAAATATATTTTTATGTATTATCTATAGTTTTCTTGCTCTTTTCCTGTAAATTAAAGAAATAAAATGTAGTTATTTATTTGCCACTAGATGCTCTATTGTCTTCCTCATTCAATGTTAAGAGCATGCACCTGGTTGTGGAGTGACTTAGCGACGATAAGTGATATACAAGCATGTTTTTATGTATAAAGTATATTTGTGTTGTCCTAGATCTTTAAAACTAACAAGCACATTAACCAATAATCCTTCTTGGAAGCTAAAAATGTTGAAGTGCTGGGACCCAGATAGTATACCTTTTCAGGTAAACCCACCTATGCAGATGTTGGTTATTTGAGGTTATGTGGTACATGAGCTAGCTAAAGCCAAAGTGGTTTCATCACACATGAAGATAGCCCTGTCACCGTCACACTGCAATTGCGGTATTGTTAATATATATTATCAATTGATAGTTTGGGTTAAATGGAGAAATTGAATAAAATCAAATAAAAACAGCTTCCTCGCTTTCCTAAATTGTTCATTGTATATTTCTGCATTTCCCCACTACGCTATGGATGTGCTGCTACCAGCTCTATATGCTCCATAATGCAGATCATTGCTTATTTCAGCAATTTTCACATGCAAAGGTTGCCTGCCTAGTGTTATGCAGCAAACAGACCCTCATGTTTATATTGAAGGCAATCGAAAGAGAGAGCAGTGCAGCATTCTATTGACAACACGTAATCTAGAGTTACAATCTATGCAAGCTTTTCTTCTTACAAACCAAGTTATGTTGTTTGCCACACATACTAAAAGGAGAAACAAAGCTCAGTAATGGAAAATGTATATGGTATACTGGTAAAAATGCATAAAATATGTGCTATTAACTGAATTATGCAAAATATTTGTCTAAGCATTTCTATTCTAAAGTTATGCATTTTTATGTGAAATAAAACTTTACGGCAGCATATGCATATTCATACTTTGTTTTACACTTGTAATTGCAAACAGAAAAAATATGTATTCACCTAAAAATATGTCGGGTGTTCATTCCAGCTTTCCTTTACTGTAGTTTCTTTATAATGAAATTTAAAATATGCAAGCTATTAGCCAACATTATCCTGTCCTGATGATGGGGCTGCCATCTAAGCCTTCAGGCAGGCTGATTGTCTTTCGGGGTTTACTCCCTTAACCTTTGAAGTTTGCTCTTCCCCACAAGGTAGTGGTTCCCTTCTTACAAACCCAAAAGGAAGTGTTGCCTCTTCTGCTATCGTCGCCACACCGAGGGACTCCCTCTCTGCCATAGGTGCCTTTGAGATCTCACCGTAACCCTGGCAAGGGGCCCTCACAAGGTATTATCAGCCAGAGCCAGCTGAATCAGGGTTTTTTAACGAGGTGTTACTTCTCCCCCCTTATCTTTTTTCATCCAGATTTGGGACCAGCAAAGGCAGAGTTAAATTTTATAGGTAATGTTAAACAAAAGTTTGGTTTTTTGGAGAAACGTTTGAACATATGACATGAGAAATTTTTCTAAGGCCAAAGGTTCACCAATGCACATGCACAGGCAGATTGGAATGACGGATGTCAACTAGTCTTATTGCAATCAACATTTGCAACTACCATATCAGACTTCTGCAAAAGAATACCTATACATGTGCCCAAGAATTGTATAGTAGGTAGTCATTTTGGGAAAGTTCTTACATGCTTCTTTGTGTGCAAATGAATGTAGTTCAATTTGGAAAAAGTTATTGCTTTGACATATCTATTGCATGCAGGCAGTCGTATAATGTAACAATAATGGAGATTGTTTTCGATAGCATAATATATGAGGTAATGAATGGTGGTTCAGTTATTGCTGTAAAGTGTAAATGATTTCCAATAACACCAAATACAGTACCGGGCCGTATTATTAGATGCATCTTGATTTTTCATTATAATACAAGATCAGGGGATAAAAATGCAACTAATATTGTTTTTATTTTTACTATACTACATTGAAAAATTACACTTTCTTAAACACTGATGAAGAATTTGAGGTATAATAAGGATGCCTATGGTGATAATTAGGATAACAGCATAATTTTTATCAAGAGTTCTTATCGAAAAGAAAGATTGTGACCTCGATGTTGGATTAAGATTAGTTTTGGGTGTAGTTGTTCATAAACTGGCTATATATATAATTGTTATCAGATGCCTACAATTTTTTGAAACTTTTAGTACTTAGTTGAGCCACCTTTGGCAGCTATCAATGCTATAATTTGCCTTGGCATGCTATTTATACATGCCTGAACTCTCTTTTGGATATGAGGATGGTGATTCCAGACCTCTATGATCTTTTCAGTAAGTCTAGTTTTCGTAGTAATCTCTTCCTTTGCCACTTCTTTCTTCACTAGTTTCCAGACATTTTCAATCTGGTGAATTCCCCAGCCTTGGCAATCAAGGTATGTTTTGCTCTCTCAGAAAAGCTATCACTGATTTTGCTGTATGACATCATGCCCAATCTTGCATAAATATGAATGATTCTTCATTTGGGAACCAGGCTCTTATTTGAGGCAGCAGTCTACTCCTCCACACTTCTATTTACTGATCCTGCCGCATTGTCTCTTGCCTTTGCCACTGATGACTGACCATATCATGGCTTTGGTGGGATGTTTTGTAGTTTGCACAACACAATCTGGATGATAAATCTCACCAGGACACTTTCACACAAACTAAGCTTTGTTTGCAAGAATTTCAAAAGTGCTTTCATCACTAAAGCAACCCTGCAGCAAAAGAAGCCATTGTGAATTTTTTCAAATGTGACCTTTAGTTCTGGATAACTCATTTCAAATATAATTTAACTCGTGAAGATTTTCATATTTACCAATTTCCAGAAGTTTAGGTCTTTATCCTGGAGCTCCTTTGCCCACCTGAGTCATTTAATAGCCATAGCAGGAGTTAATTTTGGTTTCTTGGCAAATCTGCTACCTTTTAATTTCATTTCTGAAAGAATATGCCTAATAGTTCTTTCAGATGAAGCAATTGCACTCTCTTCAAGCTTGAATTTAATCTCTTTTGTACTAGCAAACCTGTTTCTATCAAGATATTTTTCAAGCAATGCACATCTCTTGGTGTAGGTATCTGTTTTCACCCACATTTATTCTTCCATTGTGGGGCTAGGCCCATACCAAATTCAATTTTCTTTTTAATTCGCCTCACAGATGATTAGGACACCCCCAATCTTCAAGAAATAACTCAATTAAAAAAAAAAAAAAAAATCAGTTTTAATCAATGTTTTTACCTCTGGAACTTTTTGAGGTGTCAGATTGCATGATTTACCCATTATGTTATGAACAGAAAATACAAAATCATAAAGTTCACCTTTCAAACCACAAATAGACTGACAAATTGAATTATTGATAGCACAAGCTTATAATGTGTCTTCTCCTTTTGTTAGCACTATTGCAACTAATGCTTGTGAAGCAAAAATTTGACTCTTACAGCACAGAAACAGCATAACACACATTCACTGTAGACAACAATAGTCCTCTAATATTGTCGTGAGGCTCACAGTGATAGATGAGCTTTTTGTTACGCAAGTCCTCAGAGTTCAGTGAACTGTGAAATAGTCTTGGTGCATCTAATAATCTAACTATGTGTATTATGAAAAGTAAATTTGGTATTCCTGGCAGGGTCCTCAAAATTTACTAATGTAAGTTGGGATAATAGATTTGAAATTAATAAGATATATATTACAATGGCGAAAATCAACAATCCTGTAGCAAGAATGTTTGGAAAATATTGATCATATCTCTCCTGTAATGTTGGATTAAAGGTGACTGGGAGTTATTGAGTTAATAAATTACTGTTTAGTATATGTAGCTAATCAGTGTAATTTACATGTAAAAAACAGCATAATGTTACTTCAGAGGCATGTGCTATGGCAGAAACTCTTAATGCACAATATCAAGTACCAACTGTTAAGCTACATTCAAAATGAAGTTGCAGTGCTAACATAACACAGCAAAAGGATAGGCATGAGTGACCAAACACAATACAGTCATCAGCTTAATGCAAGAAGTTGCCATGAGTTTCTAGATCCGTAAATTACTGGCAGAAATCTTTCAAGCACACTACAAGTTTTAAAGTGAATAACATAACCAACAATATCATAAGAACATTCACCCAATCTTTGATGAATAAATAGGTGATAAGAAATTACACATGCATAACTATCGCTACACTTCGAGGCAACAATGTGTTAAAACCTTATAGTATCAGTGACTCAAATGTGGTACAAAATGGCCAAATGGAAGAGCAGTATGCAGTACGGTACAGTACAGTAGGCTGTATAAAATTTCACATTGATGTTCAACTGCAGGCAGTGCATTGAGAGGAAAGAATGCAGAATTCCTTCTCTATGTATGCAATGCAGTCATAAAGTTTGCAGTTTGCAAACTGTCGCACTGCATAGCATGTTGGGCAAATGCTTTCGTTGAATAACATAGGTGCAGAGTCTTGCACTTAAGCTGTGTCTGAGCTTACATTTCATTGTGCTTGTGGCTTTAAATACAAAAATTACTGCAGATATAGGAAACATTAAGAAGTTGGTATGGTTGCAAAATGTTATATGGTGCAGTAATAGAAAAGTGTGAAATAATAAATAAGTTAAAAAAAAAAAGAAAAAAAAGGCAGAACAGTAAATGCAACAAAACTAATAGGCAAACAAAAGCAGTTGGCAAATATAATATAAATGAATAATAATAGATGTAAAGCACAATAGAAAGGAAATATAGTACAAATAAATAATAGCCACAAAGCAGTAACCTTGTATAGCACAAGTGAATAATAATAATAATAATAATAATAATAATAATAATAATAATAATAATAATAATAATAATAATAATAATAATAATAATAATAACAATAATAATAATAATAATAATAATAATAATAATAATAATAATAATAATAATAATAATAATAATAATAATAATAATAATAATAATAATAATAATAATAATAATACAGGTAAAGCGTGAAACAGTAAGGAAATGAGCTAGAAATAAATAACTACTGGAAATAAAGTTATAGCTGTACTTTTAAAACAAATGTCACATTAAAGAAATAAAAGATAATTTTCTTTTACACTAAATGTCACTCAAATTAACGTGAAAATTCAGGAAACTGCTTCAGTAAATGTCCAGCAGAAACTGAAATATCTTTCATGGAAATGTATTAGAATGAATTAAGCATCAAAAGGCAGTAAACAAATATGTTACAAGTGAATAATAATACACTCAAGTGCAAAGCCCTGTACATTCACATAATTTTAGCAGTTTTTATTTTCATAAGGTTGTGTGACTGTCATTACGCAGTCCCTGCCATTACTTCTAGCTCTGAAGCAGCGTTACCGAAAGGACTGTTGATAGCATCATGTTATATGCAACAAAAATGAGAATTTGACTGAACTGTATTCTTCAATGTGGCCATGTGCACAATAGGTAAATAAAGAATTATAATCCTTGTGTTCTCCAGCATGAAATTACACATTATAAATATATACTAGTTCACAAAATGTCAAGTTGTACTTGCAAAACCTATGAAACTTGTATTGGACTTAGAAAATCTCTTGTCACATGTTGGAAAGTTGAGCCGTAGTTTTCCTATAAGTATAAAACCTTAGGTATTAATTTTCCTTTCGAAAGTATTCTTATGTCATCCTTGCCACCCTTCCATATGTATGCAAATCTATAATGTGGTTGTACTGTGTGCAATCATTGCAAAGGGACGTGCTTTCAGCACAGACTCATAAAAGATGGTGATTTTTTTTTTGAACTGTTGTGAAGTTTATATAATTTGATCAAGACGAGTGTGATCCTGCATTGTAGGCATAACTTGTACTATCTTTCACAAAAGTAAATACCCACCATGTGATGGGTCACCTAATTCTTAGGCATTCTTGCATAGGGGCATGAGAATAAAATTTGCCATATGCTTCCCTTTCCTTTGCGTTAAAGTGAGCATGGTGGCCATCCACTCACCTCCCAGTTTTGGAAACCAATATTTCAGCAATCATTGAAAGCTAATGGAAAAGTATTGCAAATTCAACTTCAATGCACTTGCAGAAAATGCGTCGTTACTGTATTTTGATTAGGTAGTGGACCTGAAGTAAAATGCTCCTAGTATTTGGGTGCTTTGCTTACAGAGATAAGTTGAATCGGCAGCAATTGTGCCTGTGACTAAAATAACCAAAATGTGCTTCTGCTGAATAACAGAAGTCGGGAAGCGGATTGAATACCATGCAATGCATGCCTTTATATTTTATTTATTTATTTTTTTTAAACTATTTTCATGATCAGTATGAAATATAAATTTGACAGATTACTGGAACCTCTTTCTGATAAAACTCCTTGCATAGAGCAGTATATTATATAGTCAGTTTTGTTTTGCATGGTGTTTTAATATTTGCCTACCCTAACTGCAAACATTCCTCCCAAAATCAATATTTTCCTATAAACACCCCCATTCAAAGACATCTATCTGTCTATAGTTCTCCAAATACTGTTATCAGGTTAAAGGAACTATTTTGGCCATGCATTGTTAATGCTTATGTTTGCTTTCAATGGTTATAAGGAAGCATTTATGTTTGCTTCATGTTGGAAGGTCTTGCTAGATAGGAAAGAAATTAAACTGTTACAGGCACAAAAACAAAAATAATTTCTTCAGAAATGTTGACTGAATTCATAATGATTACATTCCTGTATAGTTACTTATGTGGTAATGCGACACAAATACAATGGTATGTGAGAATTGGACTCAAAAGTATCGAAAGCAAATGAATTTAATATATTATTTACATAGAAAAGCATTTGATAGATTAAAAATTATTTGAATGGTTGCAAAATGCAATATAAAAAGTAGCAAATGACATAGAATAAATTAGTTACTGGTATATTAAACAGAACACAATACAGTTGCAGATTGCTTGGACATGTAGCAACCTTTATGCCTAGCAGCATTGCCTTCTTGTTAGTTTACAATAATTGCTAAAATGTTGGTTTCCAAAACTGTGAGGTGTACAGATGGTCACCATACCCACTTGAATGCAAAGGGAACGGAAGCATATGGAAAATTTTATTCTCATATCCCTAATGAAAGAACACCTGAGAATAAGGTAACCCATCACGCAGTGGGTATTTAATTTTGTGAAACATAGTATATATAACTGTCTACCCTTCTTTCTGTACAGTCCAGTTGATGAATACGATTAGAATGCTATAGTATCTATGTATTATGTTTCCCCCATTTTTGGTGTGTGTGCATGTGTGTGCACCTCCCTTCCTCCCCTAAGTTGACAGGCATATTATTCACAAATAATTTAAAATGTAGTGAATTTGAATATGTGTTCTCTCTGGTAGACTGATACAGTGCACTTGGAATCGTAAATGAGACAAAAACCTGGAATAAATTCCTTTTCTATATACCTTACTCATCCATTGGGGCTGCACAAGTGGAGCTAGAGAGAATAGGCGGCAAAGGAAAAATACTGAAAAGAGCCCTGAAATGCTGATTTAGGATCAAGAATCTAGAAGAAAATAGTATAATGAAACATTTTCTAGTGACCCAAGAGAAAGTAAGGGGAAGAAATACCTGGGATAATAGAATTAAAATAATTATGGAAAAAATTAGCTTGGCTATGGTGTGGCAGGATAGAGAATGCAAGGAAAATGGCTTTTGGAAAGAAGATAACAAAGAATAGATGATATGGAAATTCAGGAGATATTAGGTAGTTTCAGCTACAAAAATACACTGATGGTATTACAGGGAGCTAAAGAAAATAAGGGGTAGAGGGAGTTATGTAAATAAAGGTGACAAGTGGATGAGAGAAGGTTTTGCAGGGGCCTGAACAAGGCTAATTAATTTGAAAGGATCAAGAAGTGGTTTAAATATACAGGAATATCTGATACGTGGAAAGAAAGACAACTACTTGCATGTGGCTTTGGAATGTGAAGCAACTAAAGAAATGAGAGAGCAAAACTCAAGATTAAAAATTTGGCTAATTTACTAGTTGTTGAATATGAGAGCTAAGCATGAAATCTGAGTTTGAGGGTTTTCTAAACAAGGTTAAAAGAAAATGTTTGGAGAAAAATAAAACCAAATGGGGAGCTAGACCAGCTAGAAGCATTATTTAATATGAATAGAGATGAGGTCATCTCTAGTTGTAGGTTGTTGATTATCCACTAGGTTGAAAATACTTGGGCCGCTTGGTTACACTGCAACTTATTGCTGTGTTTTCCTTGTAAGGTTAAGCAATTGTTAAAATAGTATTATAGAACTTATTGTATATTTAAGTGGAATTAAAGTAAATTCAATGCAATATAACATATTCCTGGAATATTGTCATACCATTAACACTTGGAAACTGTGTAGTGTGTGAATCCAGGTTTCATCCAGGGATATCAGTGGCTTATTTTCACAATGTTCATTTCACTAAGCGGCCTAAGAAATGATGCTCTTAGAGCCACAATGTCAGTACACTCGCACAGCAGAGTAGAATAGAATTTATTCTCCTTAAAAACAATGAGTTCATAGCTTAATCAAAGAAATAATTCTTATTTTAACAAATTGATTACATTTCTGTATACATCATATTTTACAATAGTGATAAAAGTATGTAAATCTAATTATCATTAAGTACATTCAGTCTTGGTCTTGAAGGTAGTCATTAAGTTTCCTCTTAAGCTGAAGTGCACCCTCCAGATGAACAGGATGTATGAAACAAGCAAGTTTGCAAGGGCAGTATCCTCAAAAAAAGTAACTGGTTCATTACTAATAAATTCAACTTAAGTGTCATCTATTAAGCACGTCTATGGCATTGCCAGAGTACCATTAATTCTGTTTTATATACATATACATTATAAACATTTTCAAAATAAAATGTTAACATCTTGAGATTATAATTTTATATTCATATAATGATTAACAGAGAATGGTAAATTACTTGAGAAAAGTTTTTCACAGCTATCTTAATTTTTTTTGTGATTGAATTCTTTATCATTTTTTAGGAGGTGATTGTATAAGTTAATAGCTTGATGTGATATTCATTTAAGATACCTCGTTGTTAACTTCATATACCCAAGGTAGCAGGTTCAAACCTGGTGGAGGACAATTGATTTTTTTCTGGCATAAAAATCCTTAGCATGGCTTCCTTTGGAAGGGCAGTAAAGCCGTTGGTCCTGTGTTGTAGATTTACGGCACGTAAAAGAACCTCAAGCCTGATAGAGGGGCCTCTGAGCTAAATTAAGCAGTCTTTCATGCTGGGATGCTGAGAACCACAGCAGTTTAAGAGCTTCATAAATAAAATGTCATTTCATTTCAAGATACCTCGTAAGTCTATAAGTGTTGAGCTGCATGGTACTACATGCTCTCGTTTTATGATCATGCAAGGAAAAGATCCATGTTAACATGTTTATACGAGGTTTCACTCTGGTAAGTATATACATGGTTAGGGGTAGTATTGACAGCTCTTTGGAAGTTATCTTATCTGAATGTATCGGTGCATTTTATTATTTTCATCTTTTTTTTTGTTTTTTTTCTGTAGTTTAAGCATACTTTTAGAAGAAGACCCTCTTGCTATAATGGCATAAGAAAGCATTTATGGGACATATCCAAATCACATTGCCTTTATGCCGTCCAAGGGCAATAATTTTGTAAGGATACGAAAGGATTCATTATCATCTTAGTGCAGTGGTGTGGCTGGGACTATGCTCATGGAGTTACCCTGTTTTATTTTTACACTTTGTAAATTTTTTTTTCTATCTCCATGAAATAAATCTTTCTTGCAAAATGTTAATATTTTTTGCAGTGTTGGGATTTCTTTTTGCTTTGTCTACCACATAATAGGTAGATAGGTAGAGTAAGTATTGTATTCTGCCCAAAAATTCATGGCAAGATTACACCAGAAATACATGTTTTGTGGGCTCCCATATTTAAAATTTAGAAAAAGGTCCCTGTGGATGTCTGTGAATAGCATTAACTCAAAAGTTAAAATTCTGTTAACTACCGCAAACTTTGATAAAGTTCAGCATTTTCTAAGGATGCGATTGAACGATTTTAAAGATCTCCCCACCCAAACTACTGTATACATGGAACATTTTTTTAAATTTTTTATTTTCTTAAAATAGCTCTAGCAATTTTGATTAAAATACTATATGTTTAAGATATTTTCATGATAAAAGAAATGTGTATGTTGCACTTTCTGGGAATAGCCTCTGAAGTCCTCTTCATATTTGGCAAACCATAAGAGGTGGACTAAAGCCTGGTTTCACAGTTTAAACTTAATCTTCAGTGGTGTTTTATAGTACATAGCTTGAGCGAAAAGACAAGCTTATCCATGTCTGAGTTAAACCATTCTGAACTACAGAACTTAAAGAACTGTATTGTTATCTGAAGACAGTATTACTGATGGAATAAATGCATTATTTTAACCCATATGCACAACAGAAGACTATAAGTGTTTGGAATGTGAAAGATTTTATGTAAAGAATTGCAGAGAGTTCTATGACAGATCTTTATTAACTAAACAGTTGACAATAATGTTACCAGAAATTACTGATAATACAAACTAAAGTACATATAATCAAATAAACATAAACTGACAGGTAAACAAAGCATAAATTTATACTCTATACTATTCTCATATACTAGTTACACAAATTGTTGTTATATCTATTATTGCTTTATAATTCAGCAATGAAGCATTTTTTCCAAAAGCAGTGCTTCTCTCTGGTGAAAGCATGTTACAGATTAACATTTTACCAGCATCTGAAAATATTAGCGTGGAGAACTGCCAAAACTGTTTCACACAATCTAAATCATTTTATGCATAGCAATCCCCCCCTTCCCTCCCTTCCATCACTCTCTCTCTCCCTCCCCCTCCCTCTCTCTCGCCCTCCCTCTCCCACTCCCTCTCTCATGTGTACATTAAAATACTATTAAGCTCACATAGTTTCCTTGATTTTATTTCTACAGTCTTTTATAGATATATTTCAGATGACGGGTATTGCATGAACCTCATTAACAGCTGTATTGTTGATTCCTTTGTTCACTCCATTTCCTTGCTAGTAAACAAGGAGTAAGCTGGGCCAGTTATCTGTAAGTCCTGCCGTAACTATAGTGATAATGTTTAAATCATCTTGTATACAACCTATTGTAGATCAATAGAAAATAATGATCCCCAATCAAAAGGTGTTGTCCATGACCAAAAAAGGAAGTAGCTGTTAGAAGCAATGGGAGTACTTGTGAAACCTTATGTTTAGAGTGAGAATAATGAGCACTGCTAGGCTGTCTTCAAATATTAGAATAGCAAAGAAATTCAATGCCTAGCAGATACGATTTTTAACTTCATTATTCAATTTAAAAAAAAACAAAACAAAAAAACATAGGGAGCTAAAATGATTACAAAAAGAATGGTTAAAAACCAAATAGAAATGACATAATTATTCATAAACATTTCATAACATATTTGTCAATTCTCTTGGTAAAATGAATGCAATTTTGATGTAAAGAATTAAAAAAAAAAATTGTGTTGCCTTAACAAATTTCTTTTATCTAGATTTAGTATTCTATACCAATATTTGATGGCTCTCTCTCACAATCATACCTTTCCTTCCCTCTCTTCTGATTCCAATTTGAGCAAATTCCTTTACTGTTGAATTTGCAAGCCTAAAACTTCTCTACAAAACATCCTGAGTACCAAGTCCAAAGTTTCCCACCCACCATCTAGTCCTCATATTTCAACTTCACTTCACTTCAGCATTTTTACTTCAGCTACCATATATATATTTTTTTAGCCATTTGACATATCTGGTGCCCTATATTTACACCCTCTAACCCCGACCTTTCCTTTCCTTTCTGCCAGATTCAGGCCCTTCAACTTTGACTCCTAATTCTACACAATTTCTAACCACATTATGTTCTTTATCTTATGTTCTTTATTCTTCCACTTATACTTGTTCATTTTTGCCCCCTTCTTGTAAACTATAATTTGAATCTTCTCCTGGTTTACTATCAAGTTCCATTCTTCACAATACTTGTCTATTTTCTTTGGGCAGTTATTGAGGTGGATCCTACAACTAAATTATTTGTCTGGGATTGTTACATTATTAATTGCTGGCAAACAATTGTTGCTGTTTCCTATGTCTTTAAGTGTATTGTCTATGAACAGATTGAATATCACAGGAATTAATTTACATCCTTGTCTTAACCCCTTCCTTGGATTTACTTCTTTTTGTTTCCATTCCTGCTCCTACACACACATGTGTTCTCCTTGTATATAGCTTTAAGAGTATTCACCAGATCGTGGCTAAGCCCTTGCTCAAAAGCTTATACCATAAAAATTCTAGATTAATACAGTCATACACTTTTCTCTAAGTTTGCAAATGCCATATACAATTCCTCTCACTTTTTTTTTTTTTTTTTTTTTTTTTTTTTTTTAAATACTAGTCCATTAGTGTTTTAATTGTGAATAAATTATCTACTGTTCTTCCTCCCCTGTGAAAACCCATTTGAAATTCCAAGAAAATGTTACATTTCTCTACCCAATTTTGTAGCCTATATGTTAGGATTCCTGTGAAGCTTTCTCTAACATTTGATAGTATAGTCATGCATCTGTAACTGTTTGGTTTGTCTGCACCTCCTTACCTTTACACCTGCACACACAAGGTGTTACAGAATTCAGAATGGTATAAGTATATATATATAGAGTGATAAAAGTTTGGGATGAACCCAATTTTCATTTATGGTATTTTTCTAAAAATGTAAGTAAATTTTACGAGGTATTCTCAAGGTGCATTTAAACATGTTATACATAAGATACATTACTGCATTTGCTTATGCACGCATTGTACCATGAATTAATGAACAGGTATCAGGTATGAGAATGTGCTCCTAATAGCTGCACATGTATACTTTCAAGGTTATTCTAGACTTATAGCACATATTTTGCATTACTGTTCTATCTGCTACTGGAACTGAGTTATTCACATCGTAGCTATGCATACTTTCTTTGGAGTTTGCTGATCCTGCATTTTGTTTATGGGGAGGCATGAGGAAACTCTCATGAAGCAGCATGGCTCTATGCAGCCAGATACCCTCAATGATACCCATCACATCGTTCTACCTTCCAGTGTATTCACCAGCACCTGCAGCACCCTGACTTGCATAGGCCCAATGCTGGTGCAAGATGAACCTGTTGCACACCGGTTTCGAGGAAGATGTGCTCTAGAGGATTCACAACAATTGTTCAACCAGTACCTGTGCTATTGAATGTGTTATAGACACCAATCATGTCAGCATATGGGAGTAGTAAGGAAGATGGACTCCTTGCATCTTTTGAAGCTACAGGCCTTGACATCAGCTGACCAAGTTCCCTGAGTGCTCTTTACCAACAATGTCATTTCAAAAGGGAAAGAATGGCACTAAACCAAAGAAACAGCCACATCTGGGATCACATAAATCTGCATGTGATTGTTTGCTTCTGGTGCTTTTTTTCCTCCAATTCAAGACTTGTATAAAAATCTTGGTTTTCTTTATTCTCTTATGTATCACAAATATCCTTAACTTGCAGTATGAATGATGACTTTCGATTTGGTTTCTAGTTTCTTCCATTTTGAGCATTCTGAGATATGAAAAATGAGTTTAGTTTTTTCTTCTTATTTGTTTCTCTTCTTTATTGTTTGCATCCCCCCAAATTAGGGGAGCGAATAGAAAAACCTATTTCCTTATTGTTTCAAATTTTTACATGGAATGTGCAGACATGGAAACACTTATTAGCTATTCTTCATTTCTCTTGTATCTATGTACATACAAGTTTTCTTTTTATTAATGAGCAACAAATTTATTTATGCGCAATGTTCCTTCATATCCTGAGGTAAATGAGCACTCTCTTTTCTTCCTGAAGTATCACCCTTTGGCACTCATAAACAAAGAGGGTGGTGTTCATTGCTCTTTAAAATTATTTCCTCTGTTAAATTTAACAGCTCTGGTCAGCACATGAAGTGGATCATGTTTGGTGTCACAGGTTACATCAATCAAAATATAGATAAAAAATAAATCCTTTTGCAATTTGAACCTCTGGGCTATCAACCATGCAAATGAAACTATGGCCTCTGTAATTTTCCACTCGGCTATCTTGTACTTCATTTTGCATGGCTATGATTACCTGCAGTTGGCAGCAAATAAGATAAGTTTTATGAGTGGCTTACTGGTATCTATTGCACTAAGTCCTATATCAAAATGATCACCTAGTACTCCTCTGCAATTCCCAAAAGTTTGTTGGTTGAATTTGTAAGTGTGTGGGTGTGTGCACGTGTGCGCGTCCATGCATGCTTTTTATTTTTAAACATCTGTTATTGTAGGAAAATGGCTACTACTAGATATGTTTGAAACTGTAAAATTGTTTACCATGGAGCTAATATTAATGAACCATAATGCACAATAACACATTGCCAGTTATTAATTAAACTGTATTTTCCATTTTAGTCATCTCCATGTTGCCTGTTTAGAATATTAAGTCCATTTATTTCAAGATATTAATATATTTCTTGTTTCCTCTATTTGAAACTTTACGTTTACGAGGCCTGGGATTGTCTCTTGTATTACATTGTTATTATTCCAAGCAGCCTTTAAATTCACATCACTTTCTCCTGTTTTATCATTGAAGTTAACTGTAATAATATGCCATAGTGAAATTATTATTTAATTTATTGCAACTAATAATGTGTTGGTATTCAGATTGAACTGTACTGTCACAAGTACTTGTAATTTGAAGGCGCCATTTGCAACAATTTCTTGTCTGAGAAACTTTCTAGTGGAATTCTTTGCAATTTTCATGGTTGAAAAGCATAAATAATTCTGTTTTTATTAACTCTATAGAGCATCTGTTTCTGTCTTTCTCTGTTTTCCAGCCATTATTGAAGTTACACTTTCTGTAAATGGCTTTGATAACAATATATTTAACACAAATTTAAGTAGCATCAAAATGTTCTTCAGTTTTTCTGGGCCAATTAAACGTAAAATATATTCACCTGTGTGGCATTACTTCTAACTTTTCATTTACACCTTCCTCCCCAGAAAGTAAGCTATTTCAATGATTTATGAATAAATGTCATTCATCAATTTTTCCTCTAAACCTTGTGTCTCCACTAGCTTTTAAATCTTGCTGAACTTTTTCAAGAGTTTTTAAAACTGTATAAGCAGAATCATTAGAATCACTGAAATCAAACTATTTACATATACAATTAACACAAACTTTGTAGACATAGTTAAAATCATTTTCATAGACCTTAACTTCACCATAACTTCCTTCAATCTATTTAAAGTTTGAGTCAATTTGTAAGAAAAAAATTCCACCCCCCCATTCTTTGTTCCAGGTGCATTTTCAAGTAAGTTATAGATTATATGACTCAGAGACTGTCAGATCATACTTTTCTTTTTTTTCTCTCCCCTCCCCCTCCAAGACTAAGAGCTGTTTTATGGAAAATGTCCACTAAATGAAATCATAAATTTTGGTACAATTCTACCAGAAGTGATTGCTTCTCTGATTCTGTGGAATCTTGCAAATGTTCCTTAATGAATGCTGGACACTTGAAAACTAAACTCTTCTACAGCACCTCAACTTCAACACTTGAAAAATAACACTGGAAGATTTCTCTCTCAGCCATCTTTCAAAAGCAGGCTTTATAGGATTCTGTCTTGTTGGCATATGTCATAACAAATTTTCATACTGACAACCTGAAAGAATTCTTTGTTGAATATGAAAAGCAATTAAATGCTTTATTTATCAACATTTCAATGTCAATTGACATAGAAATTATCCCAAATTTACACGAATTGGGAAAAGCATGTACTTAGTCTTAAACAAGGTTGAATTTTGTACCTTTTGTATGTACACCCATGGACACGAAAAATGAGTATCCCCAGATTCCATGTGTCGATCCAAGAAAGTTGTGTACCTTCGTAAAACTGTGTTCACACTGCACATGAAAGAACTGTACAATGGTCTGTGACTGACAGTGAAATGGTTAACTTATGAGTACTGAAATGGGGACACCGAATAAGGTTACAGTGGCCGAGAGGTTAAGAAGGCATTGGTTTCACTCATAAGCTCCTTGGTTCAAATCTTGCATTGCTTTTTTTTTGTTTTTTTGTTTTTGTTTTTTTATGACTGGATATGTAAAATATAATATTGCATTAATATAACTAGTATTTGATGTTATGGGCCATTTATGCACACAAAACGTAATTCTACTAATGCTCATGTTAAATAACTGAAAAAGTATTTGCAAATAAACTATTATCTTCTAAAAATAATGTATAATATCGCGTGTGTGAACCCTCAACCCGTATAACTGCCGTCAGTCTTTGGGTAGTTGCCAAAATTAAATGCCTGCAGTAATGTGGATGAGAAGCTACAATATCCCAGAATTTAAATTTGTGACCAGATCCCATACTTTGTTCTTTGCCCATCTATAGGTAAATTGTAGCACAGTTCCCTTTTCAACTCAGTCCACACATTCTCAATAAGATTTAAATCTGGTGAACTGGGAGGCCAGTTTACCACTCTGATATCCTGCCTCTCTGAGAATCAGTTTGAAACCTTTCAAGATGTGTGGACAGGATGATTATGAATTTCCGTTTTCTGTACACTGTTCAGTGTATCGTCAAGCTGCCACAGCACATCTAGACCATCACTTGATATCCAGCCCCAACACAATACAGATAGCAATCATGATGGAATTGTGAAGCCACATATTTTTCATCGAATCGGGACCCCTTTGGACCATAGACAATCACCTTTCCCTTATGTGCAGAACAAAATGCCACCTTGTCTGAGAAATTTATTCCAGTTGTGGTTGGCATTTTCCTCTGCAAAAGCAAGGCATAACAATTTGTGATCGTCTTCAAATGTTGCTTTTTAGCTACCATTTGTGCTTGAAGTACTGTGTCATTTACACATCGCAGAGTTGTTTGAACTGATTCAGGAAAATGCGAATTGGCCTTCCTTTCAGAAGCAGTTTGGAAAGGTAGAGCTACATTCATTTCGGGAGTTGACACACACCTTCTTCCTGAACCAGGATGGCGGCATTCAATCCCTTCCCTGGATAATTTCACCCACCTCTGAGCTGCAGCTGTAGGGTTTCCAATACGATCTGCAGCTTCATGAGCAGAGAAATCACCTAATTTGTCTAATGCAAGAATTGATCTCCTTGTGCCCATGTCTTTGTGTGCATATTCTGTCATTGTCAAATGCAGTATGATGAATTGTGAGAACTGTTTGTGCCTAATGTGTTTTTTCAACATTCTGCACACCACATGCTTTCATGCAGCATATTGCCTTTTGGTAGAATAAACCCTTAAACAAGCATCATAATAACTACCATGTTATCAACTTTATCAAATGCCATTTATGAAATAAGTATATCTAATATAAATATTCACTATGTGTTGATTCAACATCATTAAGAGAAGGAAAAAATGTGGCAAGTAGCAAACCTGTGACCCTACAAGAGCAGTAACCTACATTTTGTCATAGTGCTACAGTGAACACACATGCAGCATGGCATGTTTGGTAATGCCATACAATCCAAAATGTATCATGTTCTGTGCCATTTATATTTTTAGTTATTATTGATAGTTTATTGTTGAAGAAGCTTAAGTTATGTATTTGATTATGATCATGGATGGGTTAGTAATATTGAGATTTGGAACCCGTGACAACTTGTTGCTGCCGCCACATAACTGTATCTTGGATGATGTACACAAGGCATTGTACTATGAAGGGCTTAAATGAATTTGCCATTCCAGGCATGACTAATTTTTTTTGGCAACAGGTGGACAAAAAAAAATTAGTCATGTCTGAAATGGCAAATTCATCTGTCCTACACAGCACAGCACCTTGGTTCTATATATCCAGTCATAAAATGAACAAACATAAAGAATGACAAGCAGCACGAGATTTGAACCTAAGAACTTATCAGTGGAAGTAAGGCCTTCTTAAGCTCTTGGCCACCATAATATTGTACTGTGATTTGTTTTCAGTAGTCATAAGCTAAACATTGTGCTGTCCCTTGCAGTCCATTCCACAGTTTTTTCGTGTGCAGTGTGAACAGAGCTTTTATGAAGATACATGAAGCTCTTTAAATCGACACATTGAATCTGGGGATGACTCATTTTTTGTCTGCGGCTGTGCATATACATAGTTTTTTCTTCCAAAATATGAATTTGTGTAATCAGCAGTATAACTTTAAATATGGGGACAACATTAAATCACATTCCAAAATTCTGTTAGAAATTTCTTGAAACATATTTATATCACCTTCGTCAGTGTCATGCAAGTCCACTATTCTATTACAAACTCCTTGTTTTTCATCAAAATACCTGACAAGTTTAAGAAAACTGATTTTGTTTGCTTTATCCAAAGCATAAAATCAAATCAATTTTATTCACCATACGATTTCATTACAGAAATATCAGTTTCGTCAATAGGAATTACATAATAATCACAAAATATACTTATACTAGTTACTACTTACAGATATTTACAATATTAGAATTCTAGCACAAACTTGAAATAAAACTAGTAAACTAAGCCATTTCCAGATATTCGTTCACTGAATAAAAGCATTTTAGAATTAAGAATCTCTTTAATTTCCTTTTGAATATTGCCATAGAGGATAACTGCTTAAAGGTGGTAGGGAGTTTATTATACAATTGAATACCACTATGATAAAAACTTTTCTCATATAGGGATCTCTTATGCCCTATTTTATGAAGGTTTAATTTACTTCTTGTATTATAGTCATGGATGTCCGCATTAGTAATAAAACTGTTTACCTGCTTGTGGGTTAATACAAGCATTTCATAAAGATAAATTGATGGAACTGTTAAGATATTTAGCGATTTAAAATAAGATTTACAGCTAGTAGTACCCTAATTGCCTTTTTTTTTTTTTGGATTAGAAAGACTCGGTGAGAATGAAAATAAGCAAAATAGGCTATTTTAAGTACATCAAGATTCACCGACGATCTTAGAGTGTATAAAGCAAAACAAATTTGGCTTAGTTTTTTTGATAACGATTCAACATGAATTCCCCAATTGAGATTACTATCAACCCACACCCCAAGAAATTTAATTTTTTCTCTGATAGTTACTGATTCATTATCTAAGGAAAATTTACATTTTTATTCACTTTATGATGAAATCCTACTACTAAACTTTTATTTTTATTAAAAACAAGCCTATTGTCTTTAAACCAATTAACAACATACTCAGTTGCCGTATCAGAGTTTGATTTAAGATCAAATTCATTTTTCCCAGAAATTAGCAGGCTAGTATCATCTGCAAAGAGCGTAAATTTAGTATTACTAAGGTGATAATAGTGGACCCAAAATTGAACCCTGGGGTACCCCAGCCTTTGTGTCAACTATGTTAGAGCTGACGACCACTTTAATTTAATTTATACTATTTTCAACCAGCCTTTGTGTCAACTATGTTAGAGCTGACGACCACTTTAATTTCATTTATACTATTTTCAACATATTCGATCTCAGTTAAATGCTTTCTGTTACTTAAATATGATTCGAACCAGTTAAAAGGAATTCCTCTTATGCCGTAATTATACAATTGATGTAAAAGTATACCATGATCAAGTAGGTCAAAAGCCTTAGATTGATCTAGAAATAATCCCAAACATTGAATTCCACGATCTAGATTTTTATGCACTTCTTCAATTAAGTTCTGCAAAGCTAAATTTGTTGAAACCCATACTGATCTTTAGATCTAATATTATGTTTATTAAGAAACGATAATACCCTGTTATACACCACCTTTTCAGTTATCTTAGAAAATACAGATAGGATAGATATAGGCTGGTAGTTTTCCAGCTCCACTTTAGAACCCTTTTTAAACAAAGGCTTAATTTTAGAAGTCTTTAAACTCTGAGGGAAATAACCTTCATTAAGAGACAAGTTTATTATGTTGCATAGCGGTTTTACCAGATAAATAGAGCATTTTTAGAGAAGTATATTCGAGAACTCGTCCAAACCGAGAGACCTTTTGGGTTTCATATGTTTTATTACGGCGAGAAGCTCATCTTCAGTTGTTGGTAAAAAATATAGAGACTCACAAATTATGTTGTGTAAATTAAGTATTGGTGGGTTACTTTCTGAATTGGCTTTCCTCCTAATAGTATTGGCAACAGAAGAGAAATATTGGTTAAATTCTTGAGCAATAATTTCAGGATTAGATACTAGCTCACCATTTACATTTATACTAAAACCTTCAGCTTTACTTTTTTGCCCTGTAGTCTCATTCTTAATGATGTTCCATATGGTTTTCGATTTATTTATTGAATTCTTCACCATGTTACTGTTAGAACCCTTCTTTGCTATCCTAACTACTTTGTTGTATATTTTTTTGTAACGTGAATAATATTGTTTAATGTCCTCTGAGACTTGATTTTCTTTGATTACTTTACTTAAATATCGAAGCCTTTCACTAGATATCCTAATACCCTTTGTAGTCCATTTGGCTTTGTAAAGTTTCTTTTTTACAACTGTTAAAGGCATGGCAATATTCAAATTAAAATTAAGTATCTTACTAAATTCATTGAAACTTTCAGCCACACTCTGACAATAAATATCTGACCAATTTTCTTTGGAGAGGAGATGGTTAAAGTATCGAATGTTATTATCACTATATATTCTGCACTTTTTGTAAGGCAGTTGTCTACAATTAACAGATTCATTTTTGAGCCCAATTTTTATTATTTGACCATAGTGGTCTGAGATGCCAGATTCAAAATTTTCAAATTCAAACTTAAAATAAGAGGTATTCAAAATACACTGATCTATAGCACTCATCGTCCCCTGTGTTACTCTAGTAGGTATATTAACACTGCTTCTAGGCCGTACATATTAAGAAGATCAGTAGTGAGACCTTTTATTTAATTTCCTCCCAAGAAATTTATGTTAAGATCACCTATAATAATTACATTTCCTTTCACACTGAAACAATAGTTTAAAATCCTGTCTAATTTAGTAATAAACACGCTTAAGTTACTGCTGGGATTTCTATACAAACCAATTATTATAATTTTAAAATCACAAAGTTCGACTATACTGCCTTCAAAATGCTCATCACACATTAAACTATCAAAGATAGATATCCTTTTGACCTTGATGGTTTCCTTTACAAAGATACAAGATCCCCCATTGTTTTTGTTTTTTCTTCAGTAGGCGCTTTCCCTAACATAACCCTGAAGATTTAGCTTCTCAATCTGATTAACTTTTAGCCAGTGTTCGTAAGAGCTAAAATATCAATACTTTGTAATTTATCATTTAGCAAAACCTCGAAGTTAGCAACCTTGTTTCTGATGCTGTGCACATTTTGGTGAAAAATAGAGACAGAATTTAGAACATGATGTTTTATAGGATGAGCACCCACCGAGTCAATTTCCATGTTGCAGATATCGTCCACCCTACCTGTCCCTAGTTTCCCGCCAGAACAACATCAATAACCTCACACAGCAGTTCCCCAAATCTATGTGAACCTTTGCGATTTAGATGGACTCCATCTCTAGCATAGTCACTGTTGTCCAACCAAAAATTGCCATCTAGCATCGTGCAATCTCTCACTTTACCTAACCAATTCAAAGCACTATTTATGTGAACTCTTTTTCTTTGGGTTACGTCATATCTGCGAAGCACTCCACTAATAACTAGTTTGGCACTGGGGGACCTCCTTTCTGATGGGATTTACCAAGTCCATAGTATCTCCCATTATATCTTCTACATACACACCTCTGTTAATATCATTAGATCCAGCATGCAACACCACCATATCTGGCTTATCAACCGCCACCAAGTGTTCCACCTTAGGTTTCAGTTCACAAACCTTTATTGCTGGATAACAAAGCACCTTATAACCTCTTTTCCTGCAGCGGTCGCCAGAAAACTTCAATAACGAATCACCAAACACCATCACTGTTTTCCTTGCGCCATTTGTTAGGTTCTTTAAGCCAACATTATCGTTTAATTCATTGCCTAATATTTCAAACCTATTGTGAAGTTGAATATCGTTCTTCTCCAGCACGTGTTGAGCTCTCCCTTCTGGTCGCCTTTCTCTGATTTTGTGCTGTACTACTTCGGCGTAACTGATTTTATCTTGCTCCACTGATAATTTGGATTGGAGATCTGCGTTCTCAGTTTTAAGCCTAATAATTTCTGACTGGGCACTTTGTAGGTCTTTGTTTAACATCTCTATTATGACTTGTAGAGACGATATTACTTCTGCCTCGTGCGTCGCTGGGCTTCTGCACTCCGGCAATTGTTTATGTCGATCCTTAACCATTTCATTGTAAGGCCCCTCATTACCTTTATTACCACCGGTATCTACAACGTCCTCGAATAGATTTTTGCTTATATTGCACACCACCTTGTTTGATTTACCATCGTTTTTACACAAATTTTGAGACCTATTTCTCGTGATCATACCAACCGCCGCCATCCTACGATAGTATGTGCATCAAATGCTGTGCCAAAAAAAGAAATCATCATTTAATTATTTTGTAACCGTTGCACATGTTATGGATCTGATTCTCCTTTCACTAGAGTGTCACATTTTGTTTTCCTACAAGAAATTTTATTTGGTGAATCTGGAAACAATTTGATGCAAGTTTCACATTGCAGTCCAAGCTGGTATAACTTTAATAGTGTTTTGCGGCCTGGTGTACCAGGATAAGTTCTGATGCACTCTTCGAAAAAAAAAAAAAAAAAAAACAAACAAACAAAATAAAAAAAGTCTACTCATTTAACAAAGTTGTTGGCCCATCTCTTAAAATATAAATATTGACTTACCTTGGGTGATGTGAAAGAGTTTTTCTGGAAGTAGTTTTCCAGTACAGTTTGCATGCCATGCTAAATTCTGCTGCACACCTTATGTAAAGCACCGCTGAAAATGTTGATGCACATCAGTTATTCCACCATGATTAATAGAAAAGCCTTCTCCACCAGCTATTCCAATGCACACTCATCTCACATTGTAATTGTTACAAAATACAGCAATTCTGGGAAATCTCTCTCTCAGACAGAACAAAATGCTGCAACCCCCTTTCTTCTTAGTGTCATTCTCTTCTATTCCAATCTCTTTGTGTTTCTCTATAAACATTTTTTCATAGTTGGCATGACATTTACCTCATACCATTTACTATCATATCTGTACACAATGTAACTCTTAAACAAGATGGATGATACCCATGCTTCTGAAAGTGCTCTAGTACCAAGAGCACAAGGCCAACAGTGCTGTTTCAACTTTGCTCAAAATAGATATTGTCTCATACTTGATCATAATCACACTCTTTTTATCCAAAATATTATTATTTAAACCATAAAAAAAGGGAACATTCAGCATACAATTTAAAGCATGTATGGAGAACAAAAGGAAAAATATAAAAGAAGACAGTTTTCTGACAAAACTGTATATCATGCAACTCTACAGATATGACTGAGGTGTTGTATACTACTTTTATGCATATTTTACTCCTATCTAGGTGTTTATCTTTTTTATATCTAAACCTTGCACCTAAACCAGTTCCTTGTTTTATTCTGGGTCTTCATAGCAAATTATCTTAAACCTTGTGATAAGTTCCTATCTTTGCTAGAGTTTTCCATATCTTTCTATGTAATTAAAATCCTTAATTGCAATATCTTCCTCTCTTGACCCTGTTTTTATAACTGTCAAATATTCTAACATCCCCAAGAAACAATGTAAAGTTCCCATAAGGATTATATTTTTTAGACCATCATAATTCCTAAATCAATATCTCCTTATTATTGTCTGCTGTTGGGATCTCATTCTGCCTCTAAAAGAATTGGGACAACTTTTGTAATATTCTTTTATTTCTCAGCTGTACACCTTCTGTCATGCTTTGTTTATTGCAATATCAAAATGCTTTTGTCCAGAGATGATACAATACCTTCTTTCCCTTTGTTTTCCTTAGCTACACTACTTCCTCATCAGCCCACTTTCTTTCTCCAACCTTTATTTCATCCTCACTAATCATCATATACCACTGTCCTCACTTCCCATTTACTGCAACAACATGTGTTTCTTGTTTCTCCTCTCTGCTATCTCTTTAGTGATGTATCGTCTCCATTTCTGTTATATCCCTCTGAGAAATGTGCTTCTATTGTCAAGGCTGACTCACATGAAAGCTGTGAGCCACCATCATCTGTTGAATTTGTCATTCTTATTTTATGTTGAACATGACACCTTTTTAATGCCTGCAGCAGTACCAGATTTTGATCTTCCTCTCCCTGCTTCAGATGTTGGAGAATTAATATGTTCACTATTTTTGTGTTGATTTTTCTTACATTCTGTTTCATTCCTTCATACATACTTATTATATCTCCTCTGTGTATCCAAAGATATAGATTTTAAATGTATGCTTGCTACCTACTGATCTTGCTTCCAACCGCGTGACTAGATTTGTTTAAAAATCCCTCTGAGCTGGTGTCATGTCTTTGTTTATGAATATATGGTACCTTTTAGCATCTTTGTTGTTCTTAAAATATCAAAGATTGGTTGTATGTTGAGATTGTACCATTATTTGTCTTTTTCTACTTTACCTACCTGCATGATATATTTCTACAGTCTCCTATCCTTTCATATCAATTTCCAGTTTCACTGTCTCCATGGTCGAGTGGTCAGCAAGATGGCGTCTCATCCGGAGGTCCCGGGTTCGATTCCCGGCTGGGGCAGAGGAATGTTTCTTTAACCACAATTACTCCTTATCACCCACAGATTCTGGAGAATTAATGTGAGAATCAATATGTGTGTATTTAATGATATAAAATGATTAACCTAACAACCTACCATGTGCTTTTCACAAATTAAAGCCCCAGATATGGCCAAGCAGTTAAAGGGGGCTACTATACCAAAAAAAAAAAAAAAATTTTTTTTTTTGCCTGTTACCTGTTGAAATTTTAGTTATTTCATCCTCTAGGTAAATACTTTTTCTCTCTTTGATTTTATCAGCTTCTGCTTTTATTACTTGTACATCTTTTCTGAAATGTTCTTTTATTTCTTCAGCTATTTTATTGATGTTGGTTTTTATGCACTATTCCATTCTACCTGTTTTATGATTAATCCTTTTTACCAGGTTCTTGAACATTGTTTGAATATACATAGGTCCATATAAATTAAATTATGTTCTGCCTATCACTAACAGCATGAATATTACAGAAATGTTATGTCCAATTTTCCTTCTGATAAATTTATTTGTAATAGTGCTATTCTAATTCTGTAAAACTTAACTTCCACATCTGTTGCTGCCTGCTTCACTTTTTTCTCACCAGAGCTCCCTTCAGACTAAACATTGTTTCATCACTGTTCATTTTCCACTCCCAGCAAATAATTAAGAAAATAATAAGCGCTACATGAGCATTGAAATAGGAGGAATGCATTACCAATGAGCTCCTGAAGTGTGAGAAGAAAAGTGGCATAAACAGCAATGGGAATAGACATTTCAGTATACAGGGCAAGAATAGGATTATTCATTAGAATGAAACTCCAAAAAAAGGAGTATTGTGGAAAATGTGATAATGAACTGCTTAATAAGGAGAATCATAATTCTAGTTCTAATGATTGGAGGTGTTGAACAAAATCATGGCCCAGAAGAAATTCAGGCAATTCTAGAAAATGTTTTGGAAAAAAATAATGAAATGGATGGAATGGAGCAATGAATAGGGATCAATCTAAACAACTAAGGAAATAAGAGATGAAATAAATTCAAGGAATTAGAAGGAAAGCAGATGAAGTGAAACTCAAAATTGAAAGTGTAGGTATGAGGAGAAGAAGATGCAATTTGGTCTTTATAGGTATGAAAGACAGAAGAGGAGTCTGGCCAGTACAAGAAATATCCCGAATATTGAAAGACAATCTAAAAATGGAATTTCAAGGATGAGAGATTATGGAACCCTACCATGTAGGAAAACATACAGGTAAGATAGTCGCACAGTTTTAAACAATGCATTTAATATACAAAATACTTGGAAAAACAAAGATGTTGAATGGCACAAATATTTTTATCAACAAGGGTTTAACACCTGCACAAAGAAGTATAAAACAAAATTTAATCTGATGTATGATGGAACTGCGAGCAGCAGGAAAGCGTGCATATGTTAGAAATCTACAGCTTTGGATTGAAAGGGTAAATGTTTCTATGTCGAGAGAGACATATGGAGCAACAGGCCAAGTTGAGAGGAGATTAGTTAGCAAACTTTCACAATCCATGGGATTAACATGCAGTTACAGCAAGTATAAGTGAGACAAAGTCCAGCACAGAAGATAGTCGAACTGCAACACAGCATATGGTGGCATTGGCTATGTCAGAAGGTAGGCCTACAGCAGAGCTGAGTAGAACAGAAAAGCTAGAACATACCAGAGATATGACGAAAGGCAGGTTATGACGTCAACGACTATGTCAAGAGAAAGTCATCAACAACAGGAAAAAAGGGGGTGTTGCCTTCGAAGAAAGAGATAAAAGCAGCACGTGGTTTAGCAGAGAGGGAAGCAGGCATGGAGACATTGCAGTATGAGCAGTGAAGAGGAGGGGGAAGTAAGCACCAGTGGGTTAGAGAAAAGGATAGGGTACGGGAGAGGGAGACGAGAATATTTTAACTTCAACTCATGATAGCATACTTGTGCTACAAAAAAGACAAGCAGATGCCAAAGAGGGTACTCAGTTGAGAAGGAAAAAGAAAGAAAGAAAGAAAGAAAAAAAAAAAAAAAACACTGGAAAAGTTAATTTTACAAAGGGAGAGAACAGGATTACAATAGCAGATAATTAAGTGATTAGGTTTTTGGAATTGTGGAGGTTTAAAAAATAAAATATAAACAGGGTCTTTACAGCATATACTGGGGACCCTTGATTATACAGCTGTCATGGAAACATGGTTAAAAATGAGTAGCATGTTGCATTAAAACATTTTAATTATGTAGGAAGAAAGGGTGAGTTGATCCCAAAGAGAGGGAGACCAAAAGAAAGGTTAGGTATTATTGTAAAAAGAAACATAGTCCAATTACAAGGAAGTACTTTGGATAATAATAGAAGATAAACTGTTATATGATGGTATAATATTTGTGGGTATAGTGTGTAATCTCCTGGCCACCTCACAGTTCCACAACCCAGAATTGTATTATTTTTAGCTAACAATTTATAGAGGTTAAGAGACAAATACCTAAATGTAAAAATTATAATTATGGGAGATTTTAATGTAAGAATAGAGGAAAGTGGTGTAAATTCAATGAATGGTTGGAAAAATAACAATGTAATTGGAAAAAATGAGAATATTAGACATAGTAAGGACAAGGTTATAGAGAGAGGAAGTGACAAATTTGTTGATTTGTGTCAATTAAGTGCTCTTGAGATACTTAATGGGAAATACGGTGAGGATGAATATGGAGAAATTACATTTATAAATAAAAGTGGCCAACTTTAAAATGTGAAATATAAGTACTAGTAGTGGGCATTTTCCACTAATTAACTGAAATAACAACTGATCAAAAAGGAGAAAACAACACAGGTAAAAAAAAAATATGTTAAATTCAAATGGAAGTAAGAATGTAAGGCAAATTTTGAATATTTTCATATTCCGAGATAGGAAAATTATGCCAATATGGGATAGTAAATAACTTAAAAGATTACAATATTGAAAATGCAATTAATATTTTGAATTTTATTATGTGTTGGGCAATAGAGGAAATGAAAGTTAAAAATAAGGGAAATAATGGGAATGAAGATTGGTAAAATGAACAAAACCATTGTAAAAGCACATTTAGTAAAATGGAGGGAAATAGGGGATATCCAATCTAAAGAAGAATATCTAAAAAGTAAATACAATTATAATGAGTTACTAGAAAATAAAAAAATACCTATGGAGAATAAAAAATACTAATGAGCTAATTAACATAATTGCTGAAAATAATGTAACTAAAATATGGAATGGCATAATCATTATATATGGTTATGGATGGTTATTTTTCAACTCTATATGCATATGAAAGCTTTAAGAATGCAGAGGTAACTCCAGGAATAGAAAACAGCTACATTGAGATTTTGGATAGAGCTATAACTTTGGATGAAGTAATAAATCAAATAAAAAACAAAATAAATAAATAAAAGAAATAAGAATACCAGGAATTGATGGTATACCTGGGGAATTTATAAAGGAATGGGGTAAAAATCCAAACCAAGTTAATATATTAACATATTTATTTAATATAATGTGAACAAAAGAATATGCACCATAAAGCTGGAGAAAAGCTATTATATCAAATATAAAGGTAAAAGGTATATGGACAAACTGAAGAATTATCGGGGCATAGCCCTACTATCAAATGTGGGAAAAGTTTAAATAGGAATTCTGGCAGATAGATTGCAAGCATGGGTAGAAGAGTACAACTTCCTCTCAGAATTTCAAATGGGCTTTGGGAAAAGGAGGGGAACTGTTGATTATGCTTTCATTATAAAAACACTAATGGACAAATACTTAAAAAAATAAAATAAAAAGGAAAAATATGTATAGCTTTTATTGATTTAGAAAGCATTTGACCAAATAGAACTACAACTATTATGGTACAAACTACTAAAGAACTGGGTTAACAATAAAATGGTAACTATTTTGAAAAGATTATATAAAGATAACACTTTCTGCATAAAATATGATGAAGGGGCAATAACTTAAGAAATATCCTGAGAAAATGGGTTACAGTAAGGATGCAAGTTAAATCCAATTTTATTCAATCTGTTTATTCATGACATACTACAGAAGATAAGTAAAAGTAATAAGCTTTTGCCTGTAATAAATAATATACAAATCCCTAGTCTCCTTTTTTGCAGACGATTTGAGAGTGAGTTTCATGGTCTAATTTTGTCTTCACAAGAAATAGATAATTACTGTATAAAATGTGAACTAAATGTGAACATAGCCAAAAATCCAAATTGTAGTGTTTAAGAGAGGATATAATTTGAGTAAATATGAGAAATGGAAAAATGGAAATGAAGCACATAAAATAGTGCATGATAACACTTACTTAGGAATAAAAATAGACACAGGAGGTAAATGGGAGAAACAAAAGAAAGTAGCATTAGTGAAAGGAAAAGCAACGATGATGACAGCGAGAGAATGTTTATATAAAACATCAGAGATGGAAGTGAAATGGTTGGAAAGAGTATATAATTCAGTGGTTGAGGCTAGGATGTTATCTGGTATTGAAATATGGGGTCTCAATAAAGGATGGGAAGTTGTAGAATTTGTCCACAGGATATTTTGTAAGGAAGTTTTGGGGTTGCCAAGAGTAACAGCAAATGCAGTAGCCCAAATTGAAATGGGGAGAGTGGCAAGAAAAGGATTAGTTACGCAGAAGGCTTTAAAATACTGGTATAGGATCCTAAATTTAGAAGATGGTAATTCGCTTGAACAATTAAAGGATTTAAGCTTTCTCTGTGTTGGGTATTATAGAAAACTTCATGGGATAGCAACAGACTTAAGTTGGATTTCTCCGATTCTAATTTAACTCGGTTGCTATCATGTGAAGTCATCTGTAATACTTAAGCCATGTTTGAAATACCAAGACACAAGTTTATAAAGTACAAGTTGGTTAATTAATTTAAGAACTATCCTAGAAAATAATGGTTTACATGATATTTGGAGGAAAAGAGAAATTATAAAAGTTTTTAGAAAGGAGCAAGAAAAAAATTTAAGATACAGAAATTCAAAAATTGTTTAGTCGGGTATCAAAAGAGATCACTTTTATTTTATATACTCATAAAAATAGCTGGGAAAGAAAAATATATATAGATAACACTAATCATGAAGAGAGGAGGGGGATAACATAATTAAGAAAGGGAATATGGAGGCCAAAAGGACATTGAAATGGGCAGCCATAAGGTCCAATATGTGGGGGAAAGGAAGATGTTCAACGTATAATTTTTGATTGTGTGAAAACTGAGAAATGGAGAAAAGAAAATATATGGTCAAAATGAATAGGAAATCTGATATAAATAAAATTATAAATAAAAACTGTAAGACATTGGGACAATATTTAGAAAAAGTCAAATATAAATGGACTATTAACAAAGAAGAGCTATACAGTTCATGAGCATTTAGTAGCAGTGGTAGCTACTGTGATATTTTTTTCTTTTCTTTTGTATAACTTAAACTGAACTGCCTGCTGAAAAAGTGGCCTGGGCCAAATTCTAGTATGCAGTACACTGCTGGGGAAAGAATAAATAAATAAAAATAATAAATAAAGAGTAGTAAAGCATAACATATAGGATTTATTTTAAATTGATATGTAATTTTAAATTTCAGTAAAATATTCATTAGAGCAAATAAAGACTGCATTGTGGCCGAGTGGTTAGACCACTCGCCTTTCATCTAGACAGCCCAGGTTTGATCCCAAGCGACCGCATGTAAGATTTGTAGTGGACAAAGCAGCTCAGGGGTGGGTTTCCACCAGCGCTCTCCACCTGCGGTGCCATAAGTAGTTAAAGCGGGCGTTAAACACTACCAAAAAAAAAAAAACCAGCGCTCTGTCTTCATTCCATGTATCACCTGAGTCATCACCTGGAGTGTCATGGTAGTAAAGGCGGGTGTTTAACACAAAAAGCAAATATGTATTATATAATTCAAAATCTTCTCAGGCTTCTAACCAGGTTTAGAAGCCCAAGAAATTTTTGAATTAATACGTTGCCAGGAAAGCTTCAGTTCTTATGTATTATATAAATTTTACTAATATCTTAAAGCAATATTATCAATATTTATTTCCATTTAGGACATTTTAATGTATAAATTCCTTTAGTTTTTTTTTTAATTGTATTTTGATTATTTGTTCTTTCTGATTAATATTGTATATTTTCTACAGCTGATATAGAACATATCAGATTAATACAGTAGTAATATGTTGCCCATTATTTTACAAAGATTCATATTGTAAGAAATGGCTTTATTGACTTAAAAATTGGTTACAAATAGTTTTTAATTCACTGTCATAAATAATTCACCCTATGTTCACCCGACGTTATGCATAGACAGTTGATTTCTTGCACGCCACTGTATGCTAATACTCCAGTCATTTGCAACTCACTACACATGGCATAAAATTCTTCCTCCTTTTATAGCTAGAAAATGACATCACAGAACTTTGTGGAGAGAGACAAAACAAAACTTACTACACAAAAAATATAGATCTTGTTACAATACTTTTTTTATATAATTTGGTAGTGAAGTTAATTATTTCCAAGATACTTCTTACAATAGTTTCAATTTTAAAACTTAAATTTTTTCAAACAGTAAGTCATCTTTCATTTTCTGCCTCTTTTGTTCTACACTTAGCCACCTAAAGAGAACCAAATTTCAATTGTTTCATATAGCGATAGCTTTTAAAATATCTGACTATTGCATTAGCCTAGTGTATTCCCTTATTTTCCTTCTGCTTACAAGGAAGCAAGTACTAATACAAATTGTGGTAATGTTTATCTTGAATAGCATGATGTATATAAATGAATAATAATATGTATGAATAGTTTGTTAGTAGAACAGGTAGAGAAAATCCTGTGAATGGAACACATCACGTACTATTTCTACATTTTTTCCTTCAATACAGTCAAAGAGATTACAAAATATAAAAATGTGGAACTATTTTCTATCATGAAACAAATGAGAATTTTAAATACGATATATTAGTTTTTCATATTAATGTAACACTGACTTTCTATACTGAAGTACCACTTTTCTCTTACTGTATTGCATCACTTGGCAAGTCATCCAGGGAGGGACAATTTGCAGAAATCCTTAGGATATTATCCAGCATCTCGGTCTTCGAGTTCCTGTGGTCAGCCTTATCTCTGTTGTGACAGCTGAACCTTCACAGCATATTGAACCAAACAAATTGACATTTTTGTTATTAAAGATTTAAAGAAGTGTTCATAATTTTTGAAATACAGTAAACTAACCAAACACTGTTGTCAGTTTTGAAGGGCCCACCAGAGCAATTTCAGAATCCAAATTTTATGCACAAGTTCTGACTTATTCCAAACTTATTCCATTGATTCATATATTGTATGTCTTAGTAACATGAAGCATCTTATTTATTTCTGCTTACATGATCATTCCATGACCTGAGCTGGACGTTAGTTTTTATTCACTCAATCAAACATCTCTGTAGCTGGTGGAACTCGGAGATGCTGCCTAAGCTTGAAGATGTAATATGGTGTAAGCTCACTGGTTGTTGATTCCTCCTTTGTTCTTTCAATGGACATGGTTTATGCTGGATAATTATTTCCTTGCAGCAATCTCTTAATTTCCATTCCTAATGTAGATCTGATATAACATAAAAATTAGCTGTCATTTATCTGCAAAATATGTAATACTTAACTTTTCAGTCCCAGCAGCTAGCTGCACATGTTTTTGTTTGTGACAGCCAGTGGCAAAAATAATAACTAAGGTTGAATTTTTGTAGATGTGTATGAAGCATATGTGCTATCCTTGGCTGCCAACTTCAGTTTTTTGGTCACCAACATCAACTTGTAGACTGGAAATTTGCACAACACAGGACAAAATTTGCTAATGTCCATGATTATCTCTTGAAATGAGTCTGTGGACCTATGCTGATAGCCTTGGTGTAATATATATTCTGCCAAGAGTACATCCATTTGGTCGCTGAATAGGCAATGTTGAAGAGATTGCCAGTGGGACTTAATTTTATGAGTATGGACTTTGGTCACTGAGTTCACAAAAAGATTATGGTTAAGGTTGGTTGAGCTGCAAAATTCGCCAGTTATTATATCATTTGTATTCAACTGTTTGAACGAGATGGCCAGTACCATCTATGTTGCCCATATTTTTATATTTGGAGTTCTGGGAAGACAAGCAAGCTTCCTGATCTGGACAGATGGAAACCTAGCATTTCTGAACAGAGAATGTTTTGTGACAGACTCTGAAAACTGGTCTTGTCATCTCTTGCAAGTTAATACTTTTTGTAATGAACATCCAAGAACTGCACGCATTTCGTATTTTGTTCTTTCACACAATGGCGTGAAATCTAAAATATGACTCCAGCTCTAATGAAATATTTGCATAATTGTGATTTTCACACACAACTGGGATTTTGAGGAAGAGATTGGCATTACTAAAAAGCACAATGACTTTGGCTACTTTTGTGACATTTGTGGACATTTCTTGGACTTGGTAGACAAATTTGTCCAGGGGATAAAGGGTGAAAAGCTGCTTCATGTGGACACACAGCTGCTCTAACAGCACCATATCCATAATGGAGTAATTTTCCTAATATACATGACTACTTTTGCTTTAAAACATGTAAATAAAATGTTCCCTAATTTAAACATTTTGTACAAGGATGATCAACTAATGCCTCAAGTCACAGATCTTCAGAATTTCTAACAACCAGAAAGTAAAATTAATTTTAATTCTTGTACATTATATTGGATTGTTGCTTATATTTGGCATACAAATAATTATTTCTTCTTCTGCCTTCTACCTTGTAAGTCTGACAGATTTTCATTTTCAATGTAAAAAAGTTTTCTCTTAGCAATATGGGGAAACAAGCTCTAGTAGCTACATGAAAGGCAGAAAGCATGTGGTTACTGTAGGTTTTTTAAACTTGCACAGAATTGAGATATTCCTGTGTTTAAAACACAAAATGAAGCTGATGTGTCAAGAAAATGAAGTAATGACTGCATCAATCTCTAAAGATAATTCCCATGACTCAACATGTAAGACTTCAATTTGAGCTGACTGTAGAACCTTCAAACCATGGGATACAAAGATTTCTCAGAAAAGAGTGAACAACAAAGGCAGAACATGTTAAGGTGCTTGTGGTCAGTTTCTGTGAATTTGTCACTTTCTGTAGCTGACTAAATTACAAACATTTTTCCCCATGTTTCCTGACTGTTACAGTGACATAGCAGATTGCACTTGGGAGAGCAAAAATAACATTGTCTGGTTTATGTTTTAGCACCTTATTTCTTTAATCAAATAATGAGTGATGCATCTAATAGTGAATGTTTTAGTATCTCATTTAATGAAAGCTTCAATAAAATGCACCAAACCAAACAAATGGACTTTGTAATAAGGTTTTGGAATTACAAGGAGGTCTCGGTGTCTGTAAATACTTAGACATCCTACAGCAGCAGATTTATCAGCAGCATTCAAGGAAAAACTTGAGTCTTTTGATGTGAGACATCTTTTGCATGTTTCAATGGATGGACCAAATGTAAGTTAATGCAACCGCTTAAAGAAAAATTACATCAGGATTCATATGTTGGGACAGTAATCTTAGAATTTAGTACATGTGGTCTGCATAGCATGAATAATTCTTTCAAATCAGGATAAAATTCTACTGAGTGGAATATTGTAGTCTTTTTGAGAGCTATTTATAATGCATCTAAAAATGTACCACCAAGAAGAGCATTAACTGGTGCATCAGTTTCTCAAGAAATAAATTTTTTGCCATACAGTGGGTTGAAAATGTGGCTTATAAGAGCAGTAGAAATCCTTAAGGACTTAAGAATGTATGCAGAAAAAGCTAAGCAACAGAGTGAAGAACCAAAATCTTCAAGCTACGAAACTATGAAAAAAATTTAGAAGATAAAATGATGGGACCAAGGTGATAATTTTTTAAATTGCTTGGTTCTGAAATCAAACCATTTCATATAAAACATCATGGCATCTGCAATGAGTAGATTTGTTAGAGATGATGTGATGATTAAAACCAAAAATATAGCTAAGATAAATGTAGCTAATGGGTTCCAAGAGTTTGGTTAGTGCAAAAAATGTCAATTTGGGGTATGGCATATCTGATGCTATCTAACAGGTGCAGAGTGCTTCCTCAAGAGATATACTTCCTTTCAAACAGAGTTGTCAGAAATGCTGCAGACATTTTATTCAAACTTGCTTGAAAAGGCACCTCTGAAATATCAGTTCATCAAAAGTATGTGATTCTGTGATCCTGATGTAATATGTAGAAACCAGAAATTGCTAAGAAACGTCTTTGTACCTCTCTTGAGATGTTTGTTGAAACCAAATGGATTTCTGGTACATGTGCTGATTGAATAGAAAGAGAATTTAAAATTTTATTTTCAGATCCAATGTTCCTTGAAAAGTTTAATTACTCATGGGCAACCCAACTTGATATGTTCTGAGAAATTACTGTTGCATCTTGTCATTCAGAACTCGTGTCATTCTTAAAAGAATTTTTATACTTTCAGATGAAAATGCATCTGGAGAATTAGGTTTTCCAGCAAATAAGGAATGCTTACTTGAAGGTCAATCTCAATAATCACTTGTGGCGCAAATATTGATATGGGAAGGAATAAAGCACACTGGCAAAGTATAGAAGGTAGATTTTACAAAGGATATGGTCCATTATATGAGAAATGCTCAAGCAGGATGCTATGGAAGACTTGAACAGAAGAAAAAGGAGGAACAGCAACAAGAAAAATCTAGGATGGTGGGGAATCAAAAAAAGGAACAAATGCAGGTTTTGGAAGAAAAGAGGAAAATACTTGCTGCAGCTGAACAAGAAGCACAACTTCTTGAAAAACAGATTTGCACATTACAAAGTTAAGTAAACATTTTCACAGTAAATTTCACACTTGAAATGTGATTTCAGGTATTTTGTGTAAAATGATGCCTTTTCTATATAGTTAAATGTATAACTAGATTCCTGCAGACCTATAAATAACTCACGTAATAGAGGACCTGGAAGAAAATTCAAATTTGACCCGGAAAATCTGGTAAAGTCCAGGAATTTCATTTTCCAAAAAGTGTAGCAAACTTTGTCATGAAATTCATTGCTAAAATTGCTAATAAGATAATTAGCACTGCTAAAATACCTGATTGCAGTTACACTCATTCTGTACTGGAAATGTTATTGCATTTAGCTAGTATCCATTATATTCCATAGTCAAAAGTATCAGTGATGAGGTAGTCAATTAGGGGAAAATTAATTTGTGTTGTATATATCATTACAAAAGAGGACTGGAACATGATCAAAGGGACACCATAACCAAAGTCAGTTGGGCTATCAATTCATTTGAACCATTTAAATAGCAGGACATGACTGATCTTTCCGTCATTGCTGGGATAGAGAATTGAGTCCATTCATTCCCTGCTCTGCAGAATTACAAAGTTAAGTAGCCTATGGCCATGTTCAATTGCCATGCAGGCAACCTCAAGTGATGTTTATATCCAAGCCTGGTTATCCTAGCTACAAGGTGAAAACATGCTTTCAATAAGTCTCTCTTCCTTCTTTCTAAACAATTAGAAGGACTAGTTCATAGAAAGGATTAATGTACTGCAGAAATCAATCTATCAGTCTGGGAGAGCAATACAAATGGTGCTTTATCGTGTAATGTCTGCTATAAGGAAGGTGCTGGCAACCAAAGAGATATAGAAAGTACTTTTGATAAGATGTCCTGTGAAATAATAAAGAGAGAGGCCTTCAATGGCATGATTGCTTGTAGCAGTGGCAGCTCATGGCCAAATTATCTGTTTGGGCACAATTTTAAGATTGACTAAAATTAAAACTAAATTGAATGTTATTTATGGACGCTCTTTAACTGCTGTGGTTCTAAGCATGCCATTCTATTTTGGGCATGAAAGACAGCTTAATATTGCTCAGAGGCCTCATTGTCAGGCTTGAGGGTCTTTTTATGTGCCGTAAATCTACGACATGGTATCAACGACTTTACTTTCCTTATGAAGGAAGGGATTTTTATGCCTGAAAAAAAAATCAGCTGGGTTGGAACCCACGACCTTGAGAACCAGAGGCTAGCATGTTGCCCCTAGATCATGGATGATGACAGACTAAAATTAGTGGATAGTAAAAGCTATCAGTAGAAATGGAAATCCTAATTTGTGTAATACCACTAACTTTTCTGTTTGTAGATGAAGTTCATCCTTTGATCCTTTACTTCAAAAAATACTTTGATAACTCTTTGATTTAAGTCAGAAACTGAACGCGGCATGTACCGAGAAATTTGAACGCAAACTGTCACCTTCACTGTTTACCAATATGTCAACAACATTATCAGAGATGTGATCCTGCTGCAAATTAATGCATAGCTCATCTTAACAGCCGATGCACTTTAGTTTAAGCTTCCAGTCTTCAATACTACCTTGCACTACTTTAATAGCTTATGTTTGCCAATTACAACGTTCATACTGTTTCTTTTCACAAATGAAGTTCGCTTTTCTCTCAGAAAATTATGGAAACTACCCTTAAAGTAAACTAGATCATGATTGTGATATTATTGTCTTAAATCATTTTCTTTATAACCAATTGTATACTTTACAAACCGTTGCCTATCTTTCGTAACAGTGTTTAGGATTTTCCCTCTTAAGGCAAGTTTTAACAGTGCCATTTCTTTGAACTGATAAATCGGCATATTATTCTGCAGTTTATTTCACCAAATTATTCTCCAGCGCATTCGGATTATGTTTCATTAACACATGAAATACATTCAAGGCACTATTTCACCACTTCTTATCAGTTTACCCTTAAGGTGAATATTGTAACTCAGCACTCATTTTCAAAACACTAGCCACTAATCACCTCTCGCAAGTAAGGTCCAATTTACTGTTTGTCCACATCCATAATTTCAATAACTATTGTTTATTTGACCTTTTCCTGTTTTTAAGTGAAGCTTCATGTATCGCAAATCTATTTCCTAGTAAACTTAGGGGAGTTACACAACACACTGCTTATATGCCTTGAGCATTGGCGGGCGAGTGTACCTTGTCGTCTGCTTGGTTCCAAGTACCAACATTGTAAATTTTTACCACATTAGCTTCTTTTTACATATTTTGTTCGGGAGGTTTATAGATCAACTTTGTTTTCAAATAAGAAGACATTCAAACTTAAGAAATGTTTCTTATTATTTACTCTTACTTGTGAAGAGATCTTTGGCTAAATATTTTTGTCAGGGATTTGACTCAAACTTTTGTATTTGCTTATTATCAGTTCTTATTTTCTCTCTGCACATGTGCTGCAAATGACCACAGGGGCTTTCCTGCCCTAAGAGAACCTTCCCCATTTGGCCCCTTGAACCCCACACCATCAAAATAACTATATCTGAAAGCACTGAATTCTTCAGCGTGTGCACATAGGATGACCACAAAATCACTTGTGTCCAAAAAATGCGGCTGGTTAGTATTCTGACATATCTTCACTACAACTGTCCAGTGTGTATAATAGGTTTAAATGTATACAAAATGCATTATAGATTATAGCATTTTACCTAATATAATAGAGAAATTATTGTCTGAAATTTTTGTAGGGAGGGCACATGCCCATGTGCCCCTAAAGCCGGCCGCCACTGATTTGTAGAATACATTTTATGTTAAACAATAGGGAGCTGACCCTAAGCGGCTTTGGGGAGACACTTGGTCTATCTCTTGCAGGGAGGAGTTCTCTCACCCATGCTTTGGAACATGATGGTGGATGCACTTTGCGCTGCCTCATTGATGCCAGTCTTCTAACCATTGGATTTGCAGACAACATTGCTATTACAGTCAGAGGAAAATTTCCTAATATTGTTGCTGTGTTGCTTCAATCAGCACACAGATAGATTGAGATGTGATGTGATGGACCCAAACTTTTTGTCAATTCAAGTAAAACAGTGGTAGTTGCCTTCACCAGAATGAGGAATACTCGGACCTTAAAGAAACCTACTCTGTTTGGTAAAACTATATTGTATTCACCCCAAGTCAAATACCTTGGTCTTCTTTGAAACAAGAAACTGACATAGAAAGACCACTTAGGTCATTTAGTTTTTTGGACCTGTAGAAACCTATTTGACAAGATATTGGGGCTAAAACTTGAAGTGATGTGTTGCATATTTGCTACAATGGTTGGAAGGCAATGCAAAACTGAACTTAGCAAGTTACAAAGGGTATCTTGCATTGAGAACAACCCCACTGTAGCTACAGAATCATGACTGGAACTTTCTCTCTTATACATCTGGGTCGACTCGGAGGCCTTTGGGGCATTGCATAGATTAAAGCATCAAACTGAAGTTCCCTTCGATGGGCACTTTGATTAACTTAAACAATCTTGAGACAAAAATTGTTTATGATACTCAATATGAGAACCTATATTATGAAACCAAAAGTTTTTTGTTTGACAAAGCTTTCACTGTTTGTTATCCTAAGTGCAGTAAATGAGAAGGATCGGTTACACCTGATGAAGATGAAGGCCCAATCTGGAATACTAATGGTTCTAAAACTGAATTTGGGGCAAGGGCTGGATTTTGTGGTGATGGTACCTACCAAGTTATAATTTAACTTGGGCAAAAACTATGTTATGGTTTTTCCGGCAGAGATATTTGCTATCTTATTTAGTAAGCACCTATAATAATAGACACATTTTTATAATCTCAAATAGGCAAACAGGCAGGTCTGAAGGCCTCTGTAACCATATGGTCAAATCCAAGTTGTCTTAGAATGTCAAGAATCCCTCATGGCATGAGATGCCAACAGTTCTGTTCAAATGAAATGGTGCCAGAGCACATGGAGATCCTGGGCAATGAAAGGCCAGGCAAAGCTGCTAAGAGGGGAATTGTATAACCTTTTATTGGACCTGAACCAGAACTGGGACTGCAATTAGGACCAGCTAAGCTGGCTCTTCAGGAACTCTTAGCTTAGAGAACAGAAGAAATACTGGAATTCATCTGCAGGGTTCAAGCACTCCATAGTTCTTGTATGGAGATTGGACAAAATCAGGTCACAAGAGTTGCTAAAATTAATCAGATTTTTTTCAGGAGACTGTCTCCTTAGAAAGTACCTTGCACAGAATGGGACAGCAAGTGAATCCTGCATTAGATGGTGTGAACGGGTGTATGAGACATCTGTTGTCTATTCGGTATGTGTCCAGCATTTGCTCACCAAAGAGCAGTCAATTTCCAAAATTGGAAGAGCTTTCAAATAATACTGTCCAAAGTCTGATTTAATACATTATGAATATTAGACATGTGGACTGATGCAATAAAAGTGGAGAGGTAAAGTAGAGCTGCAAAGGTTGGCCCTCTCCCTATCATACTCAACTCATGGTAAAGAGGACATGGATGCAGGGGCTTTTATATTTAAACAAAATGAATGTAATAGGGAGCATGACTGAGGTGCAAATCTTATATTAGTCAGTTTTATTTCTAAAGTTGTTTCCCCTCTCTAATGGGACTTACAAAACCCAACATTTTGTAAAATTGGGATAGTTTTACAATGATATATGTTGACGATAAAGAAGAAAATTATAAATACTGTCCAAACATTACCACACTAACACTTCAGGATCTTACTCTCCATACAGTTACGAGGCAAATATATTTAATGACCTTTTTCTATATAAAGAGGTGGACAGAAGTATACAAATGTCAACATTATGCTACTAAAAGAGAGCATTTAGCTACCAAAACATACACAGTAAAATAAACAAATTTCTTCAAAGTTTGTAACATGTGTTTATTTTGTTTTTAATATCACAAGGAGTTATTTAAATTAAACATAAATACATTTTCGTAATGAAAACTGAAACAGTGTTCTCCCAGCTGTTGGGCATAAGTGTTCAAATCTAATCACAGCATTCTAACATTTGGTTATCATACCTTTCCTGTGAATAACTGCTGCCAAATGCTTAGGTATTGAATGTACACCCATCGCCAAAAAAAAATGAGTCATGTCTGGAATGCCAAATTCCTCTAAGTCCCTCACGGCTCAGTGCCTTGTATACACCATCCGCATACAGTTGTGTAGTGGCAGCAGCAAGTTATTGCTAGTTCCAAATCTTAATATTACTAACCCATATGACCGATAATCATAAACAGACACATAACTTAAGCCTCTTCAACAACAAACTATCAATATCAACTAAAAATATAGACACAAAACATGATACAGTTTGGGTTGTTAAACTTGCCACATTCCATGCATGTTCACTGTAGTGCTGTGACAAAACGTAGGTTATTTCTGTGCGGAGGGTCACAGGTTCGCTTCTCACATGTAGCAAATGTTTTTTTGTTCCTTCTCTTAAAAATCTTGAATCGACACACAGCATCTATTTATTTGACATACTTATTCAGTACAGTTAATAATATGATAGTTATTATGATGCTGCTTTAGGGTTTTATTCTACCAAACTTCAATATGCTGCACATGAAACCATGTGGTGTGCAGAAATACTAAAAGTATTGTTAAAAAAAACCAATGTCTTAAAACATTTTTAAGATAACTTTTTTTCTTCTTCTTCTTCTTCTTCTTCTCTTGTTAACACACCCTTCACAAAGCGACCCAACACACACGTCATAAACCGTGGCTTCAATATTCCATCATGGTCGCATATCTGTATCGCATTAAGGTTGGACACCAAGGGACGGTCTAGGTGTGCTATGGCAGCTTTAAGATTCAATGAATGGTGTGCAATACACAGTAATACTTGATAATATTTTCATTCCCTCTGTGAGAATGTGTGGGCTGAGGTAAAAAGGGAGTTGCGCTCCAATTACCTGTAAATGGGCAAAGGACAAAAGATGGCTTCTGCACACAAATTGAAGAAGCCTGGGCTCTTGTAGCTTCTCGTCCACTTTACTGTATGTATTTATATTGTCTATGCCCCGAAGATTGACGGCTGTTATACTGGCTCAAGATTCCTACACCTGATATTTACTTTTTCTACAGTAATATGCATGCATGTATGGAGAAGGTACTGCATTCCATCAAAAAATTTGATACCGAGATTTCGCCAGAAATACACATTTTAGGGTCACCTGTATTAAAAATGCATTTTTAGAAAAAGGTCTGTGTGTGGGGGGGGGTTGTGCGTGTGTATATGTACAATAACTCAAAAAAGAAAAATCGGTAAAATATCAAATTGGTATTTAAATTAAGTATCGTCCAAGGATGCAACATGAAAACTTTGAGGAAAATCCCCCCCTCCCCAAACTGCCCTTTACATGAAGAATTTGTCGAACTTTTTGATTTTCTCAAAAATAGCTGTAACAATTTTGATTAAAATACTGTATATTAAAGTTATTTTCATGTCAAATAAAATGCATTTCTTCAATTTTCTGGGAATAATCTCTGAAGAACTCTTTATTCAAGATGAATTTTTCTGAATTTTGTATATCTAGTAAACTTTAAGAGAGAGACAAAAATTTACTACAAAAAAATGTAGATTTCGTTATAACATATACTTTAGGTCATACACATTTTCTTCATGGAGTTGACCTTTTTTAAGATATTCCTTGTTATTCATTTCAGTTTTAAAGTACTTAAACTTTTCACATATGGGAATTTGTCAACTCCTGGCAATGCAAAGAAACAAATTTCATCCACATGGCAACCAGTTTTTAAAAGTTTTGACTATCATTTTAGTCTACTGTATTTTTTTTTTTTTTTTTTTTTTTTTTCACTTCTACAAACAAGAAGCCATTCCTGCTGATGTTTATCTGAATTACCATGAAGTAGAAGTTTAAGCTTTTTAATAATAATTTGTTACAGAGATGTAAGGAAATGTAAATGGAACACATACGATTTTTTAATTATTTAACACGAGTGTTAATACAATTATGTTTTTGTGTGCATAGCTGGGCCCATAACTTCAAATGCCAAAATTATATTAATGCAATATTATGTTCTACATATCCAGTCATAATATTACCAAACAATGTAACCTTGTTCCGTAATCTGCTTTCTGTACTCAGAAGTTTACCATTGTGCTGTCAATCACAGACCACTGTAGAGTTATTTCGTGTGCGTTGTGAACAAAGCTTTTATGAAGATACCTGAAGCTCTTCAATCGACGCATGGAATCTGGGGATGACTCATTTTTTTGTGGCAACGGGTATACTTGCTTGCTTGTGTGCCATTCTTACAGAAAGATTTCTTTCACTCTTCTTGTGCTTGTGATGTGGTGCTTCTTGATACTATCTTCAGGTTCTTGCCAGATGTTCTGAATGGGTTCAAGTCGAATGATTGAGGCGAGTGTTATGGAGTGTATTGCTGATCATATATAACCTAGCAACTTCTGAGGTGTGCTTAGGAAAAAAAAATTTAGGAGATTTAGTTTTTGAGTGCTTTTCTGCAAATTTTCTTGTATGTTCTTGTAAACATACTTGTTCATGTTGCCATCAATAAAAGCAAGCTCATCCACACCACTTGTTGCCATACATCCCCATACCATTATGCTGCTGTCCCCATGTTTGACTGTACCATCCATATTTTCAGGATCCCATTTGGTATTCATCTGTCTCCATATACTTAATCAGCCATCACTTTAGTATACATTGAACTTGTTTCATGTGACCATAACATGTGATCCCAGAATGCATTACTCTTTGTCACAAATGCATTAGCAAATACTAAATGCTTTTTCTTGTTTACTTTGCATACAATACAGCTTTCTTCTTGGTGTTCTGGAATTGTACCTGGTACAGTTTAGGACCCTACAAACTGTACATTCATGAGTCACCTTACCAAGATGTTCTTCCAGATGCTCTCTATAACTTCTGTTGTAGTTATTCTGGGACTTACTTCACCATTTTCACTGCATGTCTTTCATCTCTGGAAGTAAGCTTAGGCAGAGCAGTTTTTCTAGTCTGATTGACAGTGTTATTCTTTATTTTATAGTGTTGAAGGACAAGCCACATAGTGGATGGATTTCTGTGTACAGTTTCTCCAATTCGATAAATGGCTTATAGTGTTGATGTGTAGTCAAGATGATTTTTCTCTCCTCTAGAGTAATTTCTTTTCCTTTGCACCCCATTTTGAATCTGTGGCCACTCTAGCTGAGGTTGGTTGTGTGTTGTGTGACATCGGGCAATAATGAGGCTTTTCAAGGGTACAAAAGTCAATATTTCCATCATTCCCTGTGTTTTGCTGCTATGTTACAGAGCACATTTGAATACTTGTCATAAGGTAAGGTAATGTTTTTAAGTGAAATCACAAGTGGAATAAAACACACACATTTTTATCATTAGTGTACAGTGTACACTACATTATTGTTATGAATAATAAAAAACCCACATTTATGTTTGAAAGAAGGTACTCGTCAACAGTTTATATTGAACTACTTTTCTAGTGCGTAATGGAAGTGACATGTACTTACATATGGGAAACTTAATAAGGTTAATAAATTATTACTATTTTTATTATTATTGTTGTTGGATTAATTGTTTTTTTCACGCCTGCCATGTGTAGGATAGGAGTTGGATAGGTAGAGTCAGACTAAGAAATTCAGTGCCATAGCCGGGATTTGAACCATGGATCTTCCGATCTCTAGCCGGCTGCTCTGCCACTGAGCTACCATGGCAATATGCCGGCATAGCATTGAATTTTTCAATTGACTCACATGTTTCCTGGTAAACCACAAGGTGTTCTCAAATTATTTTGAGATGACAACCCCAATGGCGACTTACAATGTTGCAAGTACTTAATTATATTTGTTATTGTTGTTGTTACTGTTATTATTGTCATCATGAACACAGTCTTCTAATTTTTCCTGGAGTTTAGTGCCTTTGCCAGTATCTCGACTTCAGGCCCAAAGTCTAGAACCACTGTGTACCAGCAAGAGAATTCAGGGAAAACAGCTGTATTGGGTGTTGAACATTCAGCTTCTTATGGTCCACAGAGAAATATTGCTCATTGGTTTTCTTCGCCAAAACTACAGGTGAGCACCAAGGTCTGTTTGGTTCTTTGATATAATTTCATGTCCTTTAGCATGCCCTGCACCGCTGCCTATTTCACCAGAGGAACACATCCAGGTGGTTGTCTCTGATATGTCAAGCATCTCTTGTATCAATGTGGTGGGAGTATTCAGTTGGTGTGGCTATAATTGCTGTTCCCTTGTCTGAAGATGGACTGTTATCATCTTAAGTAGATGCCAGACTCTCTCCAGATGTATCACAGTCAAATGATAGGCTGCCCTCTTACTAGCTCCTCCAACTGAGAGGCCAGATCTTGAGACAGTGTTGGCTGGTTGGATCTGTCACATGGCAAAACATAATGCAACTGGCTTGCATTTCCCCAACTTTGTTCTGGGCTGGATATCCTGAACGATGTCCAGTGGATTCAGTAACCTTACAGTACTTCCTCCCAGCATGGCAAAAACACCTTGGAAACCGTAATACATTCAATAGTGTCTTCTGGTCTAAAATTAGGTTCCTTTAACATGGCCCTTCAGGTGCATCTTAACCACCAGGTCGCTTGCAGTCACAACCACATTGAGAGAAACATCCAGTTATTTTGTTTTCATTTCAGGGCCTAGAAGAGAGACTGATCTAAGCAGCAAATAAGTATGTTACTTTGTATAGAGAAAATCTTCCAAGTTCACTTTTTTCTATTAATTTTATTAGATAAAAGAAGCATATAACAATGAAGATGGTCTGATATATCTTGAGCCAGTTTATTACATAAAAAATTGAGGTATATTTATGGGCACTTTTTAAGCACTGTGGTTCTTAGTGTCCCATTCCATATTGGGCATGAAAGATCGCTTAATTTTGCTCAGAGGCTTCTTTATCAGGCTTGAGGTTCTTTTGCATGCTGTAAGCCTACGACACAGAACCAACGGCTTTACTTCCCTTCTGAAAGAAGCCGGGCCTAAGATTTTTATGCCTGAAAAAGTCCATCACCCTCTCCTGGGATTGAACCTGTGACCTTGAGAACCAGAGGCTAGCATTACCCCCAGATCACAGAGGGCAACTAGTTTACTTGTTAAACACAGGACATATTTTCATAATTAGCTTGTAGGTCAACATTCACTGAGATATCATGGAGCTGGAAGCAAATATATATGTTGAATGCACTGAATCTGTCAGTTGGCAGGATTTTGATGTTCATTTATTGTTATGAAAATGCTTTCCCAAGTGTAGAGTTGTAATAACTGACTTGTTTTATTAAATTAGGTGTTTAATGCCAGTTTTATAGCTGAAGCTCCAAAAATGTATGTCATTACAAGAGTAAACACATCAACATAAAAAATGAGGCTCAGCCAACAAATAAATTCCCACATATTTTCTCAAGAAAGTATTTATTCCACAAAAATGCAATTTATACACAAGAAAGCATAAAGTTTTATCTATCCTATTTCTATATCAGTCCTCCTGTGGGACTGCTCTGTACTGAACCTCAGCTCTGTAACCATAGTAAGGATTGGTGCCCATAAGATAAATTATTTTGTTTGCTAATGATCCTATCAATTGTTAGGAGTATACCACCAGCACCACTGGTGAATTAGAAGTTAGCCCTGCAAGAGTTATTTTACATATCTTGTTGACATGGAGCTGTCACTTTTAAACACACCTAAAAATCATTGGTCTACGCCAGGTTTGAACCTACAACCTTGGGATCAGAAGCCCAGTGTCTATCAATTGAGCCATCTAGACTGATGGTGGTGACAAAACATACACACACTTGTGAGTGTGAATGTGTGCATGTAAATCTAAAGAAAATAAGCCCAAACGTAATACACACAGTAAACAACTGAACTCATTGCCATGAACAATTGTTCCAAAGGAAAGGCTGCTGATGACCTAGATGTTAAAGGCAGCATATAAATGGAATAAAGAAAACTAAATAAACTCAGAGGGAAACAAGTGGATGAAGTATCATCATACATCTGAGTTCTGTGAAGTGTTTAGAAGCTGTCAAATTTGTGAGAGGATAGGTGTTATTGTTTTTAATCAAATTATCTTAGAAGTTGTTATAGTAAAAGTTACTGGAGGTGCTTTGTGAGCATGGTTAATGTGTGACACATGCTTCTGAATGTACACTATTCCATTGATTGTCTTTTGCTTTAGACTTAAAATGACTATTCCATGATTTCATGTTCTGTCATATTGTTGGAGATGGCTTTTCTTTGAGTTCCATTGCTGAACCCGTTTTCTATACACTTTTGAGTATGCGAGACCATGAATAATTGGCTTCACCCTTCCTTTGCTGATAATAGCATCAGTGCCAAATGCCAAGTCTTAATGTATCAGTCCTTTTGAATGAGAACATCCGAATTCCCTAATTCCACATATGACAGCTGTGAGGAGTCTCTTTTCTATGGCATATAAACAAATTAATAAATAAATAATTTATTACAGTCAAATAGGCACTTACTGGAGTGTAAAATCTATATAGTAATGCAGGATACAATATTAATTATTTAGAAACTAATCATTTTATAATAATTCAACATTGTCATTATGTCTATAATATATAAAAATATAGCAATATCATTAGGTTATTTACAAAATAATCTCTTTATTATAATAACAATGACAATAGCAATACACTGTCATATTTTAAGTATCAGTCAGCCAAAATACAATATTATTAACTGCCCTTAGATGCTCTGCGTCCAGTGACCAACAGTACCTTTGTTGTTTGCAGATGTTCCATAGACATTACACAAATATTTGCGACTGTTCCCTGTTACTTCATTCCATTCAATGAGCTTGCCAGTGACCATATTTCTAATGGATTTCACTTCAGATGGCATTTCAAAAGCCTTCTGCAACTATGTTACCTACAAGAAGCAAATTGAAACTGTGCCCACATGTATTGGGAAACTTCAAAAACCCAAATTATATTCCCAACAATGTTTTTGTCTGAAAAAGAATAGGAGCATTACTAATTGAGAAATCTTTGTATAAATAAGCAGATACATTTATGGCTGGAAAAAAAATTTTTTCCATTTGAGACTAAATTTTCATTGCCAGAAGTAAAAATAAACAATTTGAAATACTACCACTTGACATATTCAGCAAATCATGTTCACTTTCTGCTCCACAGGTGCTTACAATCACATTGCCTCAGGTGAGAAAAGTGATGCCCTCCAGAATGTGTCCTATATTTAACAAGTATAAGTGGAGTAGCCAAAGGACCCAAAATTATTAAGTCACTATTTACTGTTTTACAGGAGAGTTAAGAGAACCCATTATTCTTTTCTATGCTATACAAATACTTTTGAGATATCATTAAACAATTGCTTCTAAAATAAGAACTGAAGCTTTCCTGGCGACGTATTAATTCAAAATCTTCTCGGGCTTCTAGCCAGGTAAAAACTTCGCTTGACACCATTTCGAAGGAGTGCATCTTCCTCGTCTTCAGGGTGAACTGATGGTTTGAGCTTGCGGAGACTGGTATTTATAAGAGCTGGGATGAAGCTAACATCTGATTGGTTCGCGTGATATTATGGCCTGGTATTTAAGATGACTGAGACATGGGCACGGACTTCGTAGAAAACTATTTATAGCAGTTATTCGGCTAATGTTTTGTGTATGAGCACGCACCTGCTAGAAAATAAGTCTTGGAATACTGCAGGTAGAGCCTTAATACCTAATCCTCTACCTGCAGTCTTCCAAGACTTATTTTCTAGCAGGTGCGTGCTCATACACAAAACATTAGCCGAATAACTGCTATAAATAGTTTTCTACGAAGTCCGTGCCCATGTCTCAGTCATCTTAAATACCAGACCATAATATCATGCAAACCAATCAGTTGTTAGCTTCATCCCAGCTCTTATAAATACCAGTCTCCGCAAGCTCAAACCATCAGCTCACCCTGAAGACGAGGAAGATGCACTTCTTCGAAACGTTGGTGTCAAGCCAAGTTTTTACCTGGCTAGAAGCCTGAGAAGATTTTGAATTAATTGCTTCTAACTTCAGAAAAAACAGTAGTTAATTTTATGAACTTGAGGATTTTAACCAATCTAATATGCTTTAATGTGAGTTTATGCATTTCCATGTGGATTGCAATATAAACTTGTGAAAATAGAAATGGTGTTCATTTTCTCTTGCAGAAAGAAATCATTATGAAAAGCCTTCAGAGACAAAGCCAATTCCAGAGTTATCAGAACAAAACCCTGTCAAGAGAAGCTCCAGTAAGAAGGGCACATTAACTAAACCAAAATCAAAGCAGTCTACCTCCACCTCACCAGCAACTGCAACAGATAACACAGTGGACCTATATGATAGTGAAAAAGCCCCAAGATTCCCAGTGGTGCAGCCAGTCATGTCACCATTACCTGTAGACTCACCTTCCACACAGGCAGTATCATCAGTTACACCTGTGATTTTCACCGGCAATGTAGATACACAGTCACAACTACAAGGTAGAACTGCTGCCAGAAGGCAACAAAAAAGAGGTCGCAGTAACTCGCAAATAAAAAATAGGCAATATGACCCCAATAAACATTGCGGTGTTTGGATAGATGAGAAGGATAGACCTTGCTCAAGATCATTATTGTGCCAGTTACATCGTATTGCTTTAAGAAGGGCAGTGTCTGGCAGGAGCAAGAACTTTGACTTACTTTTGTCTGATTTACGTGCAGCAAAGAAACTTAAAAAGAAACAGGTAACTATTTACTTCCAGGTAAGAATTACTTATATATTTTCTAGAATTTAAAGTGAAAATGCTTTTAGAGATCATCTGATTACCCATTGTTGCTGGCACTTGCTTCAATTTTTAGAAAGTAATATTAAAGAACACAGTTTGTTATCTTGTTATCCAATGGTCTGAAGAAGTTCAATGTTGTGAAATGTGGTCAAATCTTTTGACATAACCAGAATAACTTGTTGATTTCACAGCAGCACAGTGATACACTGTCACAACTACAAGGTAAAGCTACTCCTGCTGCCAGAAGACAACCAAAAAGTGAACAAATGTGCCTGCCACATAAAGCAAGGCAGTATGACCCACTAACCAGTGTGTAGCAAGGCATACCCAAACCACTTCATCCCTTTCACTGTCACACTAAGCCTAGAAGACTTTGTCCCCTGCATACAATATTGTGTCTGGGTTTTGCTGCATCTGTCAGCATTTTTTTCATCAATATTATTCTCTGATGGAATTCATGTTCACCAGATATTGTGACTACGTCCTGCTCCCATAATTGCTGCACATGTGTGAATGGCTTGCTTTGGAAATCATAGATGATTGTTGGTGTTCATTTACCTGTGTTAGTAGACATGTGTCATTGGATGAGTTCCTTTGACATCCAATGGCAATTGTTACACTTGTGTGAGTGGACACATGTGGTGTCTCCCCAAGTTCTTTGCCATTGAAGCCAAACATTGTTAAACGTGTGATGGTTTGCATGTGCAACAGTTTCAGCGAGTTTGCTCTATAATGAACAACAGGTATAAAATGGAAAACTAGAGCTGCCTAGAGTTCAGTTCAGATAGAAATTTTGGAGCATGCAGTAGTAGCTACAGCTGCCAAGTGTCTAAAGGGAATTGTTTTGAAAGATCAGCTATTTTAAAAGCCCTACACTTGTTTTTCCCTGTTGCAAAATATGAAGTGCTTTTTGTTCCATGATTAATGGATTCACACAATGAGCTTAACTTAAGCATGATAAATAAATTGTCACAAACCCTCAAATGTCTTTAACAGGTTCAATATAGATACTTTTATAGCAGGATATTTTACCTGTTAAGAGAACAGATTTACTTTCTTTCTCGGAATTATATATCTAATCTCTTTGAAATCAGGGGAAAAAATTTGCGTATTGTCTGGGAACTGACCAATTTTCCTCCTATCTCTTTCCTGGTATTCATTATGTCCAGCATACCCAAGCCCTCACACAAGCTGCATACACAATTTCAAGTGGAGAGGTGAAATACACCAGGCTGGAGGATAAGAGTTGCAATTGTATTGTAGCATTGATCCAATGGGGAAAAAAGTGAAATTTAAATCACCTCTAATTATGTTGTAAGGATACCTGAGTTAGAAATAATAGCAACAATGCGTTCCTTATAATCCTCAGCATTTATGCACAGAGGTTAGACCATGAATGTCTGTTGGGAGTTAAATAAAATCGGAGTGTTGACTAGGTGGAGTTCCCATGACTGAACAAAGCAAAAGTAAATACCATCATTGAATTTAAATATTACATGTTTAAAGTGTTTTAAAAAATGGGATATAAGTACAGAAGGCACAAAAAGAAATCAGCACTATCTTGTTCCGTATACTGCATTCCTTACAGTTTGTAGGATACTTTATTACATCATGTTTTCATTTTATTGGCGGATACTGTCATCTTGCAGGTGCGTGTTCTATATCGAACCAATAGAGTATACCTATGCTGGGTATGTCAACTCATTCGCTAATAGGTATAGCCTCTTTCCTCAACTGGAAGTGAGATTAGGCAGTGTGTCTCCTTTCAAAATGGTGGAGATCGATTTTTGACAATCTTTCACATGGTTAATCGGGACTCCTGAGAAAATACATGTTTCGAAATTTACATGAACATAAGCAGGTTCTCAAGATGTTTGGAGGTTGCAGAATTGTTTTATGTGAGTCTGGTAGTACATTTTGCTTTTGGCATAATGCCTAAAGCTATGGAGGGGATGGGGTTTGATCTAATGGAGAATAGAACTGTGAAGTAGGCATTAATCAGTATTGTTCGTGAACCTCCAAACCCAAAATTTCACACTTGTGTATTCACTTTTTTCTTGGCAACCACGTGTTCTGAAACATAGCGAGGTTTGTCTATCACCACAAATACATTCGCCATCCTCATCGGAGCAAACAACCTTTTCATCTGAGAAAATCACTAGCTGCCGAAATTGGTCTGGTGTGGCCAAGTATTCAAGTGTAAACCCCATTCAACTGTTGCGGTGCTGTTCAGTCAAGTCTATTTTATTTGAGGCCTTTCGATGATGGATGCCAGCTTCTTGGATGCAGTTTTTCACAGTAGTAAGGGAGCAAGATAGCTTCAGATCACGGCACAATCTTGTAGACGGTATAAATGGTTCAACTCTGCTTGCATTTATAATCTTAACATTGACTTCCACCTTAGTTTTTCTTGGCTTTCCCGATTTTGGATGCATCTTTAATCCATCTTCACCGCGCTCATGGAAAAGTTTAATTCAATACCGCACAACAGATCTACTCATTTGCACAGCATTTGTAAGTTGTTTTACCATGCGCCCTGCTTCCCACATGCCCACAATACGGCTGCGAGTCACCTCGCTTGTGTAAGACATTGCTGATTGTCACCATGCACAATAGAAAAAGTATGGAATTACAATTCACTACAACAGGCAAGCTACAACCCCTCCTCCTTCCCCAATTAGAGTGAGGGAGGGGCCAGCGGATATTAGAAGACACGCCCTATAAACCCCCTACAGACAATCAAAAATGTTATGTCTGTTACTATTTGTGTTCTGTGTACCACAGAGAGTAGAATTCAACTGTAATTTAGTTTTTCCCACTTTCTTCTCATAGATTCCAAATTTAATTATGCCTTTTATGTCAGTGCACAAAGTCATCAATAGGACCTGGATTTTATGTAATATCAAATTATGAAACATGTACATAAATATGTAACCAAAATTGATGAAATATGAAAATAGATATGTAAAGGATTTATTACTTGTTTAATCCAAAAATTTAGTCATGAATTTTGTTCCCTTTTTTATTTTGCTAGAAAATATTTCACAGGTAGGCTAATCGAATCTCTATGTTAATTTTTAATCAGCTGATTTGGCTATGTCAGCCCTGATTTTTTCCTAATATGTCAACATAACAACAATTCAAGTAATTCCTCGTGGGAGTGGACATGTCAAGAATGCATCAGTTGCAGTATTTCTGTAAAACTTATGAATTCAGGTACCTGAAGTTTGTTCCAAGGTATGTTCCTTGCAACGAATTCCATGCACAGTTTTTGTAAAATTTACTATTTAGATGATGTAGGCTGCCCCTGCAAGTGTGCAAGTATGCTGTGGATTTTTTTTTAAAGAAACCCATTGTTTGTTCCTGGTATATAGTTTGCTTTGTAAATGTTGTTTACTTCTGAGATTTCATTGTACATCCTATGACATTTATCACAAGTTTGGCAGAGGACTGTGATTAAACGAGTGTCAATAGAAATTCATATTTAAAGCTTTGATGACAACAAATTTTGTAGCATTGAAAATAAGAAAGTAAACGTTTGAAAGAGTAATTATCCCTATGAACTCACACAATTTAGCTTTGAATGTAATGCAAATGTATGGGACTAAAGACAATATATGAGAAGCAATTATTATAAAACTGATGTTTTTTTTTTCGTTTCCTTCAATGTAAAAAATATGTATGGGATTGACAAAAATGTATAACAACTCCACAATAATATTAAAATATGTAAAATTATATAATATGGTGTAAATATGTATTATGCTTCAAAATATGTAAAATATGTAATATCAAATTTTGGAATTAAGATCCTTGTAGTGTAATTCATCAACATTTTAGCTTTTTACAGGAGCAGAATATGCAATTACATAAAATCTGGGCTCTATCATCAACAAGGAGTGGTAAACAGTAGTTCTTATGAATGTCTCTGTTTTAAAATGCTCAACATGCAGAATTAAAAATCAGCTTGGTTTAGTTATAGACTGGTTAAGGAATTCTTATTTAATTATTATTCCCCATCCTCAAGAGTTGCAAGAGTGAATATTGTTAATGTTAATAGAGAAGTAAAATTGTTATTTAATACTTCAACTTATGCAATTGTTTCAGAGGGACAGTGGCAATGGGATAATATTATCTAAGGCATCATGTGAATATAAATAAATAAAAAGCCTTAGCAGAAAAAATAGATGACTGATACCGGATATTCTGTAATGGAATGTTGTAGTATAAAAAGAAAATAAATGTGAAATTTAGTACCAGTATTCCTCTTTAACAAAGTGTTCTTCAGGATGTTAAGTAAACATTTTCACAGTATTTATGGTATATCTTGTTTTACATATGGATAAAATAGGTATGTTTATAAAATATGCACTACAGGAGGAATGATTTGGGCTTCCTAAAGTATTTCATAAACAAATGGGAAAATTAGTCAGTTACTACTTAACCCCTTCATGTGCTAGTTATTTTTAGAGAAATGGTGAAAATAATTCATATGTTTTTCTTTGCATTTTGTAATCATTGATTATTACTTGGGTGTTATGAATCATAGCCCAAAACAGACAACAATGTGTAGAAACAACAATGGGTTTTAATGCATTTCTATTCCGAGTATTCTAAGGCTTCGTACAATTTACTTTGTTGTGTTAGAATACAAAAAAAAAAAAAAAAAAACCTAATAGCATTTCTGGAAAAGTGCTCCGTAAACAAACATTCATTTAAATATTTGCTACTGTGTGATAGACATGAAAGCAAGGTGTGTCACAAAGTGGAACTTTGCAGTCTGGACAATAATGACGACTCTCTCTTCTAATTTTCTTTCCTCTTTCATCCTTCACATGGCTACACATAGCACACTGCCTGGTTGGAGCTGTCTTCTCCATTGCTCTTCAGACATCCTATACTGAAGAAGAGTTTGTTTACCCCCTGATTTTTATATGTAGGATGTGTGAATTCCTTAATGTCAAGTAAGTGAAAAAAAATTTTCTTGTAGTATCCAGCCCCCCCCCCCTTTTTTTTTGGTATAGGAGATGCTCATCCACTCTGTCGATGTTGGCTACTGTTTAGTTGTAGCCTATAATGGCCTGAGATTTTTCTTCATCTGTGAATTATGGATGGTACCGTAAACGTGGGTGAATCCAATATAGGCGGGTAATTCCGATTGTTTCTTGTTTTACTCGGAAAATAACCATAAACGGCAAAACAACTGTTTAGAGTTAATTATTGCATCAGGTGTTCGGAACGAGAATACAATTAGAACACAACATTGTTGCAGTGGAACTGTTATTGTTTTCTATAGCAGTAGATCAGATTCAAGTGAACGTGTCATAGTGATGGAAGAAGCTTACTTGTGAAAAGTTCTGTTGTGCATTTCATCGCTTTCGTATAACTAGGTATGTTTCAACATATTTTATTTCATTTATGTTTCTTGCAGTAGTATCAGTAACTAAACCTATTCAAGTTTGTTTTGTTTTAATGGTAGCTCGTCTGACATTAAAATTTGTTACATTGTAGGGTGAATCCGATCAGCATGGGGAAGTATAAAAAGAAAGTTGGTCCTGGCGGTAGATGTAACTTCAATCCTGTATACTTAACTAACACTGTAAAAGCTGTGAAATCAGGGAAATTAAGCATCCAAAAAGCATCAGAGCAATATGGTGTGCCATATACCACCCTTAATGATAAAATAAATAACAAATATAAATTCAGAATGGGAGGACAAACTACTTTAAATAGAGAAGAAGAAAAAGCTTAGGTTGAAGTATTACTGGTGTGTGACAAATGGGGTTTCCTGCTATGGGGCAATGTGAGATCGAGATATCAGAAACGTAGTACAAAACTATCTAAATAGGATAGGGAAAATAGAAAAAAAGATTTACTGACAACTGACCTGGCAAGGAATGGTTACGTGGGTTCCTTGGAAGAAACTCGGAATTAAATGTAAGATTAAGTGAAACTATATAGAGGGCTAGAGCAGTTGTGGCACACACTACAGTGCGTGAATATTTTTCTAATGTAGAGACGTCAATGGTCGGAGTCCCTCCATCTAACATCATTAATTATGATGAAACCAATTTCTCAGATGATCCGGGCCAAGTTAGAGTCGTCGTCAAATGTGGTGTGAAACACCTGGAAAGAATAATTGATTCTTCAAAGAACAGCATTAGCGTTATGGTATCACCTTCAGCAGATGGAAAATTGCTTCCTCCGTATACAGTGTACAAGAGTAAGCATCTCTATGACACTTGGCTGTTAGGGGGTATGCCTGGTGCTGACTATAATAGAAATATGAGTGGATGGTTTGATATGAGTATGTTTGAAGCATGGTTTTTGGACATTCTGGTTCCTTTTGTAAAAAGATTAGTAGGGACAAAGTTGCTAATAGGGGATAATTTAACAAGCCACATTTCTCTACATGTCATTAACAGTGTGAGTTGCACAGTGTGAGATTTGTTCTATTGCCACCTAACACCACCCACTTGACCCAACCACTCGATGTAGCATTCTTTCGACCACTCAAATGTGCTTGGAGGAGTTCTTGACGAAACAACATAACAGAGGTTTAGTTCCAAAATCAGAATTTCCTTGCCTTCTTAAAAAGGCATTTGATGGAATTGGAGATAATAAGAAACAGAATATCATATCCGGTTTTGCAAAGACAGGGATTGTTCCCTTCTACCCAGAAAAAGTTCTCTCTCAAGTTGCAGATGAAAATGATAATGGTACACAGGAAATGGAAAAGTCATGGATAGAAGCATTTGTGGATCACTTAAAGAAGTCTCGTACTGGAGAAGCAGCAACGAGAACAGAAGTGTTTCGTAAGACTCGTTTGAATGTGGCGCCAGGTAAGGGGTGGTTGTGGAATATCTTGAGAGTCAACAAAATGTCCACATTACAGGTGAAGGAACCAGTGTAGATCAGCCAGTAGAGAGAGGAGGAGGAGGAGGAGATTTCAAGAAGGAAGTTTGTTGTAAAATTCTCAACAAAGAAGAGGGTTAGATACTTTATTGGAAAGATTGAGGAAGAAGTTGATAAAGATTGTTTGAGTTAAGTTTTTAAGAAAAAAAGAAAGTGATAACATGAACACGCACTTCATTTTTCCAGAGACTGAAGACATTGCGGAAGTAGAGAGAAGTGCAATAATTTGAAAAATCCAATGCGAAACTTAAAGAAGAGGAAGTTATGTGTTCAGAAACATAAATGATATGATTAATAAAATTGAGTAATGGACAATTTCAATGATGAGAACCTGTTTATTAATAAACTGAGCTGTGTTTTTCTTATTTGTAATCATATTCTGTAATCAACTTTTGGTTATGAACATGTGCTGAAACATTTGGAGTCCTATAAAATAAATATGAATATAAATGCACAATTTATATACCATTGTTCGTTGTTTCTGTGTAATTTATGAAATTATTTTTTTAAAAATCACAGTTGTGATCGCATTCACCCATATTAAAGTTATAAAACGACATTGAATGATAATAAATGAGCGATCGAAACCACCCGCACAATGTGGGTGACACTGATCGGTAAACAATTAAATAAATTTGCCATTGTTGAAGTCAGACAATGACGATATTTATGTATCATTATTGACAAATATGAAGAAACATATCTTCCGTGTTTCGCCACTTTTAACAAAGTATTTCATTTCAAAATATTAAATTATATGCACATTTTGATCGGATTCACCTGCTTTTATGGTACTGAGTAGTACTACATCCTTCTTGTCTTTCCATCTTAGTCATTACTTTGCCCCTCTGACAGGCGACTATTTTGCCTTTATTTAGCTTTTTTGTTTTCAGAAGCTGAGGCAGCTCTGTCCTCAGGTATCAGTTCTGTTGTGTATGAGGATGTCTGCCAGCTGGGCAGATGTGTAGAAGCTGTTGGTTGTTAGACAATAACCTTTACCCAGCAATGGATTCATCAAATTCATAACTTAGTGTGACATCAGCAAGTCCTTGTATTCCTGGTCTAAAACTGTTCCCTTTCCAGTATAAATAATAGTGGACCATATATATTCACTCTTTGATTTATATTGTGTGTATATCTTTACACCAAACCTGGCTTGCTTCAATGGCAAATATTGCACCCATCCCAATCAACTTTTATACTTCATCAAGCTTTCGTGTATTGTTATATCTCTCTATTGATTACAATTGTGGAAACTTTTGCTCTAAATGCTTGTACACATTCCAAATTTTATTCAGTTTTGGATTAGGAAGTGTGTCAGGGCCGTAATCTTCATTTTGGAGCAGTGTAGATACTTCTTCAATGTCGCAAGGAGATTGTTGTCGGAAGAAATGGAGTTACGATCATAGGATTTTTTGACCAATACTGCTTCTTTTCTAGTATGTGTTTCATCATGTAGTGGGATTCCATCCACCCCCCCTCCCTATTGTTTGGTTTCCATTATTACACTGCTGTGCAAAACGATTTATCTCTCTTGTTATCATATCACTTAGCTCATCATAAAAAGGGAGGCTGAAAATCATTGTTAGCATCTACTGCAAAATTCAGGCTAGAAGCAGAAGTAAATGGATATCTTGGAGGAGCCGGAACTACATTCTCACCTACATGCAGTTGCACTGTCCATCCGAGATCTGGTAGACTTGTGGTGAGCTTAGGTTAAGTTGCTGTGTACCTACTCTGGTAAGGGCTTAACCACAGGAATGAAGGATAGTTTAGGTTTGGTGATTTTTTGGGGTGTTGGTGTTAAGGAGGTAACACTATTCATAGGCTCCTCAACAGTTGCATTTTTCAGGAGCAGCATCCATTTCCTCTGCTCTGCTGGTATTTAGTTTGTTTAAATTGTTTAAATTGGAGTTGAATTTAGATTGACCACTCCCAAGGTTGAGAGGGGGGAGTACTTAGCTCAGCTAATTTGTTGTTGGTTGGCTTGAAGCCCTGGAGGTGCCCGCAAGCCATGTACGGAACTCGATACTGCCTGTATCGGCGTTCAGTTGGTAAGAAGTCCTCCAGCAATCTGACTAGTGAGTTCTCATGTTTGTCCAATCTAGCATAGAAGTTTTGAGCCGGTACTTAATTACATCCTCCTCGTATGGGAGGGCCGAAGCTTCATATAGCAGCCTCACTGGGAAATGTTGACATACAGAATAGATTGACTGAAGTCCTCTATTCTATATCCACTGTAACCAGAGAAGCCAGGAGTCTGCTGCCCTGCCCCACACTTCGCAGGCATAGAGCATCGGAGATAATATGAGCACTTTGAAAAGATGTAACTTTAAGTGGATCGGCATTTGGGAGGCCATAACAGGGCAATGGGTGGCCAAAGCCCCCTCCGCTCTGTCTGATGCTCCCCGCACATGTTCACAAAAAGTTGGGCCTTTGTCGAGAGTGATGCCTAGGTATCAGATGGAATTTCCCGACACTATCATTTGGTCTTGGTAGGAGAAGTTGGTTATCTGGCCTGCATGGGGGGGGGGGGGGGGAGTTCTTTGGTAAACAGAACAGCATGACTTTTGCCCGGATTAACGGACATCTGCTACACTCCACCAGTCCTAGATGAGACGGAGGTGTGTCTGGGTAGGGTTGAAGGCTCTGCGTAAGTTCCTGTCTGTGCGGTGGAGCAGGAAATCAGCAAACTGCGCCATGCTGACACCCTGCACTGTAGGAAAGTCTGCCATGAAGAGGCTAAACAAGATAACACAGGCTTTGGGGACTCCGGCTTGTAGGAATTTTTTGTACATGTTTACCCCGCAACCACTATTAGGAATATTGGTGTAGGAAGCTGGATAAGTTTATATAGGAGTCCCTCATGTCAGATGGTTGAGAATGCCTTCTCACATCCAAAGACACTGCTGGTGTGAAGGCCCCATCCTGGAAACCCAGTGCAGCAGCCTCCACTACTCGCATGAGCTGTTGCATGGTCGAGTGTCCAGGACGAACTCTGAACTGACGGAGTGGGATAGCTTCAACTGCGGCGAAAAGCGGTGAAGTACTAACCTCTCAAAGACTTTCGAGAGGTTTGGAAGAAGGCTGATGGTGCAGTAGCTAGAAGGAAGTGTAGGGTTCATGCCAGGCTTCAAAATGTATACCATCCATGCCAATCTCCACTCACATGGGAAGTGGCCCATGGTGAGACATGTTGAATAGTTAAGTGAGGAACAGCTCTGCTCTGAAGGGAAGGTTGTTCAGCATGGCGTTTGTCAGCCCATCCTGCCCACAAGCCTTTTTGGTGTTGAGATGCCAGAGTGTGCATTGGACTTCACTAGGGCAGATGATTGAGATGGGATACTCTGCTTCATCAGGCTGAAGCTGCAGGTGGCAGTCAACTTCCTCATGAATATGGGCAGTGAAGATTTCATCCTGGGTGTCCTCTCTAGTCCTCTATGTAGTTTGCAAGCACATTTGCTTTGGTTTGTGGTTCATATACAAGCCCTGAGTTGCCTTAAAGTGGGGAGTGGTAATGATTTCGTTGGCTTCGGATGCTTTCTGCGATTCTGCAGACATTGCCACCCTCCAGATCTTGCACTGCCATTCTGACCTCCCACGCATGCACTCAGTGCGCATGTAGTCAGACATGGACCTCTCGATGGAGGCACCTTAGAAGATATTGATTGTGACACATCTGGTTTCACTGGAATAATCTGCGGGCTGCCCAGTGTCAGCGGATGAGGAGTTCCAGGTCTAAAGGTAGGACCTCTGGTTGGGAGGAAGGGAGGGTGGGGGTTTCTGATGTTGAGGTTATGAACCTTCCTTACCACTGTGTTAGTGAAGGTTTGGACTGCTGTCTCTATGGTGGGTATGTCAGTGATTCTAGGACTGGGTGGGTTTGATGCGCTGAGGCAATCCTTTACACGTTCCCAGGTGATTTCTCTGGAGTGACCTGAGAAGTCATGACTGTCAATCCTGGTGTTGATTTCTACCAACATGGGATTGTGGTTGGAATGAAGTGCTGTGAGCGAGGTGAGCATCAGATGAAAGTGGAAGTGCTTTATGATCACAGAGTCGATGACAGATGGTAGTCCTCAACCATGTACATGGTGTGCAGTTTGCCAGGGGCCCAGAACTCTTAGCTAGGGATCCCTATCTATCATACAAATAATTGCATTGCCTTTAGGATCCGCACGGGGGCCTGAATGCCAACGCTGATGTTTGGCATTAAAGATCCCAGCAAGGATCACGCAAAGATGGAGGGTGAAGAGGGAATGGTAACCATGAGATATGAATGGCCTACCAGGCGGATGGTAAACAGAGACTATTACTACTTCCGTTCCTCTGAGTTCGGCACACACTGCCATCGCCTCAAGGGCTTGCAGGGAGGAAGTAGGGATAGGTGAGTGGACCACACCTTGCCTCACAAAGACCACTGTGCCACCAACAGGGTGGGGCACCTGGTCACTGTGGTGGCAAGCATAGCTAGGTAAGCGGAAAGGTATGTCAGGACACAAATGTGATTCTGAAACTAGTATGAGGTTCAGAGCATATTGGGCGACAGAGTGCTGAAGCTCATCTCTTTTAACCCTCATGCCTTTGGCATTCCAAAAGACGAATCGGAAGGAGGTACAAGACCTAGTTCCATTTGCCATTCTGGGTCAATGGTGTGAGGCTGAGCAAAAAGGCAAGGCCCTCAAAGATGATTATTGCCTTGCTGGTGGGATTGGTTGCCTGGAAGTATCAGAAGAGGTCCTTTACTCTCTCAGCGTGTTCAACAACAGTTGTTGAAGCCACCCCAGTAGATCCGTGAACTAAACAGCAGATATGGCGGCGTTGGGGTTGGAGTCAAAGTGTGTTGAAGAGCCGGAGCATCCACCAATGGCCACTCCTCATGGGAGATGTGCCCCAGTTCCAGTATTGGACCAGCTGCCGCGGCACCTCCAGGTCAGAATCGGACTTGCGATCCACCCTTTGCCTCTTCAGGCTGGGTTGTGTTTTGCCGGCTGATTTTCATTGGCCTTTGTGGGGATGTTTTGTTTTACTCCCCTCCCAGAGACCCTATACACTTATAAGGCGCCTAGTGGTGCTGGTGTTGAAGCCTGTTTGGGTACCTCCCGATGTGCAGGGGGCTCCTGCCTCAGTGGTGCTCTAGCTTTGGGGCGCTGGATCACGGATGGTGCCCTCTGGTTCTCCACCCTTCTTGGGGAGGGGCTGCTAGTTGTTGCCTGGTTTGCTGTGGCTGTGGCTCGGGGGACTGGGTCTTATCGACTCGATGACTGAGCCGTGCAGTGCATCCTCCATAGCAGGCAATGTGCTTTCCCCCGCAGTTGGCACATGTGAGCTCATCTTCTAAGGAGCACGGGCAGGTCTGTTTGGGATGCTTGTCACCACACTGAAGGCAACACAGTATTCGGTGACAATATGTGCTTGAGTGATTGATACCCAAGCAGTGATGGCACTGAGCTGGACTGCCAGGAGGGCTTCAGGAGGCTTCTACTGAAACCCGGAGATAACAGATCAATGTTACACAATCTATCTTGGATCGTTAACTTGCTCCACTATTACTAGGAAGAGGGGGATGGGGATTTTTATGGGCTGCTGTGTGGCTGGAGCGGGTTTGGTTAGTTGCTTCACCAATCTGGGGGTTATTCCCTGGCAGATGAGGTCCTCTTCGATCTCCTTGTTAGACATATCCATCACTAGGCCCCATATGGCAGGCTCTGGTCTTATCAAGGCCAAAGCTAAAGTGGCAAATGTTTCTCTTTCCTAGCTCGCTCAATAGGTGCGTTTAGTCCTCTGGCGTCTTTGCTCTTCCTCCGCATCACTGAGCACTCGAAGGAAACCCACCACCCTCTGGAAGGAGTCCACAATGATGGGGGTATGTGATACCTCTTCTGTCTGCAAGTGGCAGAGCTGCTGGTATCTGCAATGGTCTGGTGGTGCGAGAGCCACTGACTTCCCCTTCTTGCCTACTATGATGAAGTCATCGCTGACCTCGGAGGACCCATAATGGAGGGGTGGTGGGAGTAGACCAAAGTCTAGTCCGAATAGGTGGAAAGATCCTTGACATCACTGTCGCAGTCAGAGAAAGCCTGGTCAGATGATTTGTCTTAAGTGGATAGGAGATCGCTCTCGAGATCTGCCACTGTCAGAGGATTCAGTTGAGATTGAACGGGTTGAAGTCCCCTTTCTGCTTCTGCGTTGGCGGATCTTTGTTGTCTTTCTGCTGCTGCCGTACCCGGAGGCCTGGGCTGCACCCTTGGTGGTGGTACCAGTTCTGGTTCTTGGAATAGGCTTATGCTCCTTGCTGGCAGGGCTTTTGGATGCCTTGATACGGGGAGCTGGCTTCATGTTTGGGGGAGAGGGTTAGGGAAGGTACACGTGTACTGCACACTCAAAGCTAACCTAAGACACCACTCACCTATAGGCAGTAAGTGCACTTTAGTATGCTGAAACAGAGGGCCAGACACTGAAGTGCGCCTTACCTAACCGGAGGAAAGGTGGCTGTGGCCTTGTTCATCTGCCTGCTGTCTATATTTCCGTTGAGATGGAAGTATGCTTGCTGGTTCTGTATTGGCTGGCATGCCCAAAACTGCCCAATGGGTCGCTTCCTAAAGTGGCGGCCTACCAATCAGAGACTAGATGTTCTGTTGCCGAAGGCTGGAGACTGGAGTTTTCTTGGTTGGTATCTCGATGCTTGTATCTTATGGCGCTAAAAAGTGCCGTGGATTACAGACTACAGATTGCTAACTACTGCTATTGGCACTAATAAGCACCAAAAGTTGCTGTGATGTGAAACTCCTGTAGACACGTCTACTCACGAAGGCTCCTCACTGCAGAATGCAGCTGCACCCATTGACTTGCTGCGTTTAAATCCACAGAATTACTTGTATCTCAAATCAGTATTACTTTCTAGTAATTCACCTGAACTATAACTGCCAGATTCCTCAAGAGAAACACTATCAGAATCACTGTTACTTGACATTTCGAGCATTACAAGACGAGCACATCTCACAAATAGAAATGGTGAATATGCAACAGAATGTTTCTGCAGAAGGCACTAAATTGTCTCATATACTCCCATCCGGTGTAAAGGTAACACACTAGATAGCATGGAGCACAAAGATAGTCATTCTATCTAGTGGTGTATGCTAAATTAATGTGTTCTGGACAAGAATTCTCAGGATAAAACCATAGGGAAAGAAGATTCAAATGTACACAAGATAACTCGAGTTAAAAATGTTTTACCATTTTAAAAGTATTCTCGGGGTAATATGTGAAGTGAATTTTCTTGTGCAGTGCACTGCTGTAAGATTTTGCTGTAATATAACTGATGTTTATATAAAAGTTTACCACCAAGTGGATAATTCTTAATCTGTTGGTTTTGGGTTATTGATTTTTTAAGACATGATCTTACAGAGACTGGATAATATTGCAGGCATGTCAGTGATGTTTAAAACTAATCTTTTGTCATTGCTGGCAAAAGATTCTTTGTATGGTGCAATTTTATCTTCCTTTATTGACTGGCTTATAATATTCTCACGTAAACAATTTATTGTTATGTCGTCTCTGGAAGGTATTTGAAGATATCCATTATTTTTGGTGATCAAAACTGCTATTTCTTTTCCACTGTGTACATTACCATAGAGGGATTCCTCGTAGGCAACACGAATTATCTTTTTGCAGTTTATCATACCTACCCAGCTGGTACATCACGACTTTGAGTAATCACTAAGAATGAATTAGGTTAAATAAAAATTGCTGTATATGTCTTCTGCAGTGTATGGGATCATTTTCAGTAGCAAAACATTCCTTATTTCCAAACACTGAGGGTCTTGTTTTATAGGCTCAGTATGGATATTATTTCAATGTGTGAACAAATGTTGCTATTCTTAGTAACATAGAGTCCTTGTGTCTCACTTCATTTAAAACCAATTGCAAGTTGCTTTAAACTGTAAAGCACTGGAGTTGTTACTCCACCCAAGCCTGCTGTGAGTTTTGTTGAAAAAAGGTACTACATAGTCTGGGCTAAACATATAAGCGGCCAAAATGTTTATTTTATTGATTTCAGCCATATGATAGAACCAATTCATTCACAAGAACAACTATGCATTACCAACACAGGTGCTGAGTACCTGAACAGTCAACATTACCTTAGTGTTTTATTGGGAAAAACTTATATGATGCCTTATTAATTTGTTTGCTAGAATCCGACCTTCTGTGTCTTGAATATTATCCAGCAGTTCTATAAATTTCCAGTCTATTATTTCTTACAAGTTTTCAAAATGTTAATCTTGCCATATACATCTCTTATCAGTTTTGTCATATGACAAGTATCCAACATAAATTGAATAGTCTATCCATCCATCTGGAAAGCTGGGTCTTGTGTTTCTGTCATATAACTGAAATTACACTTTAATGAAATTTCTGAAATTATCCTTTCATCTCTTTATGGCTTCCCCAAGAATATTCTTTTTTGTATCCACATTTAACCCATTAATTAATATGCAATTGGCATCCCCCATGAATCATTCAGTGCTACCTACCACCATGAGCACTAGAACCTCTTTAGCTTCTTCTCTTTCCAATAAGCTTACTCTTTCCCCTAAATCAGCTAAATATATCCAGCAAATTCTTTACCATTCCATTCAGTCGACTTCTTGACTAACACTACATTGAATACAAATTTTGTGATATACCTTACTGCATTCTTTAAAAATAAGAAAGGTCTCTTCAGTAAAACCAGAATTCCCTCTTACTGAATTATCCATTTTCATAAAGTGTTTGCCCATGGTAATGTTTTGTAAAGGTTCTATCTGAGATATTCAAATGCTGCTAGTAAGTAAGAGTGAATTTTTATGGCAAACTGTCTTAACAAATCCGAGTATTCACCCTGTGGTTTCCCAGAAGTCTAGATATATCAACCATTACATAAGGAAAGTTGTCTCTTAAAACTGATATTACATGCTTCTTAAATTATATTTTTCTTTCAACTCTGTAACTGCTTTAAGGTTTCTATAGTATGTTCAGATTTTCTTTGTAACTCATTCTCTATTAGTAAGCTCCTCTGTAATCTGCTCAGCATTACTCTTTTATTCTATAAATTCTAATGCTTCTGCAAAATTCTTCTTTGCACTCTGCAGAATTCTACTTCAGTCTGGAATTACAAATTGAGAACACTAAATGAATTGAGATTTCTGTATAATTTTTTGTACCAGGAAAACATGTGTCATAGAATTGAATATTTTAGCACTAATTGGAATTCTAATGAGCAAAAAAATATTTGTAAGAATTATATTAGTGTTTGCATTATCTCTGTCAGATGAATAGGAAATCAAAATAACAATGGAACTGCATTTGGTTCTAGCATCTGTTGTACATTTGGAGCAAAAATTTTCCATAAAATACAAATGGTTTGTGGTATTTGAATGACACAAATTTGCCAAGTCTTGGAGCAGCTCTCAGTAGTTCTGGTTTCTGTCTTGGGGGGGGGGGGATCATTTGCCTAACAAATAAGGAAACCATAAGAATAAACAGAGTTATTTTGGAACACACTCCACAAGTGTTACAATTTATTCTTAATAATGAAAAATGATTTTAGAATCATTTGTCTGATTAGTACAATTGTATGCAACACTGGACTGCACCATGTTCACTTTTAAAGCATCCAACTTTTAAAGCAAACAAAATAAATGGCAAAAAACCTGTCTAGTATGTTCTCCTCTCCATTCACACCTGCATGAGACCTTCAGTTCTTCCCAGCAATACTAGTACCAAAAGAAGATATGAGTAATGCAGTTCCCAAGACTTGAGAGGTACTGCTATTTAAAGAACTTGACTGAATTGTTTGAAAAGGTAATATTTTGACTTCTGGAAAACAATAAAATGCATATGAATTGGGAATAAGAGCTTCAAATATTTTTGTGTTGTAAATATGCCATTTCATTATTTTTGGAAGTATTTTTTTCACTGTCATACATTAAAATTCTTTTTTGTGTAATTTAAAATGTGCAAATAATCACAGACAAAAAGCCATAACAGTCCAAAACAGATACAAAAAGGCTTTTTACCTTAAAATAGGCATTAGTAGTCAAAATTGCCATAAAAGGCAAAATAAATGGCTTTATTGTCCCTAAATGTATGGAAATATTTCTCTCTATTTAACATTTTAAAATATCCACCCAAATAGAAACTGTTTTTGTCTAACTTCTGGTCTCTGTTCATAATTATTGCACCAAATAAATATGCACTGAAACCTCTGTTCCCTATCAAATGCTATGATTGTGAATAACATTGTCATTAGCAAATGGTGTACCAGCACTTTATACACTTATAACCATAACTTCAAATTTGAACAATAGAAAATACATTTCCTATCCCAAATTATTTTGAGACAAGTTCACAGTCTCTGATGTTACTTTGATGTATTTTGTCAACAAACTGTATCCATTATTTCAGTTAAAAGTAAAAGCAAAAGTACCCCATTTCAAGCCATAATAGCCTCGTTTAAAAATCATAGTGTTTTATACATCCAAGGATATGCATAAATTAATCATAAGCATAGTGTAATCATAATATTCCAGTAAAAATAGGGCGTTTATTGAAGGTGCCCAAAAATAATGCCATAAGCATGGATGTTGTCAATTGGTTTGGAACTTGAAGCCATTGAGTAATGCTCAATAATGGTTCTTATGCCTTCAGACTCCTCAGTTCTGTACCCAGAATTTGAAATACTTTATTACACTGCATGATGCTCATCTCTGTGATGTAGTCGTAATACCTCTGCTTTCTAATAGAAGCAGAGCTTGAATATCATATTAAATGAGTTTCCTTGACACGGCTTAGTTTTAGGGTAATCCCTTATTATGAGACAAACTGATGACTCAAGTATCAATATTGTATCTCAAAAACAAATGCTTGGAGTTAGAGCATTTATAAACTTTAAATTGCAATGCATGAAAATTCTGGGCAACATAAAAGTGTCAGGTAATTGTCATGTAGTGGATTTTGGGCTCATTTAATATGATGTATATTGCCAAATAAAATGTTAAAGACTACAGAAGCTTGCCACTGATATCAACTTCTATCCCTGTTCTGTGTTACACCTATTAAAGTTTTGGCAAACAAACCTTTCCTATTCTTTGTTTTTGTTTATGGAATGGTTAGGAAAGGAAGAGATGGTAAGAGCATAGCAGCAGCAATTGTGGTGGTAGCAGTTGTGGTTGAAATATGCATCAAGGAAAGGATGAGAAATTATAATGAAATTTAGGCATATTCAATTTCACTACCACATTCTCAACCATATTTCACAATTCATTTGTAATTTTATTAGGCTGGCAGTCATTATAATGCATAGGAGCATTCAGGCCAGTGAAGGGTCTGATTATGAGTTCCATCTGTTGCTGTAAGGGCATGATATTTTTTGTAGGCTTTTGTACCAGTTTGTTCAGTGATTGACTTGAAAAATGGTAATATGTATATTTCCTCCTCTCTACCCCTCTCACAACATTCAGATGGCAATATGCTAAACCACAATGTGTCTTATTTTATAACCCTTTTTCTCTCCTCCTCCCAGCAACAAATGAGAATCTCTGCACTGGAAAGTGCAGAATCTCTGTTATAAATTCCATCATGGGATACCTAATATTACAAGACCTACCTAAGTTTAAACATAATTCGCTTGTGTTTTCAGATGACTAGGAAGGTGGATCTTCAACCAGCTACTTGCACATCTGCCATGAATATCTCCCAAACTCACATTCCTCCCACATCCACTCCAGATCTAAACACTAATGTTCCTAAGGCACTCTCTTTGCCACATATTACTAAAACACTGACCATATGTATTCCAAGGATAGATGCCGGCCAGTTCTTAGTACCTCGGAAAGAACATGCTCTCTCTTCCGTACCTCCTAAATTACCTGCAGATCGAACTCAAAGTGTCCCTAAAGCAATGTCACTGTCTATCTGTTCTCCTAAAGTTGAAGCTGCTCAGTTTTTACTACCCAGGAGAGCGCATGCTCTGGATCAAAAAAAAGTGAGTAAAGGTACAAAATCTGAAACTGAGCACAGAAATCAACCAAGAACATTACCAATAAGAGGAAATAAAGAGATAATAAACCCCAGAAACAGAAAAGATTCACCCACCACTAAGAAAAGAAGGACTCAAAAAATTCACAGTTCGCCAGGCACTAAGAAACAGAAGAGAATAAAAGAGAATATTTCACCTAGCCCTTCTGCTCCAGATCTTCAAACCTCAACTACTAGCTTTAATGCAAAAAGCATCTTTACAACAAGCATAGAACAGATAAATGATGATGTAATGTGTGGAGTTCAGAAAAATGTGAATGCACTTCCATGCAGATTAGTATCAAGTGTGGAAATCAGCAGGAAAAAAGCAAAACTCCATAAGTCACAAAGCAGCAGTTCTCCTCAACAAATGCCCATATCTGCTCCTTCTTGTAAAGATTCACCACATATTCCCTCCACTGGCTTTGACACACACAACACGTTTATATCTGAAACAGCAGAAGTAGAAGTGGATGCTTTTACACAACCACTGGTTGTAGGTAATAAAGAACCGATAGCAGATGCTCTTCTCGTCAGTTGTAATAACCCTATTACTGTTGCATCCCATTCAGATGGATTCAGAGGATTTGCTCCACCCAATGCTGGTAAAGATCAAGATTATGATGAAGATGCTGATGATGATGACGATGATGACTTGCTCTATTTAGGGACATTTCCAAGATCAGTACTAGCAAAGAAGGAAGCAGGAACTGAAAATCTTGATTCATACCCATGGGACTTATATGATGTGGTTAGTCCAAGACCATTTGAAACTATTAATGAAGAAATAGAAGATCCTATTGGAGATTATACTGAAGAGCTTTCAGAGTATATTGCCCATAAAGCAGCAGAAAGTAGTCCTTCGCCTCCTCCTCTCTTGGTTTCAACTACAGGGAGTGAGTCACCATCAGAGATGGGTGGTTCCAGACAGTTGGAGGCAGTATCCAATACTGAAATGCTATCCAGTCATAGTATCCGTCCGTGCTCACCATGTGTTTTAAATGATCCAAATGAAGTGGTAGTAGTTGAGCAGATAGACAGTAGTTACATTTCAAATCTAATGGATATAGGCATTGAAGGTACTCTGATAAACTGTTTTGAAGAAGTAAGAATTTCCATCAATTCTCAACCTGCTGCAAATACTCTTGATGAGGATGATAAAAATAAGAAGATACATCCAAAACCATTGGCATCAAGTTCAGATGTTAGAAGGAAAACAAGAATTACTACAGTGCCAAGAAGAAGAATTCCTCCAGTAAAACATACAAATCTTCCTGCATGTCCATTCCTTTCAACTAATACCTTAAAATCACACCCAAAACCATTGGCAAAACGTACATCCAAAAACAGCAGGAAAAGTGGAAAATATGTGCATCCGCTAATCACCAAAGAAGTGAGGATAATCTTACATAGAATAAAAATTCCAGCATCTACTCAAGCTTCAAAGGTCATTTACACAAATACAACTCGGTCTCATACTAAAGACTTGAATCCAGTTTCTTCCCAAAGGCACTCATTGGCAAGTAACAGAAGAAAAGGGAAAGAAGAAAAGGGAGCATCATGTAAAAGGGTAAGAGTGAAACTACTCTTATTTATAATCAGATTATCTGCCAAATTGTTTTTAGTAATAAGATGATATTAAAGTTTGAAGTGTAAATTCTCCATTAAGCAGTGATCTTGTTCATTAGATATGTTACAAACATACTCACCGTGGTAGCTTTGTAAAAGCCACTCGAGAAAATAAATAATAAAATGGTCAAGAAGAATGCCTTGAACATTGTCAGCTTATGAACAAGAGATGTTATCAATGTTATAATACAGTTTTTAAAATTCTAATGAGACAAAATATAACATTTTTAGTTTTATAAGCATGTTGAAAATATTTGTGTAAAGTAATTGTACAGATATTAATCCCAGGTTTACCTTAATTTATATTGGGGAAAATTGGGAAAGAATATTCTTTTAGTGTTTAATCACACATATCTAGCAGATGGGAATGTTAAAACAAATTTTTCTTATAGCATATTATAGCTTTTTTATTTAAGAGCATTGTACATCAACTATGATTGGCAATCTTTTACCACAAACCTTAAGTACCAATTTATGTAAAATTTGACTCTTTTGTACTCTTACCTGCCTTGCTGGGTAATACAGGGTTAGCCTAAAAGAAATAGGCAAATTTAGTGGTCCACCAAATGAGTTTTAATGACATGATGAAATAATTTACATGAGTTGTAGATTATATCTTGGAAGTTTTTTTGGTACAACTACAGATGTTCTATGTGTGATCTTTGGTTACACGGGCAATATCTAGTCTGTAGTCCAATTCTTCCCAAACAGGCGCCAAAGTATGACTGTCCACCATTGCAACGGCATCTGTGATTCGTTCTTTCAGTTCTGTCAGACTCTCAGGGAGGGGGAACATACACCTTATCTTTGATGAAGCCCCACAGAAAGTAATCGCATGGTGTGAGGTCTGGATTTCTTGGGTGGCCATTTCATCATAGCCCTCTTCTCATCAGTTGGACGGCCAATCCAACTTCCAGGAAGAACTTTGTCAAGGTAACACCTTACATCAGAATGCCAGTGTGGTGGGACTCCATCCTGCACAAGTAGGAAATTGTCACTATCTTCTTGAAGTTATGGCATCAACCAAATTTGTAACATGTCCAGATAGGTCATTCCAATAATGTTTTTTTCTAGGAAAAAGAATGGACCATATACCTTTTTCGGCGATTCAGCACAAAAAAACTTTAGGTAACCTTTGGGGAGTCCCTAATGTGCTTCACAATTGCATGAGACTTTTTGCTTCACCATATATGCAGGTTATGTTTGTTTACAGCACCACTAATGTGAAAGGAGAGTTGTCCCTAAATGTAAGCAGCTGACTGAAGTCATCTTGTTCTTCATAAAGATTTTGTATGAACACACAAAGCTCAAAATGATTTTGTTTGTCATTTTCGCTCAGCCTTTGCAGTAATTGCAATTGATATGGATAGAACTTCAGACGTTTGCATAGAATATTCCACAGTATTTTGAGGGATATTAAGTTCCTTTCCACACGTGAATTTCTGCGGGCTGTGGTGTAGCTAGCACAAACATGCTCAACTGTTTCATTTGACACTAGTCATCTTTCCGTGGATTTCTTCTTACAGAGACAACCTGTTTCTTCCGATTTATGCACCCAGTCATAAATGGACTGCCGTGTGGGAGGTTGTTTCCCATACTTTGTCTTGGAATATTCCAACACACAGAATGCCTTCTCAACTTGACTCGCCATATTCCTCCAAACGACATCTAGGCCACTTACATTTCACATACATCACTGAAACAAAATAGAAAATGTCAGGTGCAAAACTTCAACTATGAACGCATGTAATACAGGTGAGATGTATTTCCTGAAATAAATATATAACATTTTCTACATAGTATAACTTGTCTATTTCTTTCAGGCTAATCCTGTAGCACATGATATGCAGTCAGAACATGGACTAACATAAATCACAAGGAAATTCACCATGGCCTTCATAAACTATGCACTCTTCAGGCTACTATAGGGAGCTACTCCACACTTGATCCCATGTTCTGTAATGGGCTCCTTGTGGACCCCAGCACACTGCGCAATTTGAAACATCATTGCCTGTGGACCTGGTTGTCCTGAGGTTGATTGTGGGTATAAGTCCAGATTAGGCCTAAGGACTATGTGTTGTTCAGCACTGGTACTTTGTCTTTGCCTGGTTTTATCCAACATAATTAGTTTTTGTAACAGTGCATTTTTATATGGGGTTCGAATTTCTTTGTCATCGTTGTGGTATGATCATATTTTGGCAACTGGATTTATAGTGGACACACCGAACCATAAATAAGCACCATGAATTTCATTTGTGTCAACATTTTTTGGTATTTTCTGGTGACTCAGTAGGCATATCATCTGCCACTGATGAAATACATTTGCCATTAGTCACCTGTTGAACTCCTCTGTCTTCTGCAGTTGAACATTCATTCCTTTTTTTTTTATCCGTAGTGTTTAATGCCCGCTTGTACTACTAATGGCACTGCAGGCAGTGACACTGATGATACATGAATGATGATGGAGCACCGGTGGAATGTGATGGTGGGGGATACCGGAGAATCTGGAGAAAACCCTCCCCTCCGCTGCTTTGTCCACCACAAATCTCACATGCGGTCGCTTGGGATCGAACCCTAGCTGTCTAGGTGAGAGGCGAGAGGTCTAACCACTCGGCCGTGGCGTGACCGTTGAAAATTCAGCTCTCAGCGTTTTCTGATAGAACAAAATCTTCTGTTATGAAGATATTGAACAAAAATATTCCTTTCGAGTCAAAGGATTTCTCAGATTGAATTAATTAAAGCGGTACTGTTAACACACACTTCACTTACTTTTATTGAGTAGGACAATTGTTTCGCAGACCATTGCCCGCATCCTCAGCTCTCAGATGTTTAAATTGTGGCCTCTCTGGAATATGCAGCTTAAAGTCAAGCACCGATATCTGTTTGTCTAATGGTTCTTCCTGGATTAGTAGCAAACATATCAGCTTCCATTGCATATGTTGATTTTAGAGACCCCTATTGGTGGTAACCTGTGATTGGAATTGGGAAGTAGGGAAAGAAGCCTTATATTTCTTTCTCTGCAAAATGTTAATAGCTGCAAGAGATCAATGGGAGCCTAGTTATCCAAAATGGAGATTACAGGATATCAGTTGAGGGTTTTGTATGCTGAGCAAAATGCTTCGGAGTTTATGAAACCAGATTCAGAAACCATCGCTATCATCCATACCCAGGCTTCTGAGAATAATTGTGACATCATACACTTAAGAGGGAACATAACCTGGTGGGATGTAGATTCCTGTTGGGCTGAAGTGGCAGACAGCTGTTACAGTTCCTCCTCTTTCACCTGACACTGCCTTGGAGACTTGATTTCTTGCCCTTTAGCCCTTTCAGACACTGTATGTACAATTATGTGTGTGTTAGGTTTTATTTAATATTCTGTACAATGGTTTGATGCTTAGTGATTCATTTTGTTACCACTTGCTTTTCCCAGCTCTTATACAGGTTTGGATTGTCTGTGTTCCAAAATCTTGACAAAGTAAGGCAGCACAAGATAAATATTGTAGATGTGCAAAATTGCTGCATGGAAACAAACTCATGTTGGTAAGTTATGCATTTGATGTTTAAAGTATGTCTAAAAAAGCTGAAAAATTATAAATATAAATAATGCATATAGCATGATGTAGAATATCAAAAATAGAATAAAGAAATGTTTTTCCCTATAATGTTTCACTTGGAATGTAAACATGCACAATTGTGTGTGTCATTACTCTGTTTCATTTTTAGCATTGTAGCTTAAATTTAGGTCATGTTTGTGACTCTCCTTTAAAAACCTTTAAGCAGAATCATTATTTAAATGACTTTAACATGTTTTTGTGATCTTTTTCAGATATTTTAGCGCTACCATATGAGGAATTCCTTCAGATATTCAGGTAATGATTCAGATGTGGAAGAGTTCAGATAAGATAAAGTCTTTCACTGCACTCCAATACCCATCAAAGTTTCATTCATACAAGAAGCCTCTCAGCTACTGATGTTTATTATTATTATTATTATTATTATTATTATTATTATTATTATTATTATTATTATTATTAATATTATTATTATTACTATGATTAATATTATCATTGTTGTTGAGGAGGAGGAGAAAACAGACAAAAATGCTAATTGTAATAAAGAACAGAGTAATCACACACCTCCCCATTCCCTCATCATTCTTCTCTTTCCCACTGCATTGCATTTCTTCTCCCTCTCCTCCTCCACTCTCCTCTTCCTCCTCTCCCTTCTCTCCCTTCCTCCTCCACCCCTCCAGCCCTCTTGTTCCTCCTCACCCTCCTCTTCTACCCTCTCAGCCCCACCACTCCTCCCCTTATGCCTCCTTCCCCTCCCCTCCTCTTCCCCCTACCCCTCCCCCTTCTCTTCCCCTCCCCTTCTCTTCCCCTCCCCTTCTCTTCCCCTCCCCCCTCTTCCTCCTGCAAGAAAACATTTTTGGAGAAAACAGATTTTCAAAGAGATTTGCACCAACGACTGAAGTATATCAGGTAAAACTTTTAAATATTAACTATAATTCTATCGGTGAAAATTTATTCACACCAAAATTTGTGTCCTTTTTACCAAAAATTCAGCTTTAGAGCTGACAGTAACAAATATGATTCCGACTAACATTTTATAAAACTTGCCAATATTAATGAGGTAAAATGCCAATAATAATTATGGTTTAATCTTTGTTGCAGATGAAAGTGAGTTGAAAATTCCACTCAGTTACCTACAACAGTGTTTCCTTGATAGCTTCTTTAAGGCAGTGTACAAATATGTATTATCCTGAAAAAGTGAGATGATCTTAAACTAATTCAGGAGAAATAGACACCTTTTGGTCTGCACATTATAATGAGTTGAGTTAAATATCCTAGACTGAGCATTTATTGACACCTTGGATATTGGCTGCCAATGATTGCAGATGCCATATCTATGGATCATTTCTTTGCACAGGGTAGCCTTGCATTTTGTGGGCACAAATATCATCTCTAAGGAAACAAAAGCTAATAAGTTATGGAAAGTTTCAGACAGTAATAAATGCAGTGAGGGAAATGTGCCTAAACTTTGACCTATTCCAGAGATGAACAAATGATTTAATTTACTAATAGATGTACCAAACAAACCTCGGCCAGTTGGACTTTGAGATTTTGTCATTGTAACAAAGGGCTCATATTGGACTTTGAAATTTATCAGGTAAGGCAATTCGATTAGGACAATCCAATCTTGGTCTTGGCCCAAATGTTGTTTTGCAGCATTCACAGACTCTACCTAAAGGTGCAAAACTTTCTTTTCATAGATTCTTTGCAACATTGTCACTACTTAGTAAAACAAATGGAATAGGCTATGAAGCAACAGGAACTATAATGAGAAATAGGGCCAGAGATACCCGTCTCTCACCTGATAAAACAGTGAAGAGAGGAAATGTGGAAGAGTTTGATCATAAACTTCTTGTTGTACAGTGGAAGGATGCAAAATCTGTCACCCTTGCCTCTACAAGCAACCTTCTGAAAATGTTGCATGATGGAGCAAATCAGAGAAGAACTATATACCTAAATGTTCCATGTCTTGCAATAGTATACAATTACAATAAATTTATGGGTGGTGTAGACATATCAGACCAGTAAATAGAAGCCTACAGGACTATTCTGAAAACAGAAATAGATAGCAAAATTAATTCTAAGCTTAGTAGATTTAGTTTGTGTAAACTCCTGGCTGCAATACAAATAAGACTGCCAAGACAATCAAATCCTTAAAAATAATACTATGGAACTCTTCCTGCTTTGTATATCAATAGGAGAATTGCTGATTTTATCACCAAAAGGAAATCCATGTATGGATTCTGAACATGACACTGGTGAAGAAGAACCCTAACAGAAAATATACAAACCAGCAAAACTTCCAATGGTGGGCAAGAGACTAGACAATTTCAGTCATTGGTCAATGGTAATGATCTAAGAACTGCAAGATATTGCAGACAAAATCTTTCTACTAAGAGAACAAAACCCAGATGATTAGAACAAAATGTGTATTTGTGTTTGAGCAAAGAACCTGTTTCCACAATTATCACGCTGTGCAGTAATATATACTTTTTCTGTAAATGTTCATAAATGAGTCCTAACTCGTGCAAATGTGTGGGTTATAACCTTTTAATAAAAAAAATTAAAATCAGCTTTTTTATGGAAATATCTGAACTGTGTATTTTTTCCAACTCAAACCATAAAAACCAAATAAATCCATCAAACTATACCCTCAGATCTGAAAGGGCTAGAGACAGAAATCAAGTCTATTGATATTCCTAAATGTTGAAGATTCTGCGGGGTTAAAACTACATTCTCATTGTACCATGACTACAGATTATTAAAAAAATCTGTCTACTTGGATTTTGTTGGTTCATAATTTGCCCCAAACTACATTGCTCAGGATAATAAACAGATTATCCCTGTCTTGCAAAAGCCAATCAACCAAGTTGTCTGCTGTGTCTGTAGTTTGGTTGAATATGTCATCAAAATTATTCTGCTCTGCAAAACTGAATGCCAATCGTGTCATTTGTTTTCTGATTAGATCATAAAATCTAGCATCCAGGTCTCAGCAATGATCTGCAAGTTCTTTGTACACAGCTGGGTTGAATGTTTCCTTGAGTCTGCCAAGTGATATAGGGGCATAGCCTTGTAATGATAAATAAAAAAGAAAGAACAAATTAAACTAACCCTATATTGAATACCCCTACAAGTAATTTATAATAATAATAATAATAATAATAATAATAATAATAATAATAATACCACTTACTGCTTTTAACTTCTTACATAATGTAGACTTTTTAGTTCCCAAGGACTTGGCAACTTGTTTTTTATTTTCCCCACTAGCAATTCAAAAATTAAATTTAAGAAAGAAACATAGTCAAACAAAACATCAAAGCACACAGTAAAAAAGAAAAAGTTATTATTTATGACAGGCAATCCTTGGTTCTGCAATTTGTCAACGAATGCCTTGTTCCATGCATACCTGCATTTCTTCTGGTGAATATTTATGGTTCTTGTGCTTACCTGTATAGTGGTGATTGTTCGTGATATGCAACTTAAAAATTACCTGCTGTAACCAATAAATCCAAAGGAGCTCTTCAAGATGTCATCTGCATTGAAACAACACTGAATCTTAACTTTCTGCTGTCTCTCAGTGTTAACAAGTGGTGAAAATGTTGCTACAAGCCCTTACCAGATCCATATTCTTACCTGACAGTACACTATTCTTGGGAGCTTCTTTACTGGAGTTCTCAATATGTATGTATCATCTATCACAGAAGTTATGATGAAAATTAAATTATATTAGTGGAGTAAAATTAGTCATTCTCTCTCTCTCTCTCCCTCCCCCTGCTCCCTCCCCCTGCTCCCTCCCCCTGCTCACTCCCTCCCTCCCCACATACTATTACATGGTGACCAAATGACCCAAGTCATTAAGAGACAAATTCCAGAATGAGTGGTCCATGGTTCAAATGCCACCTGGAGTTTTTTTTTTTTTTTTTTTTTTTTTACTGGCAGGCTTTTTTCAAGTTTTCTTCAGTCACAAATGGCAAGTGCTGAGGAGGTATTCTGAACTCAGGCCTCTAACATTTCTTTCCCAAAAATACTTTCCCCAATATCTTTTCATTGTATCATTTGCCCACAACCTGTTGTTGTATGTAGTAAGAATTGCATTTAACATTAATGTTATAGCATCATAGTTAGAGTATCAATTTCATCACAGCAGCAAATGAAAACAATTTTAAAATCAAGTAGAGGAGGAGGTGCTGCTACAAGAAATCAAGGGTGAGGGGGAATTGAAGGAAAGTATTAAATTGAATTAATGTGTGCATCTTATTTACAATATCAATATTAAAAATTATGCAATATTTCTGTTAGTTAAACATGTGCAAATTATCCGGTTCTTAGAACATATTTTTTTTACTTAGTTTGCTTGACTCCCTGGGCTTATAACTCAATGAGTATGCCTTCACCCACTTTAGCCTCCAGTAGTCATTCTTTGCCTACCCGTACTAGTCCTTCCCTTCTTGTGTCTCTTTACTTTTTTAATTCATTTGTCCTTTACTTTCCTTAAAAATTCCCTCATGACTAATTTTATTTACTCTCAAAATGCTTATAGTTACTTTCTTTCTGTTCAGTTTACTCCTAACTATTGCTCCATATCCGTACTTACACTCTGTCATATAGTGCTTAGTGCTTTCCCTTCTGCTACACAATTCATTTATTCCTTTTCCCGTTGATTATGTTGGCCTACATACCATCCTCTTCCCCTTACTCTATCATAAAAACTTTGATTTTTGTTTTCTAAACTTCCCAATATCTCTTACCGTTTTATATCTTCCTTTCTACTTCTTACTAACTTTCAGAATCCATTTATATTTCTCTCTCCTATTACCCATGTATCTCCCATTCCTATCTTTACTTTCTCTAGCACACATGTACTATGTACATAATAGAGAACAAGTACCATATTCCACCCAAAAATTTAATACAGAGATTTCACCAGGTATACATGTTATGAGGCAGTTGAATAAATAAAAAAAATAAAAAAAAATATATATATTTTCAGAAAAAGACCTGTGTGTGTGCATATGCATGTGCCAAAAATGAAGTGGAAGTTAAGTACCAAACTACTACATAAGTTCAGTATCTTGCAGGGGTGGGACAAATTCACACAAATCTCCAACTACCCTTTACATGGAACATTTTTTAAAAAAAAAATCATTTCTCAAAAATGGCTCTAATGATTTTTAATAAAATACAATATGTGTAAGACATGTTCATGACAATGGTAATGTATATCTTCCATTTTATGGGAATAGCCCCTGAGCACCTCTTCATTCTAGATGACTCTTGTATGACTGTTAAACTGTAAGAGATAGACACAAACTTACTACACAAAATATATATATATATGATTAAAATGAACAGTTTGTTATGTATTTTTTGTTATTAATTTATTTATTTAATTTTTTTTAAACATTTCCAAGATATTCATAATTATTGGTTTCAATTTTAAATTACTTAAACTTTTCTCCAAAAAAAGTCATCTTTTTGTTTCATCTCTTTTGTTTTACTCCTGAATATAAAGAGAGAACTGATTTTCAATTTTGTTTCATATAACAACCGACTTTTCAAAAGATTTTAATATAGGTTTAGCACAGTGTATTACCTTATTTCCTTTCCACTTAGAATGGATTAATACAACTATTTATGCTAATTTTTGTCTCAATTAGCATGATGTGCACTAGCGACAGAAGGTTTAAGCTTGCTTTCATATCTCTTTTGAAGGCGCTTTCTCTGCAATGGTTCAAATGGCCATGATCATAAAGGTGATAGGTAATGGACTGGCCATCCATTCAAAGCCAAACATCACAGGTTTGAATCCCAACACCTGCAGTCAAGCGTACCTGTAGTAAATAAGAGGAGGGCTCAAGTAAAATAACCAGAATAATGGCACACTTGGAAGCTGACAGAGTTACATTTGACTGCAGTTGCATTGATCTTTCTCTTTTCTTTAAAAAAAATCACTACACTTTTATTGCAAAATTTATAATCTTACAAAATAAAAAAGTATCAAATAACTATATTTTATGGCTTGAAGGTTAGTATAATATTAAATTAGCCTTGAAATGTGACCCTTTTTATATAGTTGTGTTTAAAGCAAGTAGGACCTATAAGTTCCAAGGGCCAACATAAAAGTTAACTGAAGCTATAAATGTGTAGGCACTCCCAAATTTAAACCTTATTTTCTTGAAAACTTTTTGGCTTTCTCTATTTAATACATAGTAAGACAGGTTTAAACTTCGTCACCAGTGTTGATAATGTAATATTGTAGAAGCTTAGAGACAGTGAAGTATCATTGAATTAAATTTATGATGTAAACATGCATTCTACCTGTTTGTCTGCCATCTTGAAATTAAATTAGTCACACTACTTGTTTGAATGCTGCAAAAATTTGCTTCTAATTGACTTGTAGGTACATTACGCCATCTACAAGCCATAGATATGGAGGAGACAACACATCCACGCCAGTCCAGAAACAATAGCTGAAAATAAAAGCAACCGCTTTTGAAACCTGTCCTGTTTAAGAAAACAGTACATGAAGCAATAAGTGTCGACACCTTGACTCATAAATTTAATACATCAGATTTTGCTTACAATTTTCTCCACTCCTGCCCACCAACTATTTTTGTCATACACCTTTATTGATTTGTATATATCCTTAAAATTTCTCCCTGCTCCTTTGTCACACCGCTAAATCAGAATTTTAGAATTCTTTCTAGTGTTCCATTTCTCCTTCCCAATTCTACTATGTTTAACTGCCCTGATGTTGATCCTTTTGGCTCTAGTAATTCTTTACAAAACATTCTATACATATAATTAAATTTTTTTGCATAATTTATTTAGATTCTCTCCCAAATCTTCTCTCCCAAAACATTCTTTTCATCTATGAAGATTGGGGCAAAAGTCATGGCAACTAGTTTTTTTTTCTTTTAGATATGTGAACAGATCACAAACGTATATGTGTCGCATGGAAATTCTGCGGGCATAGTTTATATGCAGAACAACAGATGGTTCCATGATAGCTGGCAGTAGTGCAGCGAGGGCTATGAAATCAGTCAGATGGTGAGTGTCATGCAAGATGGAAGTAACCCGTGTTGAGCAGCGCACTTGTATTAAAATAGCAGTTCTCCGAGGGAGAAATGTGGCGGAATGTCACAGTGAATTAGCAGAAGCCCTTGGGAACAATGCCCTACCATGCCATACAGTAACAGTAGGAAAGTTTCAGCAAGGATGTGTGTCAACCAGTGATGAGCAATGTTCGGGATGACCTGTCAGTGTGCGGAACGACATGGCACATGCCGTCATCGAGCAGCTCCTGGATGAAGACAGACATGGACGCTACTGGAGTTAGAGAGGACAATGGCATTGAGAAATGCACCGTCCACATGATATTGCATAATGAGCTACAACTACGCAAAATTGCATCGCGGTGGGTACCGCATGCACCGACAGAAGTTCAAAGGTGGGTGCAGTATGCAATATGCTCCGACCACCTTGTATGCTGGCAACAGAATGGCGATCAATTCTTGTCACGAATAATTGCCATCGATGAATTTTGGGCCAAGAACTGAAACGTCAGTCTGTGGAGTGGCTACATGCTAGATCGCCAAGGCAGCAGAAGCTCCATCAGAATCCTTCCTCAGTCAAATTGATGGTGATCCTCGCATATGACATCAGGGGTGTCATTATTTGCCACTTTGTTCCACATGGCAGAACAGTGACCGCACAGTACTCCAGGGACTTCCTGGTGTGACAGGTACAAGCGTCCAGATCTTGTGGACAGATCCTGCATGACAATGCAAAACCACATAAAGGAGAGTGTGTAGGGCAGCTACTGCTATGTTGGGGATGGGAAGAATTGGAGCACCCACCGTGCTCTCCCAACATTTCGCCCTGTGACTTTGATCTCATTCAAAAGATTAAGGAACCACTATGTAATAGGCGATTTGCAAGACGAGAGGACATTGCAAATGCTGTGCATGAACAGATGACCCAATTCACACATGGTGTGGCAAATACTGTGGCAGATGATATTCAGCGCCTCCTACATCATTGGCAGCATGTGGGGACAGTAGCAGGGTACTTACTTTGAGGATCTTTAGGTCCAGGTTTGTCATGTCAACTGTATGTGTACTGTGTTGTCTTTCTTTTGCACCGTGAAGGCCATATTGCCCTGTATACTACCATAATAAATAAGTGCATTATGATGTTCATTGTCCACACTTGTAGTTAACACCTTGTTCTTTCATCTGTATATATAACATTTTCCAACGGGACTGGTACCTTCAAGAAAATAAATAGTTGCATGACTTTTGCCCCAACCCTCGTATTTTGTATGTTATTTCCAGCTTATATTTACATATCTGTATTCCTTCATGGTTGCCTTACTTTACCTACCACCTTTCAGATATGCAAACCCCCCCCCCCCCATTCTCTATTCTTTTGACAACTTCCAGTTTTAGTCTGCCCAAGAACCAGTTTTACTTTTTCTTTAGTTGGTTCCTTTTGTAAATACTGTAACCTTTGATTCATTTATCTTCCTTATTTGGAAACTTTCTGCGTTTTATTGATCTCTCACTGTATTCGAGGGTGGATTGATAAGTCTGGTAAATTTTCATGAAAGAATGGAAAGGTTTTGTGCTGTTATTAAGCATTTCTATTTGAAGGGTTGGACTGTCACACAAATCAAAGCAGATTGAGTGAAGTTCATGCAGATGCTAAACCACATCAAAGACTTTTGGATTCATGAATTTAAACATGGTTGAACAAGCACTAAAGACAAAGCATGCTCTGGTCATCCAATTGAGGTCACCACAGAGGTGACCATTGATAAAATCCATGATATGGTAATGCAAGGCAGCCAAGTAAAAATTTGAGAGATTGCCAAGTCTGCAGGGGTCTCAACTGAACGAGTGTTTAATATCCTGCATGGAGGATTGGCTATGAAGAAGCTGTGTGCATGGTGGGTGCTGCAATTTCTCACAGTTGATCAAAAGCATATTTGGAACAGCATTTCAGTACAATGTTTGGCAAATCGCAATCTGCAAGACTTTTTGTGCCAATTTGTGCCAACTTGATGAAACCTGGAGCCATCATTACTTACCAGAGTCAAAACTGCATTCAAAACAATAGACAAAGGCTGATGAAGGTGCACCAAAGAAGGCAAAATTCATTTTGTCAGCTGGTAAGGTGAGTTTTGCGGTACTCCTAAGGAATAATCCTCGTAGATTAGTTGGAAAAAGACAGAACCATAATTGGACCTTATGTTTCATTGTTGGATTGTTTGAAACTTGCATTGGCTGAAAAAAAAACCAAGATTGGCATGCAGAAAAGTGCTGTTTCACCACGATAATGCACCAACCCACCCATTAGTGATAATGAAATTGCATGAATTGGGCTTTGTATTCGTTTGGCTATATTCGTCAGACTTAGCCCCAAATGACTTCTTTCTGTTCCCTAACTTGAAACTTTGGCTTGATAGGAAGAAATTTTCACTAAAATGAGAAAGTGGTAGTTGCAATCAGTGAGTATTTTGCAGAGTTTGACGAAACCTATTTTTCCAGCATGATGAAGAAACTTGAGGATCACTGACCCAAGTGAATACTCCTTAACAGAGATTATATCAAGAAGTAAGATGAGTTGTTTACAAAATAAACTTTTTTTTTCTTTCCTTTTATCGGAATTATCAAACCCTTATACTATGAATATGGCCCCTACCATAAGGTCATCTGAATAATAATAATAATAATGATGATAGCCCACTACCATATTGTGGGAGTAATAGGTCTGCCTCACATTCAAGAGGTCCCTAGTTCAAATCTTGGTTTGGTTGAGTTATCCGGATAAGGCTTTTTTCAGGTTTTTCCTTTATCCTGAGAAGTCAAATAGCATGTTCATTTTAAGCTCTATGTACTGCAAGTTTATTTGAGCTTAATTTTGCCTATTTCATTCATCGTCAAATATGGCCTTCCAGGTTAAAGGACATTAAACTTCCTAATAACAGTAAAAATCATCATAATCATCCTGATATTTTTTTTATCTGCCATTACCAGATAGTGCTGGTTTCTTTCCTTTACATATTTAATATATTGCCTATGAATAGGTTGAGTAGTACAGGGCTCAGCTTTAGCCTTAGCCCTACTTTTCCTTTCATCTCTGTAATACAGTTGTTCATCCATCTTGTAAAGAATTTCAGCTCTTTGTAATTGTCCTAATTTATTTTATGAAATTTTCACTTGCTGCCTTTCCTCTTAGTTTATAATCTTTTCTAGTTATTGAGTAAAACACTTATTCAGATGTCTGCAGAAAAACAAACCCCTCCTCTCTTTTTGTTCAGATAATTGTCTATGATATTTTTTATTATAAATATATTATATTACTCTCTTAATCTCTGTGCCAGAATTTCTGTGTACACTTTCCCTAACTAAATTATAGGCTTATTCCTCTATAATTCTCTAGTTTGTTTACTCCACCCTGCCCTACATAAATTGGCATCACCATACTTACTTTTTAGCATTCCAATATATTATATTTAGCTTTAATTTTATATGATAATTCTATCATTATCTGTAATCCACTTTGTGTTTCCCCTATCATTTCCAGAATTCCATTGAAATATCATCTATTCTGCTTTACCTGACTTTATACTTGTTATTTGTGAACAAACTTCCATCCTTGTCATTTTGCCATCTAATTTCTCATTATTACTCTCTGGTCTAGAAATTTAGTTCTAATTGTAATTCTTTCCTTTCTTTGTTCAGTCTTTTAGAATATTTTACCCATTCATTTGGTGTGATTTTGTTGGTTTTTTTATCCTTTTTGTTCACCCTTCTCACATTATTATTATTATTATTATTATTATTATTATTATTATTATTATTATTATTATTATTATTATTATTATTTATTAATTATTATATCTTTTCCTTCTATTCTTCTTTCAATTTCTTTTCCATCTTTTCTTGCCATTGTTTTAATATTATTTAGCATTCGCTTTTACTACCATGACATTGCAGGTGATGACACTGATGATACATGGAATGAAGCTGGAGCACCAGTGGAATGCAATGGTGGGGTAAACCAAAGAACCCAGAGAAGACCTGCCTCTGTGCTGCTTTGCCCACCACAAGTCCCGCATGCAATCACTTGGAATCGAACTGGGCCACCCTAGTGAAAGGCAGGTGGTTGAACCACTCAGCCACGGCTCCAGCTTTTCTTGCCATTCCTTTTTCTTTTTCTCTAATAGACATATCCCCATTTAGAGCTCATCAGATTTTTGTCTTTCCAATTCCTTTTTAGCTCCCCTCCACCTGATAAGCTCTTTCAATTCCTAGTTCTTTACCTGATCTGCATTTTTCAACAAACTAGTGTTTTCTCATTTGTAGCTTTACATGTCTTAATTCTATTTTTGCTTATTTTACTGGTAGTTTTAGTAGCTCTAATGCTTTTTCTAATTTTTCGTGTTATCAAGAAAGTTGTAAAATGTTGAAAAATATTTGACAAAGGTTGGACAAAACTTGACTAGACCTGATAAGTCTTGGCAGTATCATAAACTTATATTTACACAAATCTCTTTGCCAACAGAACTCTTTCAGAACACATTGGTAATTTTATATGAAAAGTATTTGCTTTTAGTATCAGGTATAACAATTTTCCATGAAATATTGTACTTTATGTAATGTTGCACAGCATTTTCTTGTATTATATGTAACCCATGAAATCAAATTGCAATTAAGAAATAACAATAGATATAACACATTGATATTAATTAAAATTGCACTCTGTGGTTTACTTTGTGATAGTGACATGTTCTAATCAGCTGAATTTAATTAGTGACTTAATTTTTGCAACACTACATCACAATGTAAATTTTTTCACAGTCATTGCATCTGCATTGGTACATTCTTGGCTTGTTTTACTGTGGAATGTTATCTCTTAATTTTGAATTCAATATTTTTTTTTAATGGAGTAACTTTTTGGGACCAAGATGATGATGTGTCATTTAAAGATCCTCTGGTGCTTGTAAAAAGCTAATATTGGCTTCATCAAATGTAAACATTTGAAAATTACAAAATACTTCTTGAAAGTACACTAATAAACTAACAAGATAAAGTTTCTATGGACAGGAAGTTATAATTGAAATACAAGATACATTATTGGAAAAATATACATTATGTACACCCATTATACTCCTTAAATGAATTATAAACAATGACCAATTTAATATAAAATAGATTTCTTGAAGTGATTGCAGCCACTTAGTCTTCTCCATAGCTGATAGTGCATTCTTCTTCCTGTTTACTAATTCATCATGGTAGTTCTCAGACATGTAACAGACCCCATAAAAGTAATTTATTTGTATAAGTAGTTATTAAGTGGTACAGATTATGCAATTCACATAATTTCAAATCTTACGTATTCCGTGGCCCTTAAATTTGATTGAATAGAACTGATTATTAAGTAGGAATTTATAGATTTCAATTTTTAATTTTTATATGCAACTTTGGTTTTTCAAATATATAGGAAGATGATTGTACAGTTTAATTCCAGTATGTTTAAATGATTTCTCAAAGAGATTGTTTTATGAAAGCTCACATGCAGATTATTTTTATATGTATATATGTATCTCAGCATTGGTTGAGAGACATGTTATATTTTTGTTAACATGAGCTAGTAGTTCTTTTATGTATAAACATGGTAATGCTAGAATATTTAATTTTTTAAAGTGCTCACAGCAATTTTTTGTGTTAGATATTCCCATGATTATTCTTATGGACTTTTTTTGCAGTTTGAGAATTAAATTACTGTTAACTGAGTTACCCCACAATACAATCCCATATGATAACTGTGAGTGGAAATACACAAAATAGCAGGTTCTTAGAGTCTCTGTTGAAACTCTTTTATTTAACTGGTACAAGAGAACATTTATTTCACTGAATTTAATGGCTAGTTTTTTAATATGCTTATGCCAGCTTAGGCTACTATGAATCCATAGGCCCAAGAACTTTGTGTGGGTTACATTTTCCAGAGATTTCAATCCCAATTTGATATTGAAGTCCACAGAGGTCTTGCATATTTTCTGATGAAGTTCATTGTCACAGATTTATCTTCATTAAGCACTAGTTGTTGGATTTAAACCAATTTAGAATTTAGAATTTAAGTGGCTGAGATGCTTTAATTTAGGTTCTCCTTGAATTTCCTTTCAATGAAAATGCAAATAGGGTCATGAATACTTGATTGTTTTTATATGTTGAGGTAAATCATTGATGTAGAGTAAAATAAGATGAGACCTAAAATCAAGCCTTGTGGAACTCCAGCTTGAAGTTCTCTTCTTTGAGATTGTTAGGTCATTAATACCTTCCCATTAGGTTCCATGTAGTCAATCTCTACTACTTTATCTCTTTTGCTAAGGTATGATTTAGACCAATTTAATGCAGCACCTCTGACTCTGCTTTTGTGCAGTTTGCTTAGTAGTATTTTGTGGTCAACCATGTCAAAAGTTTTGATAAGATTCAGGAATAGTCACATCCCTAGCTTGCGTTTGTCTCGAACATCGACATGTCATTAACAAAATTCATTATAGCCATATTAGTGGATTTGTTGATTTCAAATCAAAACTGTCAAACATTGATAATATTGTACTTTTTAGGAACTTTAAAGCCTGTTTTTACATTAGTTTTTCCAATATTTTTAAGAAGGCTGATGGTGTTGCTATTGGTCTGTAATTGTTAGCATCTTGTTGGTTGCTCTTTTTGAAGATGGGTTTAATTTTTGCCATTTTCAAATCTTGAGGAAATACTCAACTTTCTGTGGAATGGTTAGGTAGATAACATAATGGCTTGATAAAATATTTGCTACAGTTTTTTATTATAAAGTTTGAACTTCTGTCTAGTGCTTCAAATTTTTTGTTCTTTAGAGTTTTAATTATATTTAGTACTTTGTCTTCATTTGTTGGTTCCAGAAACAGTGAATGTGTGTTAAAAAGCTCATGCACAAAATTTTCAATTCCTTTTGCATTATTGCTGTTTTGTATATTTACAGTAATTTTAGTAAAGTGTTCATTCAAAATATTTGCTACTTCTCCAGGGTTATTTACTGTAGTATTACCTTTCAGTAGCTCTATATTTTTAAAAGAGAAGAATTTGGGATTGGTTTCCATTTTGATTAATTCCCACATTACTTTTTCTTTGTTGACAGATCTATTAATCTTTTTGAAATTATCTAGTGTTTTAGCAGCTTCAATTAGTTGCTTGTATATTTGTTTACACTTTTTGTAGTAAGCAATTTAATTTGTTTGCTTAGTAATCTTAAGTCTATCCCGGGATATTTTTATGCCTTTAGTTATTCAGTTGGATGTTTTGCATTTCCCTTTTACTTTACCCAAAAGAAAAATCATGTAACAGTAGTATTAAAGGTATTTATGAATTTAAAGCTTATTTCTTCTGTTTTTTCTAAGTGTACATCCTCCCAGGTTTCTTTTTCTAGTAGATATTTCAAGTATTCTAAATTAGATTGATTCATCTGGCACACTTTTTTGTGGAAGGGGATGCCATCATCATAATTTTTCTTTAATCCCAAACTAAATGTGATTGCCTGAGCATAATGATCAGATAAACCAGTTTTGAAAACATTAATATCACTTGGGCCTAGATTGCAACTTATCGCTATCAGAAAATGGATTCTTAGCAGAAATAGTAAACAAGAAAATATACAGAGCCAAAAATAGAAAGAGAATAAAAGAGGTTAGCAGACTCATTCAAAGTGATGAAGAAAGTAAACTTTTCAGAAAGTTCACATATTAAGCTAACAGCTTTCTCCAAATTCCAGAGGATCTTTAAATGACACATCATTTTGGCCCCAAAATCACATTGTATACAAAATTAAAAGATGACATTCCACAGGAAAACAAGCCAGGAATATACCAGTTTAGATGCTATGACTGTGACAAAATCTACATTGGGGAAACTAAAAAAAAACGGAAACCTAAGAGCAAAAGAACTCCTCAGAAACATAAAACAAAAGCAAGCAGACAAATCAGCAGTAGTGTGGCATTTTTGGAAAGCCCCACACACCATAAATAGAAATTTGAAAATACTAAAAAACACTAAAAGACAAATAACGTTAACAATTTGGGAAAACCTTTATATATGGACAAACAGTACCCACATTTTCAGTTTTGAAATCCTGCCAGGCGACCTAGTGATGCAGAGGTTCATCTAATCACCAAGTTCAACCACCACGATGGACGATAATGTAGTCTAGTGGGCATTGACAGTAAAAGCACATAGCTTCAGAAACATGTCTTTCATTTAAAGAATGGTAAGTGAAATAGTGTTAACAAAATTACTTGCTAATTAAATTCAATGAACAGATTGGTAGGTTAACTACATTATATAACTTTCCATTAATGCATCATTATATACTTCAAAAATCTGCCTGGCAATTTCTTCATATGCCACCACCACCACCACCACCATCATCATCATCATCATCATCATCATCATCATCATCATCATCCTGTTATGATAATCCACAGAACCTACAACATACAGATATGGCCAGCTTTCACATAACTTAATCAGTTTGCATACAACATTCACTGTCTGGGTGGCCATTTTTGTTTATTTATTGCTTTTAGTCATATTGCAGATTTCATGATGCACCATAAAAACTCATATTTCCTTAGCCAGATGCATCAAGATCATTGCCAAATCTTTGACACTTTAGAGCATGTCCTTATTTGCTGTCATGGCTTTTATAGACTTTAAAGGTATTAGAAGCAATTTGATAAACATTTGATCATGTACAAGTAGCTTTTTGCTTATTATATTTCTACTTTTCCTTATTCAAAATTCCTTCCTTCTTCGAAAATTCTTTGCATAGTTATATTCCACTTTCCTCTCCTGTTCTAGCATTAAAGTCTCCCATCAAAATAAAGTGTATATTTATATTTTCTTCCAAGTCCTCTTCTATTCTCATAAAAAATTATGATTCTGATGGATTGTAAACTACCACTATTCCTATGTTTATGTTTACCTTAGTCACATTTGCTTAACTGTAAGCCATAACATTTTGTTGATACTATTTTCTGCTAACTCTATGTCAATGATTATTTCCATACTTTTTCCTATAAATAAGCGTATCGCTCTTGATGCTCTCCCCATCATATCTTTTGCGCGTGTTTTTCCTTATAAATTTGAAATATTTTATCTCTACTGATTCCTTTTATCCTAACTCTGTCTTTTTGATACCCTTACACTGTCCATATTTTGCAATATGTTTGCATTTTACCATTGTATGTCTTTTTTAAGCCTTTCTACATTCCATTTCATCACATTCAACCCTTTTCCTTATTTGTTTTTTCATTTATCTTGAAATTTGAATTGCTACATTGCTTTCCTTAGCTTGTGTTACTATGTGTTGCTCCATCTTCCTCCCCACCTATAGTTTGAATTATGCTATACACCTCCTTCGATAATGTCTCCTTTTTTTCTATCTCCTTCACCTATTTAAGCTTACCACGTATATTATTTTGTCATATAATACTTGCACTTCACTCCTCCCCACACTTGTTGCTTAGGATGCTGCTCTATTCTCCTCCTCTCCTCGTGTCTGCCCCTCTTCCTTCTATCAATGTCATTCCCTCACATGCCCAACTCACCGGTGTTGTCACTTAATTCCCCTCCTGATCTACTATCTTTTCCTCTTGGCTTCCCCCTGTATGTTCTTGGATTACCTTCTCCCCAGTTGTCCCTTCTTGTTCTGATTCTGGTATCCCTCTCCTCATTTCCCGGTCATTCCAGCTTTGACTGTCTCATTTTGCTTAGTTTATTGGCCTACTTTTTCTCCTGCCGTGTGCTTTCTTGCATATCATGCATTTTCCTGCATTCATGCCTCCTTACATTAATACTCCATATTTCACCTTCCATGAATAAATTTAGTCCATTAATCATGCTATCGACCCTTTGTTTTTTTCATCATTCAAATTAACACTTTTGAAGTTCATGCTCTCTTGTAAAGTCTTGTTCAATAAAAATGTTTATACCTTTAAGTTTTCTTACATTTCTTAATATTTCATATTGTTTCCCATTGTCACTACTATTATGATTATAATTGTCCTCAACTTCCCAGCAGTATATTTTTATTTTGAGCCCCTCTTTTAAGGTATGATATACTCCTATTATTTCCTCCAAGTTTCTGTTGTCTTCTCTCATACCAAAAATTGTACAGTATTTCTTATACTGTCCAGTTTCTTACTGTAATCTGATGTCCGCTGTTCCAGTTCCTCTCTTTGTAGTTTTATTGTGCTTTTCAGTTCTTTTGTGTTCATTTTTTGGTCCAGTTCTTTTCCCATCCCTTCTATCAATCCCATCAAACTGTTTAGTTCTGTCAGTCCTAGGTTTTGTTCCACTCCTTGATTTATAAATAGTGTTGCTCTTATTGCAGTCATCTTTGCTTGAAACTGTAGTTTTATCTTATCATCTTTAATTATTTTTCTTCTGAAATTTTCAGTTCTAGCTCTGTACATTGTAAATCTACACCCATCATGTTTTGTCTTCACCTGCTCTCATCTCACAACCTTCCCTTTTGCTGCTGTCACTAGACTTCTGAAGGAAAGTATAATTAGATGTGTGTGGATTCGGAACGAGAGAAGGTGACACCTTCATTCATGGTTCAACACTGAAGAAATGATAGGAATTGGTGTTGAATTTACTAGGCAGTTGTTAATTATTTAAAGAGCATTACTAAGATATTTTAAAAACATATTTTAATTAGAAAATCATACCATAGATACCAGAAATTACAACTTCAACATTCTGGTGTTTCATTCTCTCAGCCGCCCTAAAATTATATGAGGCTGCAACAACTGAAGATATGTCATTTACCCATAACAATATCTGAAGAAGTACTTGTCAATCCAGGTGGCAGATTGCAGCAAGGCCCTTCTTCTTTTCAGGTAATTGCAGGTCAGGGGGAGTGAGTAGTAAGGGCATGAATGGAATGATTGACATCTTATTTCAGGGCATGTTTCCAATGCTCAACAACAAAAAGATGTGTTATGCTTAAAACAGATTTATTCACACCCACATTCTTTAACCATTCTCGTTAGTTTCACTCCTACCATGTTATTCCTGACCACACAAAAATGTGTAGCTTTGCATCTACGGCCGGCTTGGTCTAGTGTTCACTATGAAATTGTTTTGCTGCCACATGAAGTATTCAATATTCATGAGATTAATGCGATAGGACTATTTTCACTTTAAAAGTTCCATGTCAGCTCTGGCATGATTTCAATTTCCCTGTTACAAGCACAAATTAAGAGATTACATTATCTGTATTAGTTATGATGTTTTATTCCACAAGTTTTTAAAATGTTCACCTGGGAACAGATGCAACTGCCCCAAAGACCAGCTTTTCTGAGACCTCTCTCTGGACTTTGGCAGAATTCCCCTTACTTTAAAAACACATCACCCCTAAGTGACAGCCTCGTGCCTGCCTAATTCCAGAATGTGACATCTGTTTGTGAACCTCCATAGGCCATATGTATTTGATACAAAACTACATAATATGAATATCATTTCATTAAAATATTTCACTTGGCATCTGGCCTTGCATGAGAGAAACTTCACTGCTTTTTTTAACACTTATTTTATCATGCATTGGTCATTACAGTTACGCACTATGATGCATAGTTCAATATATACTTATTAATGAGCTTGATTCAACTGTTACATATAAACAAAATTGTTTCTTTGCAATCATGTGCGCATGACATGCAGTCCTAATGACTTATCTGTTTATTCATTTTAGTTATCCACCATTTTCTTTAACATTCTGAGTTTGTTTGTTTACTTATTTAAATTTTCAGTCAGTTATTCTATTGCAAATATCCTTGTCAATCTTATTAATCTGCAAACAGCTCACTGTCACTTAATGTATGTAAGATGTTAACATAAGCTGCTTAAGCACCTTGAACAATAAAATATTACAGTCTCTCTCTTAATCTTTCCCATTTTAATATCCATAGTTTCAAATGCCTTATTAAATTTCTGAATGATTATGCAGAACTCATTCCATAAATTCTCCATTGTATACCATATTTTTTGGACGTTAAGATGCACTTTTTTCCTTATAAAATAATGTCTAAAATTTAAGGTTCAAAACTCACATTGAAAGCAGCTAAATTAACTGGTAGATTGAGCAATACATGACTCATTAGCAAGGGAATGTGAGCTGCTACTAATTGAGGTTCAAGGTTCAACATAGCATAAAGCATCATTAGAAGAATATGAGCCTTAATGACAGACATAACTAATAGCAGTTTTACCCTATAACGGGTTAAAGAATGCGATAGCAAGGAAACTTTTCTCTCAGTGCCCCTTTCTTTTATTTTCAGTTGCCAGTAGCAAGTGTACCATTGTGAAAACAACATTCAGTTTTGAATTTTTCTAAGCTCTAGTGTCGGTATACGATGCCGCCTAAACAGAAGAGATTCTCATACAGTGTTGCATTCAAATTAGAAGTTGTGCAACATGCCAAAGAGCACGGTAATAGGGCAGTAGAAAGGTATTTTGGGCCCCCACCAAATGAGAAAATGATCTGCGGAAAGTGAAAATTCAGATGTGAGTGAAAGTGAAAATGAAGTCTAAAAGATATTTTTTGTTGTGCTTCAAAACAGAGAGAAATGTATGGGATACCTCCATCATGTAAGTAATAGAGAATAAAACCTTTATTATTCTTATTTCAAAATTTTTTTAACAAATTCATGCCTGTGTCTTATGGTTCAGAGTGTCTTGTGGTCTGAAAAATATGGTAGTATAGTTTTCCTAATGTTGAAGGATGGGGATGGTTCTTAAACAATACTTAATCACCATCTTGTGGGTTCCAGGTTTTATCATTTCTTTTCTTCCTGCCTCATTGTATGCTTGGGCATTCTCTGCACCTAAAGTATTTAAACATGGTCATCCTTGTGTTTGGTAACCATGTTAAAAACATCTTTTGTGACCATATTAGAGGATGCAATACCCTCTTCAGTTTAAATGTTGGTTATTTGATGGGTTCGGGACTGATGTTACTACTTGTGCACCTTGATTTTTTTTGAGTGGGCATGGGTCTTGCTGGCTCCATTGCAGTGAGTTTCTCTCACTGTCCTTGTACGGGGTCCTGGGTTCGATCACTGCAGGCTGTTAGAATAAGTACACCTTCAACCCATGGCTTGTATAATTTTGCATGTTTATATCTACCTCTTCAATTATAGTCAATAATATTAATGTAATGGGAGCTGGCATTTTGTGAATGGTTTTGTCTTTCAAACATGTGTTCATTCTTTGGTCTATTGTGCTTTTGGGTGTCTCTTGGGGTCTGATTTCTATATCTATCCCTACCAGAATAAGGATCTGGCCTTTGTTGCTTTTCACTGGCTCATGCACCCATCTCATTAAAATTTATACTTATGTTTTAGTGATTTCTGATTCCAATTACTGCTTCCCTCATTTCCCCTTAATGGCTCTGGAAAGTTGTTAGTAGTTGTAATACTGCTGCGATAGTTCTAGGTTTTGCAACAACCAGATGGTTTCTGATTTGCTCATTGAAAATGTAAGCCATTAATCAGATAAATTCTTCTTTTCTCATTGATGGTTCAAAGAGTTGGCTCTGTTGTGCCAGTTTTAGAAAATAGCCAACCAACACCTCATTGTGATGTGGTGTCTCCCATTTTTAATCTGGATGCACACAGCATATTGGGTGCTGCAACTCCAGTATTTGCTAAGAAAATCTTACTAAAACTGGATATAAGATATGTAATCACCCAGCAGTAATATACACCACATTAAAGAGTGGTCTAATAAACCCCTTCTAATTAAAAGCATTTAATAATATTCAGGGATACCCTTTAATGCGAAATCTGCCTCCACATCCATAATGTAATGGTGAGTATTTTCATGGTAGTCATCATATTTTGGGATCAATATTTCATTTAGCAATTGGTATGGCACAGACACGTGATTATTTAAGCACATAACTGAAGTTAAATTTGCATAAACATTACTGGTTGTTAAAGGAGAAAATGCACCAGCCTGCATTCTCTCCACTGATGCTATATTTCCAGAATCATCAGGTGAGTTAGCCAAACATATTCTGACTTGAATTAACTATTAAACTCATTTCATGCCTTTGAGCATTGCTGCTTAGTTCTTTTAGTTCACATGATGTTTCTTCCAATCTATGGTTTATTGGCTGCTGAATACCAAAACATTGTGCAATTGAGTCTTTTAATTTGTTTATTTTGTTTGTGCAAAAATCTGTTTTATGATGAATAATCTTTTTGACCACCATCCTTTTGGCTTCTAAATTTATTTCTAGCATGTGTTGTCTCTTCTGCACAATTGTTCTGAATTCAGCACTTAACATTTCTTGAGTTTCTAAATCACTACTTCTAACTTCCACCACTTGTGCCTTAAGTTTTTCAAACTCGTGCTGTGATTGTTTCACCTCAGCTCTAACAGAAAATCTTCCTGTATTGCATTCTGGGAAATTCTAATTTTATCTAAATGTTTCTGAATTCTTTGCTGTCCCTTTAATCTGACCCTTATCGTATTTATTTATCTTCCAAAATATTATATTGATTTTTCAAAATTTCATTTAAGCTGTCTTCTAACGCTTTACTTTGATTCTGTAATTTTTTGTCTTGGTTTTGGAAACTGTCATTTAATCTCTCTTCTATTGATTTGTTGTGATTTTGTAATTGTTTGTTTTGTTCCATTATTTTCTTATATAAATTAGCAAGCATTTGCAGAATGACTATTGCAAGATTGCTTTCTGTCATTGTCTCTGTTATCTGTATGTCTCTTGGAATATTTATTTCATTATTCTCTACCTGGCTTATCTGTATATTCCCAGTGTCAAGTATTTCCTCTTCCATTTATTTAGAGTTTACGATTCCTTTCAAAATTGTTTTTATTTTTGAGCAATGTCAAATGTTGTTGATTCTGTATTAACAGGTTGCTGCCACTGGCCAACACCTGAACTGAATGGAAGGTAGACTTGGAATAAAACCAAATATCATATTATTCCTTGTAAATAAATATAAAATGAACATTTTAGTATTAGTTTCTTTCATTGTGCTTAATTTAAATGGATTAAATGTTAATTCAAAGTGGAAGTCAGACATTAACTTTTGGTTCCAAAGCATCTTTAAATAAAGTGTTTAGGTAAATGCTTGGTACTTCAGTTTACTGATAGCATCAAATAGTGAAGATAAATATGATAATTATTACATTTATAAGACAAGTAATCGATAAAATGTAAATATAAATCTATTATCAGTGTAAATATTCTTCATAGCATTATTATTACACAACCATTATCACAACCTCATAGCATATTGAAGATAAACAATAAAAATTATGTAAACAAATTATGTTACTTTGTCATACAACTTTACTGCACACATTTAACACAAGGGATATAGATAAACATTTGTCAAGTATAATTTATTATTTGAAATTGGTTATGTACATATTTACTTTATTAAAATTATAAAATCATAAATGTTCATTACTTTGGGCGGCTGGTACTGTCTGCTCCATAAGTTGTTGGTACCTGGGTGCTAATAAATCCCCTCTGTTGCTTTCACTGCTGACAATGGCCAAGATTTGTTGCTTATAGCATTATTCCTCTGCTGGTTTTAATTCTGTTATTCCCTCAAAGTCTACATTGGAAGTTGATCCCATGTTAGGTGCCATTTTGCAGCAGGATCCTTCTTAATGTTGAGTAATTGTGGAATAAGGAGAGTTGAGTACATACATGAATAGAACGATTGACATCTTATCTCGAGACATGTCTTCAATGTCCAACAACAAAAAGATGCAGTATGCTTAAACAAGTATGTTTACAAATATTTTTTTTTATTTATTTGTACTAAGTACCCATACAAAGAATATGGTAATCATCAGCCTATGCTGTATTCTAAACCCATGTTTTCTTTTGTATCTAGTATATCTTTGTTTTTTTGTTAATACCAATACCTACTACTACTAACAATAATAATATTAATATGATAAATAATTAGAATAGTGTTTCATACTTGTCCCAATGGTGACAAGTAATGAGGATTTAAGACAGGCACATGTTTAAGATCATAATACCTATTAAACTTGTGTTTTAACATTCCATAGACTTAATGTTTCTTTTGCCCCCTTTCTATAAACCACAACTATTTCTTTCTAACTTTGGTCAAATACTCCCCTGCCTTCTTACTATTTTTGCTGGAAAGTTTAATTAAGGCTACCTTTATGTCTCATTTCATCCATTTTCTATCTATACCTATCCTCCACAGCTCTGTCCCTTTACATTAAAAAACTATATGTTCCTTATCTTCCTTTCTTCCACATATTGGACATAAATTTTATTGAAAGCCTTTTCTCATCCCTTTTAATCTCCACTTCATCCCCTCTGAACCCAAGCAATGCTCTCTCTTTGATCCTTATTTAATTTGTCCATATATTCTTCTCTTTCCCATGTATTTTTTATTTTTAAATACAATTCTAGAGATATTTTATTCCCTATGTTCTTAAACAATTCTTGCATTTCTATATCTTCAAATCTCTTCCTAGCACCTTTATAAAACACATTTATATTGTTTTTTCCTCCTCCTCCCCCAAATTTCTCCTGGTCCATTTTCTCATAGATAGCTTGTATACTGTAACTCTATCCACTTTTCCTTAAATTCTTCTCTTGAAATTCTAAGCATTGCCTCAACAAATTTTCATCTAAATTCAGTATTCTATACCTGTATTTAAGGGCTCTCTTCATTATCATACCTTTCCTTCTTGCTCTTCCCATTTCAATTTGAGCAAATTCCTTTACTGTTGCATTTGGTAAGCCTAAAACTACAGAACATCCTATGCACCGTGTCCACCACTTCCCATCCACCATCTAGTCCCCATATTTCAACTCCATATTACATTTTTGCTTCAACTACCATATATATTCTTTCTAGCCATTTGACATTTATATCTGGTATCCTATACTTACACGTTCTAACTGCAGCCAATGCTCCTTTCCCTTTCACTAGAACCAGCTTCTGTTTCTCCTATTTCCCACCCCCATTAACTTTGCCCCCTAAATATACACAATTTCTAACCACATATTGCGTTACCTCTTTCTTCCACTTTCCGTACTTGCCCAATTTTGCCCCCTTCTTGAAAATTGTAATTTGAGTCCTTTGGTGTACTCTCAAATCCATTGTTCACAGTACTTATCAATTTGCTGCATGGATTACTTTAACCCAATTATTGAGATGTATCCTACAACTAAATTGCTTGCAATTAACTGGTATTGCTTTTTCCTATCTCTTTATGTTGTTTATGAACAGGTTGAATAGCACAGGACTTAATTTACACAGTTGTCCTAACGCCTTCCTTGGACTTATTTCTTTTACCATTCCTGCTCCTACTCTCATGTAAAATATGTTCTCCTTGACTTTAAAGCTATGGCTTTAAGAATATTTACCGTATGCTAGCTACTCCCTAGCTCAAAAGTTTATACTATAATAATTCTAGTTTAGTCCGGTCGTACGCTTTCTCAAAGTCTACAAATACCATATACAGTTTTCCCCTTTTTTTCTTTTAAATACTTGTCCACTTGTGTTTAATTATGAATAAATTGTCTGTCATTCTTCTCCACATGTGAAAACCCATTGGAAAATCTGAAATAATGTTATATTCCTCTACCCAATTTTGCAGCCTATTTGTTAGGATTCCTGTAAAGATTTTTCCAACATTTGATAGTAGAGCTATACCTCTGTAAACTGTTCAGTTTGTTTGCACTCCCTTTGCCTTTGTGTATATGCTGAATTATTGCTTTCCTCCAATATTTTGGTATATTTCCCTTTGTTTTGATTGAATTGAACAAACCTGTAGGAAGTTTTATTCTGTTTACATCACTACACCATTCCTTTATAAATTTTGGAGGGATCCCATCTATTCCTGTTGCTCTATTCTTTTTCATTAAAGTCACTTGTCTAACCACCTCTTCAACCCTCACTTCAACATCTAATATTTCTATGTAGTTTGTCCCAAAATCCACTCTTGGTTTTACCTTGAAAACACAGTCCTCCTCAAATGGCTTTTTGAAGTATTCCAATCATTCTTGTTATTCCTGGTTTTACGAACATTTGTAACTTTGCTTCTATGGCCAAGTACATATACTGTGTTTGCTTTATAAGTTATATGACAGCTATAGTGTGATTTGAAATTCCATTTCAAGCACAAATTATAAAAGCACATTATACTGTGTGTCAATTACAAAGTTTTATATCCATGAGTTTTTAACATACATGTTTGCCTAGGAACAGATGCGACTGCCCATGAGACCACTTCTCAGCAGCTTCTCTCTGGAGCTGAGCAGAATTCCCCTCAGTCAAAATAACACATCATCCTAGCTTGGCTGCTTCTTGAGTCTGACATATGTTTGCAAACCTCCATGGGTCACATGTACTTAATACAAAACTACTAAATATGAATGTCCCATTTAACATAGTTAAGCTTTCTCTGTCTTTGTAGCTGATCTTGGCCCAGAATGGCAGTGCTTAGGAGTACTTAAATGTGATAATCCCATATTGACAGATTTAATGGCATGTAAAACAAGATCTCCTGCAGGACACTTGTACCATACTGATGAACTGGTATTATTTTGTCAATAGCCAGATGCTAGCATCGATAAATCATAGTGACAACTATAAATTTGAAGATAATTGACTAAGATCAAGCTTATTGAATTAATGCAGAGATTTCTGTCCTCTTAGATCTTATTTGGTAATATTCACACTTTGCTTCCTTTAAAATAGAATAGCCATTTTCACTAAGTACATGGAAATTATTAATGCATTCAATTGAAAGTTTGTGTGGTGGATAAGATGAAAAGAACAGTTCTGAATAAAACAAAATCTCAAATGATTTTTAGTATGCAGATTGGCAGTTCTGATGGTGATTCTTCTTGCTCAGTGACAAAGTATGTTGTGATTTATAAGCATTTATCTGATTTCTCAAATTTGAGTTATATTTACCTTTCAGATACTAGTTTTACTGTGTTGAAGTTAATTAGTGTAGATGTTCTATCATGATTTCCATGGGGCAGGTTTATATAAATGCATAACAAAGAAACAACCATTACAGAGTATAATTACTGCTACAAATAAGTAAATAAACATTGTCTTCATTAATCAAAATGAAAGCAGTTGCGTATTATTATCATAGCATTATTGTAACCATTATTAATATTTTATGCAAAAATAATGATTCAGCATTTATTTTTTGGCTGTGGATATATTAAGTTAATAAATATTTTTGTCTCATTAGAATTACTGACTAATTGTGAGTGCGAAATTAGGAGCCAGAGTACTACGAAGTTAACAGCAAATGACAGCTTCATTTACATTATGTAATCTATTGATATAGCCTGAGCATTGAAATAATAGAGGCTTACAATTCTTGCAATGTACTGGGCTTTCCATAGGGTGAAAAACTCAAGAAATCTCTGTAATAAGGGCAGAGATTCATTTTAATAAAACTAACAATGCATGATATTTGACATTGTTAACAAAAGGCAGAGGTATACTTAACCATCAATTTTAATAATACTAATATTGCATGTGACTCAGGGTGTTTGAAAAGGGAAATGTGTTTGCTATTTATTATAACATTAATACTGCATGCTAATGAAGGTGTTTGATAGCTCTCTTCTCTGTAAAACTGCATGCAAACATGCATCAAGAATCATGAGGGGGGATTATATAATATTGTTTGACTGACCTATTAGTGACCTTAGGCCAAGTTCCTGCTCTAAATTTGCCATTGTTTGCAAATATATCAAAAAATTATGTCAGTTGAGCAAGAGAAACTGGGGCCAAAGTCACGCCAATGGGCTATAATTGCCCTATGTTATGGAAGATTGAACTAATTTAATCATCTTGATGATTTGGAAGGCACTCAACCATGACTGCATGATAGTGTGAATAAAGCTACATAAACTTTTGAGTTTTCAGTAACCACTGCATTTTCTATGAATATTATTTTTCAAATACTGCTTTTGTTTGGCAACATAAAGGGAGCAGTGGAATGAGAGTTTAATAGTTAAAAAGCATTTCAATGCACCAGCTAACAAAATCCTGGTACATAGCTTTTTACAGGCAATGGAAAACCATGCCTTCTTTATTAAAAGTTACTTTTATGGGTGAAACTTTGTGTCACTATGGCATAAAATAGAATTATTCTATAAAAAGAGAGGAACATGATGCTTATTTGCAAACTTTTCAAATCTAGTATTTTGGTTTGAACAAGCCATGTTCTCAAAATTCATTAAAATATCCCTGAAATCTCTAGCATAGTTCTCTTAAAAAATGCTGTAAAAGCAAATATTCCCTGCCAAAACTATTTTTAAACTTTCTATGGTTTCAACATAATTCTGTCCATTAGTTGGGAAACTTTCAACCACTTCTCTGACATGAGAACATTTATGCAGTAGTCTCCACTACATGCTAAAATTTATCTGTAATACAATGTCTTGTCTTTAAACTGATCCCAAAACAGCAACCAATGTATCATCATCATCATCATCATCATCATCATCATCATCATCATCATCATCAAATTTTCTAAGCTCCATTTGGTGGTTTGACTTCCCTGCAATTCACACATCATATGTAAGTCTGCTGCCAAAGTTGTTACTTCTTTCATACTTGCCTCCATATCCAGGAACTACAAGGCAGCATTCTTCCTACACATCAAGTTTTCAAACATAAGATCTTACCATTTATAGTAGTAGGAGTAGTAGTAGTAGTAGTAGTAGTAGTAGTAGTAGTAGTAGTAGTAGTAATAATAATAATATCAACCATTGGCAGCAAATTTTCAATTTTCTTCTGTAACAAAGAGAACTTGAATCTTTCTTCTTTTATTCATTTGCTCCATGGTCTCAGCCATAGCTTCCTTTAATCACAGTTTTGAAACTCTCAGAACACACAGTTCTTTCATAGTTGGCATAAGTGTTGTTACTTATTCTACCTATGCATCTACAAGCTTTAATTGTTTTTAGGCATATCTTACTTATTCTGGCATAAAAAAATGTGTTCCAGTCATAAACACATACATTCTAGAAAAAATGTTAACTCTTCATAAGGCAGTGAGAAAGAAAATTAAAAGCTATAAATGCATAGCATAAGACAAAGTGCTCCTCCAGTAACATATTTTGTTTTCTTTCTTTTACATTTAACTGAAAACTCAAATTCCAATGCCTCTAAAATGCAAAAGTAATGGTCAGGGACCTCATACATTCACTGCTCTGGCCTGAAATCAAATCTGAAATATGATACACTATTTGGTCATTCCTTTAATAGTGTACAAGAAAATTGATTTTAATTTCCAAAGTGCCTTCTTATATTTTTTTTTTTATTTATTTATGAACAGAGCAAATCTTTTAATTGTTGTAGAATCTCAGTGCTATAATCATCAATATTAAAACTATTGAGTTCAAGGTTTTGTGGCCGTAGTCCATTTGTCCAGTTCTTTTGATTAGATGATTTGCAATGCACTGTGATGAACAGACAGACCCACATATATGGAATGATGTTTTATCCATCATTTAATGGATGATGAGGGGTTGGGGTTAAGAAAACCAAGGTTATGCAGAAATTGATCACAATTTATGTATCGACACCTATATTTAATTATTTTTAGCTCTTCACCTGTATTATTTGTGTTATGTGGGCATTTCTGTATTTGACTTGCCTTCCCAGCAATTTCCTGTTCCAGTGGTTTGCAGAGGCAAGATTTTTTTTTTTTTTTTTAATGATACATTGACTTTCTACAGTGAGAGCATATTCATCAGCTACAGATGTAAATCTGGGGTGCATTCATTAAGTATCATTATACATGCTCTTGACAGTAAATGCAATGCCTTTCAGACACATGTCCCAAAGATAAATATTTATATACAAGTCAAAAAATGAAAAAATAAATGGGATTTTTGGGAAAAATTGATCAGTGGATTATGGCCACAAAACCAGAGCCTTGATCATGTAAGGTCTTCAAGACCTTATGTTTGCAAGGATATATGATTCCTGAGTTTAGTAGTTTAGTGCTATTCCATTGTGATAAGATAACATTAATGAGTACCCAATGTTCACTCACTTAAAAGATGTTTTCCCTTAGGACATCTTTTGATGAAATAAAGAACAAGACCTTTGTCCTCGTCCCTCAGCTTGGTTTAGACTCCCATCTCTGCTCAGAGATACTGCCCTGGTCTTTTAAAGATTAGAAGGTTATTCTGAAAACAAGAAGGGAAATGGCATTATAATGCATGGAGACAGCAGTCAGAATCAAGATGACGACAAAGATCTTTAGAAATGTCCAAAGTAAAAGACTTTAAGTGAGATATGTGATAGTGTATACTCATTAATTTTATATTGTGCATTCTTAACCCCCTTTAACCTTATGCATTTTATTAACTTATTTACTGACACACTTCATACTTTTTATTTTCAGACAAGAAGACCACCACTGAAATACACACTTTAATTTTTTTTACTTTTACTTGAGTTTGCTAATTCATGTTACATTACCTGGGCTGCAAGTAACTAATCTGACTAATCAACTGATCTGTGAGAGAGAAAAAGGGAGGGTGGGGGAGAGAGAGAGAGAGAGAGAGAGAGAGAGAGAGAGAGAGAGAGAGAGAGAGAGGAAGGAAGGGACAGATATTCATAAAACCCATATAAGCTTGGAAGGAATACTCAACTTAAAAAATGAATAAAGCCACCCTGTGCCTTCATTCCTTATGGTTTTCTGAAGAGATTTTGGCAATTTGTACATTTAATGGTTCAGCAGTTTGTAAAAGATTCAACTTCTTCAGTATTCTGTCCCATCTGTTTAAAACTTTTGGGTAATGTGTGGTTTTTTGTATTTAATTAAGTTTGCTTTAAAGATTGTGTGTTATAAATTGTTTAATTTTTTTGAAACTTGTATTAATTATGTTAATTTCCATTATGTATTTCTCTTCGCATTATCTGGGCTGCAAGCAACTGATCTGAGAGAGAGAGAGAGAGAGAGAGGAAGGAAGGGACAGATATTCATAAAACCCATATAAGCTTGGAAGGAATACTCAACTTAAAAAATGAATAAAGCCACCCTGTGCCTTCATTCCTTATGGTTTTCTGAAGAGATTTTGGCAATTTGTACATTTAATGGTTCAGCAGTTTGTAAAAGATTCAACTTCTTCAGTATTCTGTCCCATCTGTTTAAAACTTTTGTGTAATGTGTGGTTTTTTGTATTTAATTAAGTTTGCTTTAAAGATTGTGTGTTATAAATTGTTTAATTTTTTTGAAACTTGTATTAATTATGATAATTTTCATTATGTATTTCTCTTCGCATTATCTGGGCTGCAAGCAACTGATCTGAGAGAGAGAGAGACAGAGAGAGAGAGAGAGAGAGAGAGAGAGAGAGAGGAAGGAAGGGACAGATATTCATAAAACCCATATAAGCTTGGAAGGAATACTCAACTTAAAAAATGAATAAAGCCACCCTGTGCCTTCATTCCTTATGGTTTTCTGAAGAGATTTTGGCAATTTGTACATTTAATGGTTCAGCAGTTTGTAAAAGATTCAACTTCTTCAGTATTCTGTCCCATCTGTTTAAAACTTTTGTGTAATGTGTGGTTTTTTGTATTTAATTAAGTTTGCTTTAAAGATTGTGTGTTATAAATTGTTTAATTTTTTTGAAACTTGTATTAATTATGTTAATTTCCATTATGTATTTCTCTTCGCATTATCTGGGCTGCAAGCAACTGATCTGAGAGAGAGAGAGGGGGAGAGGGAGAGGGAGAGGGAGATGGAGAGAGAATATTTTCGCAGATTTGTTTAAAACTTTTGTATTATTTTTAGTTTTTTTTAATTACATTTGCTTCAAAGATTTGTGTTTTATAAATTGTTTAATTTTTTCTCAGAAACTTGTTTTCACTGTTAATTTCCACAAAATGTATTTCAAATTTAATTTCTGTATACATTGTATGATTAAAAGCTTGTTTCTTATAACTGTTTATTTAACCCTCTTGCTGCTGAGCTTCAATTCGATCAATGGTGCTGGTCTGGAATCAAATATTAAATATGGCAATGGGGGTGAAAAATGTCAGGTTTCTACCCCTTGAAGTACTAGCCATTAGAAAACAAATCCTAACTAACGTAAATTTAAGGCTAGAATGATTATTTAAAAACTGGATTTTGCCATATTAATTTCTGTTCAATAATCTACAGTTTAGAAGAATTATCAGCTAGTAAATTAGTATCAAATGCATATTCAATTACATCAAAGAATAATTTTTGTATAATAATTTGAGATAAAAGATTGTACAGTTCAATCAAAATAACATGAAAAACAGCACTATAAAACTATATTCAGTCGTAAACAAAATAAGTACAAACATACTTTTAAAAATATGATATTTTTAACTAAAATATGCCAACGATAACGTATCGGTTTTAAAAGTGTCAGTTTTTCATTGAGAATATAAGTTCTTCAGTTGTGATATAGGTTTTCTGGCACTAGTTTCAACATTATATCATGGACATTGCTACTCTCAATTTACAGACATACATAAAAGTAATTACAGCCATCAGAAAATTAAAAATAAATTGGTAATTAAAACATAAATTTTATTATAAGTTAAAAGTTTTAAGCTGCAGAAAAAAATGAGTACACAAAAATTATAAAAACAAAGTTAATGATGATATTACTTGGTTGCAAATCACTAATTTCCTTTTTATTCAGAGCAGTTATGCAAATTAATACACTTAAAGTATAATACTTTTTCAAATTTTAAGCACACTGAACACAATTTTTTCTTGGTCGTGTTGTATAACTCACATTACACTGGCATTCCTGCTTCTTTTTCAATACTTTCACACAATATATGATGAAGCAGATTTATTAGCTATATCTTTGGCCATTTCTCCTCTCTTCAGAAACCACTAAGAGCTTGCTTATTCAATTACTGTTATATTAAATCAAAATCTAGTTCATTTCTTACCAGTAATATATTTGTAATTTAAAAAACACACATTAACACCATCCTCTTTGCATGGGGTGGCCAGAGAGGGTATTAGGGGCTGAATCATTTCTGTTACTGTCTCATTATTTGTATTGATATCATACCCATCATACATAATATGTCAAATTATCAACTCTCCCTGGCAGAAAAACATTCCCGGAAGAACTAGCCATCTTACACTGCACATGAAACTGTATTGGACAAGGTTAAATAAAGCTGCCGAGGGTTGGAAATGTAGACCTTAAAATATTATAGGACACTTCTGAATGCTCTTGAAATATACCATTAGAAATAAGGTTTCCTGCTTTCCCATAAGGTGTTTCAAAAATAGGTCTACAGTCTCTCAAACACTATTTTGATTAAATCGACACTGGCAGCCTTTACAGTCGACTATGCCTATGGGTGGCATTTTATGTTGAAAGTTTTTAAAGGTCTTGGCTGCAAGAGGGTTAATAGTTGATTTTTAACCTTTTGTTTATTTCTTATTTTCCTTTTATACCTTATCCATTCAGATAATTTAAAACATATACACAAAATATAAATTAAAAACAACTGCTTGTTGTTAATGCATAGTAAAACCACTACCATGTAAATGTGGCAAACAGTATACTTGACTACTACATTTAATCTGCATAATGTTTATATTCCAAATCTATCGAGGCATTAAGGAAATTCTTGAAAATTATATTCATTGGTGCCAAAATGCATATATGTCAAACATAGCATTATTAAAATTTTCAAAAATTTCAGAGAATGAAGCCAACAATTAATTCATAAATCAAATTGAATAAGTAATGTTTTGTATTGATCTATTTTTTCTCTACACAATAGGAAACTGGGTAGATGAAAACTAATTTTGATCTTAACCTTAAGTGGTTAAAAGTTGTGTGCATTTACACACAAAAAAAAATAAGTTATTGAGCCATTCTCGGATATGTTGCCCCCATTTCTTGGCAGCTGGTTGTTCAGCTAGTACTAGCAAACTCATTCACCTTAGGCATTATGCGTAATTTGCATCATTTCAGTACTGCAGCTATTGAGTTCATTTCAATCCTCGTTTTAAAATGTTACAGATCACAGCAGCTGTTAGATATTAACACATTCCGTGTTTATAAATTAATTTCAATACACTTATGTTCAAAGGTTCTATTATTAGAGCAACCTCAGTTTTCCATACTAAACCTGGTTATATGCTTCCTATTTGTCAAACACAGATTACAGCATGTAGATTTTAATTTACCATTTTATAGTATTGAATATTACCTAATCCTTCACAGAAATATAGTTTCAGAATTATGTTTGCATGAGCTGTTGAACATATGTCTTTTTTGGTTGTAAGGCTCTGTTACTATGCATGATTCACGGTACTTCAAAAAAGAAAAGAAACCATCATTATACACAATTTTTTTCACACGTACATTATGTTTGTATGTAACTCCATTCTACATTAAGCACAAGCAACCAAATGAATGTACTCAGCAGGAATTAAGCCAGCTTCTAAGCATATCCATCATGGGAACTTCATTTCAGACTTTGTATTGTGCTTGGGCCAACCATCGTCAAGGAAGACAGTACTAGGTAGTAAGTTACGGAAAATTAATTTTGAAGTAAGGTCATCTCTGACTAAATGCGTAACTTAGCATTGCAAAAAAAACAAAACATTATATGCATACCAGACTGGCTTAAACGCATGGGAGGACGTTACTGACAAACCAGAAAACCCAACTTACTATGCACGAAACAATCATCCGTTCAAAATTAAGGGTAGAAAATACAGAACTGACGTGGGAAAGTTCTCCTTTGTAAATAGAACCATAAAAGACTGGAATGAATTGCCTGGAGCAGCCTTTCGGGGTTGTCCCCTGTCTCTGAAGAAATTTAGGAAAAAATCTTCATATTAATGTTGGAAAATTTTTGTAAATATTCCTTAAATGAAATGCTTGTGATTTTATATTGTTGTAAATACAAATGTTACATTGGTTGGTGATTCTAATTATGAAATTAATTAATCTAAATTGAGAGAAAAATTAATGTTTTCATATTTGTGTAAATAACTATTATATCTAGCTTACAAAGCCATAAACTGGCAGCTGTGATTTATTGATTATATATCTTGTATACATATATAACTCTGCCACCGGGTGATACCCACTTGCAGAGAAAAAACCACACCCCCCCTACCTCTCTCTCTCCTTTCACAGAATTTTGTTCAATCATTTATATTTTTTTCACTGAGCAAAGGCTCAACTGGTTCCTTATAGGCATTTTTACCCTAATCAGTGGACTTTAGATAGCGTCTGACTGTTGTGACTCCAATTTTCTTCCCATGGTCTTGGAATTCAGTCAAGAAATTCAGTTTCTTGACAACACTTCTTATGCCAGTAATTTTGCCCTTACAAATTCCTCTGACCTCTCTTTTGGTGTTTGGAGTAACTTAAGATGGTCTATCACTTTTTTTTCATTGATGACATCACTCTCTGGTTTTTGAGCCCACTTTCTAACAATGTTTCTGTCAACCTTCAAATGTACACAATTTCTTTTATTTTGACGCCCCTTGCCCACTAACAACTTGAATCTAGAGTGTAACAATTCCTTTGGTGTTGGCGACATTATCTGCTGAAAACATAAAGTCTTGATTAAGACCCCATAATCACTGATAATGAATGAATTATCAATATTGAAAACAAATAACTCTATGGTCTGAAAGTTTCTCACCCGGGTGAGGAATTTATTGGTTTATTTTAACTTATGCTGCAACAGGACAAATTAACAGCTTTGTAGTTTTTCTTAATTGAGTACAGATCCCAGAAACTTGAAGATGAATTCAACTGAAATTTCATTCATCGACTCACCTTTAAGCTTTAGAATTACCAGCTTCCTCAGAGAATATGAAAAAATATGTAATTTAATGTAATGTCTAGCATATGTAACAGTCATGCTCATTCTGTGTAAGCAATTCCAGTAACGTTAATAGCTATCAATACATCACACATTGTTGTCATATGAGAGGTATAACAGCCACAAAATGGCACGTGAATTTAAAACTTGGAAGCAAAGCAAATGGTGTGCAGAAGTTTTTGAGGGGTGAAATACCTTCGGTCCACCCTGTATTATAAGTTAATAGTCTATTTTGCATCAAATACAGCCTGTGGTATTACTTATAACAATGTGGGCATTAAAATTCTCTTCTTTTTTTTTCATCTTTAGCAGCATCTTTAATCATACATATGAATAATCTGGACACCTTTCTTAGAAATGTATGTTAATATGTTGCAAAAATCTGGCCACCACTCATATCTTCCATTTGCATGACTTTCTCTACTTGTTCCAAAAATATTCTTACAGAAGATTATTTTTTATCTACATTGTGCTAAACAAGATAAACATTAGCAGAATTGGTGTTATTACTTCCTTCTTGGTAAGTAGAAGGGAAATATGGGAATACATTAGTGATATTCAAATCCTGTAAAACAATTGAAACAAATAATAATACCTCGCAAATGATTATCTAAAAAAAAAAAGAAAAAATTACATTTTTTGTGTGGTAAGTCTTTGTCTATCTATTATGCTTTGGCAAAGCTCCAGCATGAAGAGGTGTTCAAAAGATATTCTCACAAGACTCAAGATGAGCATTTCATTTGTCATGAAAATATCTTAAACATATGGTATTTTAATCAAAATCATTTAAGCCATTTTTGAGAAAATAAAAATGTTTCATGTAAATGGTAGTTGGGTTCTCCTGAAAATATTTGTGTCACATCCTTGGAAGATACTGAACTTAAATACCAGGTTTGATATTAAGCAACTTTTCGTTTTTTAGTTATACTGTCCACACACATGCACACACTCACTGGCCGCACTGTGGCTGAGTATTCAAACCACTCACCTTTCACCCAGGAGGCCCGGATTTGCTGCATGTGAGATTTGTGGTGGACAAAGCGGCACTGGGCAAGGTTTTCTCTGGTTTCCCCTGCCACTGCATTCCATCACTGCTTCATCTTCATTCCATGTATTGTCATTGTCATTGCCTGCAGTGCCTCATGTAACAAAAGCAAGTGTAAACTCTATTTTAAAAAAACAAACAGTTTTCTAGAAATGTTCAGTTTGCATTTAGGGTTCTTTAATCTGCTGAAATCTTGGTATCAAATTTTTAGGTAGAATACAATATCTTCTCTACCTACTATACACATTGTACATGTGTGCTAGAGGAAATAAAATACAGCTAATACTAAGCAATGTATCCATTTTAAGTTTACCGTTCATAACAAAATTAACACACGGTTTCAAAAAGAGTTTGAATTCCTCATTATTAAAAAAGATTGCAATCATTTTAAAACTAAGTAATTTTAGCCCTTCATATTCACCTTAATGTTTCTGAAATGCATTTCCCTATTTACTTCTCAGAAAATGTTGCAAGTTAACTTCTTGCATGCCTTATGCCTTAAGTAAAGCATGATTTATGAGAACACTTTGTAGAAATTCATTTGTCTAGTTGCATTCTTGTATCCAGATTTTGTTTCATCTAAGCATCTAAATAGTGAATTTTCGGGTTATGGTATATATTTCATACACCTCTTAACTACAAGAGCATATCACCACTTTTTTAATTCTGCTCGTCCCTCTACCAGCTATTTTCACTGGCTGCTAATAGATGTGGCTGGCTGTGTATTTCCTGCCATGCAATGTGGTAATTGTATGGTAATCTGAAAATGAACTTCCATTGTTAGAATATGTAAGGTAATGGATGTCATTATGATATCTGAATTAAATACCTTTGTTTTCAAACTTGTTGTTCCATCTTGGTACCTTCCTTTGTTTATAGAATCAAGAGTTGTGGGAAATAGTAATTATAATGAAGTATCGAAATATCATTGTCTTTTGAACATAGTAACATTATTCTAAAGCACATTCTAAACTTGGAAGACAGTACAGGTGAAGTGGAGCACAGTGTTGCCACATGTACCATGCATAGGTTAGAACTTTGGGGCTCAGCTGTGATAGGTCTATGTATTATCATATTGTTGATTATACATCACCAAGTAGAAAAATATCTGGGCTGCTTAGATATTTTCCTATTGTAAAACATTTATTTTTCACCTGCACTTTAGCTCTCCTCTTTATATTATTTTACAGGCATAAAAGATTATCAAATATGGAGATATAAAAAGATTAAACCTCTAATTTGTATGGTGTCATAAATGTTTACTCTTGACAAAATTACCTCCAGATAGGTGGAATGTTTTAAAATAGCAAAGAATGAACCATCAGCCACACTGTGTTTGTTTACTATCCTATTGTATTGCATTAACATAGTGTGGGCTTCCTTCACCCCTTTTTTTTTTTTTTTTTTTTTTTTATATCTATTTTAATGGTGACCTTACTTGTTCTTTCCTTTGATTCTTTTTTATCCTATACAAGACTGTTTCTGAATGCCCAGGAGCCTTAGCTGTTTAATTTGTTCCCATACTAACACTCATTTTACTTGAATAACATAAATCATTTGTTATTTTTCTGTGTTTCTTACAAGCTTCTCCTTGCATTAATATGAATATTTACATAAAATACAAAATAAATGACCTACTTTAACATTTCAGTGCTCTACACTTAATAAACGCTCCCTACAACTTATGCTATCATTTACAATAGCACTCTATTTGCTTTCTGCTTCACAACTATGAGCTGAATGGATAAATAACTATGGTCATAGAAAAAAAAATAAATTGAGTTTTATTCATTCATACTCTTTAACTGCTGTGGTGGTTGGTGTCCCATTCCATATTGGGCATGAAAGACCACTTACTTTTGCTCCAAGGCCTCTTTGTCAGGCTTGACGATTTTATTACGTGTTGTAAATCTACGACATGGAACGACTGGTTTTGCTCCCCTTCCAAAGGAAGTCAAGTTTAGGTTTTTTTTGTCTGGGGGAAAAAAAAAAATTTCATTGCCCTCTGCTGGGTTTTAACCTGCACCCTTGGGAACCATGGGCTAACATGTTAACCCTAGACCATGGAGGATGACAATTGTTAAAGATAAATGCTAGAAGTTAGAGGATTCTGGCTTGTTTTGGTACTCATAAGCATAGTAACAAAAAAGTTTCTCATTGCCTGACTTTACTATTGTTTAGGTATAGCAATTTTTGCAAATATTTGAGTTAAAAAAAATCATATTGTGTTAAAGATAGAACATTAATACTAGTCAGGTATCAGCACTCTAGTTTACTCTACCTAAGAAAAACTATTGTTTCGTTCTGAACTTCAGTTTTTTAGTTACTATGTGGTAAGCATAGAAATAGCAAATATCAAGACTTTTACTGAAAAATGAGCTTTCTTTAGAAATGTGGGCTCACAGAAATCTAAAAGGATCTATAAATTATGTAATCTGATGGAAAAAAATCTAATAGCATAATTTGTGCAAAGCTGAAAATTGTAACAACTGAATATTTACACCATATTATTAGCAACTTGGCAGTAGCATGAAAGTAGAAAAGGAAAAAGCTAATGGCAACATGTATGCGTTAAGAGACAGAGATCCCATAACACCATTACATTTACATTACATTGCATTGCATTGCATTGCATTGCTTTGCAATCTGTGGATCCTGTTTTGAGATTAGTCACGAAGTCCAGCTCTAGGGTGTAGATTAAGTCACACATTGCATTTATTGGTTATTCTTGATAACTATTAATATATTTATTTACAAAGAATAACTGATATTGAATTTTTCAGAAGTGTCAATTTTTCACAATTTATAATTACATGTCTGTTTCCAAAAACTAATTTGTACAATGTGTATTCTTATAATATTAATGTATGTTATATTTACAATACTGCATTAATTATTACTAGTATTTTATGATTGAATTAAGTCCTCCTCTGTATAGGTGTGAGTAATGAGGTATCTTTTTTTTAATTCTGACCTAATCTTGTTTTGTTCATATGCAATTACTTTATAGGAGATGGAAGAACTTTAAATAAAACTACCATTGTAGTAAACCCAAAAACAATTGGATGATGAATTAATAGTACAAACATAGATTACACTGAAGCTTCAGTCTTGAAATAAAGTAACATACTTCGGACATGTTTCGGTGACTGTTGCCACCATTTTCAACAGATTCACTGATGATATTTTGGGGAAATTCAGTAATTGCTAAAAAAGTGTTCATTATGCAAAAAAAGTAATAAGAATGATGGCAGGGAAAAGACGATCAACCTACTGCAAACCACTCTTCAAAATGTTTGAAGTTTTACCATTAGCCTGTGAATATAATCTAGCCATATTGTCATTTGTAATAAATAACCCAGACCAGTTTACAAAAAATACAGATATTCATAACAAAGAGACCAGACATAGGCAGGACTTACATAGACCAACAAATAATTTGTAGTTATTCCAAAATAGTTTTGTTTAATTCTCTTCCCTCTTCTATAAAAGAATTGCAAATGAACAAAAACAAGTTTAGATCAGAATTAAAAAGATACCTTATTACTTACACCTTCTAGAGAAGGATTTCACTCTCTCCAAAAACATTGGTAATTATGTAACATTGCAGCCATGATAAATATGAATATTCTAAGAAAATCAAGTGTATGGGTAGGCTTTTGGAAACAGACATGTAATTGTAAATTATGCAAAACTGACACCTCTGAAAATTCATTGTCAGAGCTATCATTTGTAAATAAATGTATTAATAAGTATGAATAAATGTAATTGCTGGCATGATCTACATCCTAGAGTTTGGGCTTTGAGTCTAAGGTCATAATAGGATCTATAGATTGCAAGAGAGTGTGTGTATGTGTGTGTACATGCATGCGTGTGTGCAAGTGTGCATGCAGCTGATTTCATATATCCCTGATTGTTTCAATGGGGGGGGTATTTTTATCTTTTCTGTTTGTGTGGAGGAGGTTAAACTTTGATTATTAACTGGAGCTAAGTTGATGTTATATTTTTTTGAAAATCTTTTGACATTTTTGGTGTGTCAAAGGGTGGTAAGTGAATTTTTTGAAGTTGATTTCTGCTTTTATTCTTTTTAGAGTGTTAATTTCTTTTACTTTCTTTTGTTTCATACATTTATTAAGTTGATGTTATATTTTTTTGAAAATCTTCTGACATTTTTGGTGTGCCAAAGAGTGGTAAGTGAATTTTTTTAAGTTGATTTCTGCTTTTATTCTCTTTAGCGTACTAATTTCTTTTACTTTCTTTTGTTTCATAAATTTATTAATCTTCTTCTTTGCCAAATATTCTGTTTAGCCATTCTTTTGTTCAATTTCTATAATCCTGTTAAATTCTAATTTGTATTTCATTTGGCTTAATGGTAGGTTTACCACTCTGAATGCGAGGTTGTTGATCATGGTGTATTTGTGTGAAATTGGGTTGTAGCTGTTGTTAATTATGTAGTTCTCCGTCTGTGTTTCTTTGCTATAGATTCCAAATTCTAGTTTGTTGTGGTTCCTGATTATTTTAGGTCCAAGAAGGGAAGCATGCCATTTGATACTTTTTCTATTGTGAATTTTATGGAACTGTCCTAAAGATTTAGTAATTCAAGGCTGTCCTTGACTACTTTTTTGTTTGCTATTGCCACTATGTTGTCTACATATCTATACTAAGTTTTGTATATTTGTGGGAAGGCTGTGGTTATGTGGATTTCTAAATTACTCATATATATGTTTGCAACTACTGGAGATAATGGATTTCCCATGGCAAAACCATACTTTTATGAATAAAATTTGCCTCTGAATGTAGAGTAGGTTTGGTCAGTGTTTAATTGGGTGAGCTTTAGTAAATTAGTGTAGAATCCAGTTGAATTAACAGTTTGGGAAAATCTACTGATTTTAAAGAACAAAAACAAAGTCATAAATTTTGACATACCACAAACTAAGGGCCTCATCTCAAAATTCACCTAAACAGAAGAGAGACCTCCACAGGCTGCTACCACAAGTTCATCAGTGAATCTCCATTGAAAATGGTGGCAACAACCACTGAAACATGTCTGAAGTAATTACGTTATTTCAAGAGTGAAGTTTAAGTGTAATCTATATTTTTACTCTTAATTGATTAGTTACTTCACTGTGCATTCCCATTAAAGTTTTAACTGGATGATGGTTTCATTGACCTCATACCTTTATCAGGTAATAGAATGCATAAAGTCAGAATATTATGTATGTTAGGAAAATTTATTCACACTGCTCTTATTTATACCTAGAATTTAAAACATTTCTGAGGTTGTCACCTTATAAATGTTCAGTAATGTTAGTAATGATTTCAAAATATGTTCTTTATATTATATAAAACAAAAACTGACTGCCTTTGTGGTCAAGTGGTCACTATTTTGGTTTCTCAGCCAAGAGGGATATGGAAGTTATTTTTACAATAATTTTGTTCCCTTTGCTGAGTCTGAAGTATGAATGTTGAAGTAAATATGAGTGAATAAAATCAACATTAGCAAAGGTCCTACAGATGAGATACAAACAACATCAGTATGTCAAAGCTTCTGTCATGACTATAGAAGTTAAATAGAACTATACAAGGAACATAAAAAAATGCTTCACAGCAAGGAGTTTGTGAGCAGAAAGTGAATTCCATGTAGCTGTGTGCTGCTGTATAATGGTAATCAACCGGTAGCTTCAAGTGCCTTTGGACTATTTTATGTAGTATTATAGCAAAGGTAGCCACTGAATATTAAAGAAAGACTTTAACATGAGAGAGAGGGAGAATATGAATGAGTATCAATAATTAAGGTCCCAATGAAGCCTGACAAACTTTCTGAGCAGTTCAGAGTAAGTAATTAACAAACTGGAAGGAAAGAAGGCCAAACATGATTTTTTTTTCTCTCTCTCGCTTTCCTTTCTTAAGCCTTGTTTATTTTCAAAGTTGTTTAAAATCTGATTCTTATCATTTATTCTAACAAAATACACTCTTCCTTATCTGCATGATGGGTGTATTGCTTTGGTTAGATTTTATGTTGAGTCCTTGAACTTTAACCTCAGATAGAAATTGTGTAGCTGAACTTCCAACAGATTCTATGAAATGGATTGAAAACACATTGCTAACTAAATGTACTGTATCCTTAAAGATTATCAATTATTTAAAACATTTACTGTTCATTTTCTAGATAAGATCAGTTTTTGTAACATCACTGGTTACCAAACTGCGTATGTTAACTTTGAAATAAGTCTGCAAATATTGCTACTAACTCAGAAGTATGAATACGCCAGGATTCCAACCAAAATCATTAAAAACAGGCTTGCAGGAAATTAACTTCCTTTCATTACATACCATATTGTCTTTTTAAAGTTGAGACAGGCTATAGTAACTGCTTTGATGTCTACCTTTTTATGCAGCTTAACTCCTTATATCTTCTGTTGATTAATGTACAGAATCTGTAGATTACACACGGTTAGTAAAACTATTTGCCTAATAGTACTGCTATACAATTTCCTCTCGCCTTTCGTCTTCTTCTTCATCATCAGGACTGATGTGACTCTCCTGGCTCCAGGCCATACAATGAGTTTTTCTCTTGATCACATTTCAGAGTATGGTAGGATTTTCTTACAAGGGACCATCACCTAATGTTAAGAAAGCTTCAAAATGATTTAAGCTACATTCACAACAAAGTTGCAGTACTAACATAAGGAAGGCAACATAAGTACAGGTGCAGGGAAAGATCATTTACAGTAAGAGGCAGCATTTTCTGTTGCCTAGCTAGGCCAGCTGCATCATCCTCCATGTTCTATGGCACCTCCTTCCCCCCACTGTGACAGAATGGCACATTTTTCCATGGCTACTGAGTTCCAGTGGTGGCACTGTGGTGCCATACTTGTGTATAGGATGTCAAAAGCATACACATTCATATTTTACTTTTGATTAACGCACATGATGTTTCTGAGGATAATTTCTTTGGCACAATTTGTGTTTTTCAATGTCATCAATGTTTGGTGTAAAAGATGAAGTGCACAGTCTCAAAACATAAGCATGATGATTGTCATTTATCTTGCTGCGCTACTCACTTTTAATGTTCAGTTTTTAATATGTTTGTTCATAGATGTAAATGGAGCCAAAGACTGCTATTAAACTATGTGCAAACAAACATAATGTTGGCTACTCACCACAAGGCAAAGATTTAAATACTTCCCACGCTTCTTTCTCAGAGCATTTTATGATCGTGGAATTCTGCAATGCAAGTAATTTCATTTATAGCCCGTGTGGAGTCTCAGTACATGGAAAATTCAGAGGAGTGCAAAATAATTGGATTATGGTCTCAAATGTTTTAGGTGTTCAAATTGTGAAGAGAATGTGTCATAGTTGCTTCAAAAGTTTGAGGCATTTTTCCAGAAAAAATAACTCTTAATTATGAACAACGAATGTGAACAAGAGAAATGACGTAAATCTGCAACTACCGGTTGTCCTTCCCTCAATCGCAATTGTGCCATAAATGTGTCCATGGTGTCAACTGAACACACTATGTTCTGATTTGTACCCTGCAAGCATGTATTAAATTTATCCAAATAGTCGAATAGATCTGTTGAAAATGCCAGGTCACACAATTATTCATCTTGTGTAAATTTAGGAACTTTAATTCCCTGAAAAGAGAATATAAAGCACAGGTATTATTTTAAGACTGCTGAAAGAAACTACAAAAGTGTATGGACATTACAATTATTAGCATTTAAATTGGATGCTTACCTTCTTTTTCATAAATTCGGCAATCACATGATGTTAAAAGAAGCATCTTAATATAGGTCTCCTATTTAGCCGCTTAATATGACAATAGTACAGTAATTTTGAAAATTCTATTCCCAGCTCTTGCAGGAAATTTTGAATTGTCTACGTTGAAAGCATTTGATCTAATAAAATTTATGCATTTTACAACTGACATAATGTTATTTAATGTATTGGTCTAAGCCTCCCTGTAGATTATGCAGTATATGGATAAAAAGTTGGATTTAATATTGCTATGTTGTAAAAGCTTATTCAGCCTGCCAGTGAGCTTGCTCGTGCTTTCATATAGGGCACTCCGCCAGTTTCAACACTCACAAGTTTGTCCTATGGAAGCTCAAATTTGTTTATAACATCATGGGCAGCATTGAAAATGTCTTTTCCACAATTTGTGCTTTTAGGGGACACTATATCTAACATTTCTTCCAGAACATTTAGAAATACCATCAATTGTACCTCATCAGATCTGATTGCTAATTCTTCCAGGGCTAGAGAAAAAAATGTTAGTGATTTTATTTTGATCTTTAATTGTTTTTCCAAATTGCAGCCCAATTCTTCTATGTGCCTCATCACTGTATCTTGAGAGAGAGAGAGGGAGGGAGGGGGAGGGAGGGAGAGGGAGAGACTGAATAATGCAAATAAATCTACTAAAGTGGGACATAATTTCTTTGCAGCAACTAGCAAGCATTGTTTGCTAAATTTGCTTTCTCTAAATGGCTTAATATTTTTCCCAAAGTTCCGCCAGTTTATAGGAAAGTTATATAACATTCTGAATATTAGGTTTATAATGAAAGATGCTTTCATTTCTTTCAGTTTGTTTATCTAGCTTCATCTGGAACAAAAATATGCCAAATGTTAGTAGAACCATCTACAGACAATTGAATTAAGTAATTGAAATGCAAAATCTACAAGCAGCACTGATTATGTATTTGCCACACCCACTTTAGTGGTAACTCAGAACATTTTGATTAACATTTTGAAGAGAGACTTGCAATAAAGGCTTCTTCCAAATCAGGCACTTAACTTTATCTCATCTTCATCTAGAATACAAAAATATTCCTCCATCCATTCTATGTGGAACATATATCCTTTTGACATGGTACTACTACCCCTTGCCATCCTCCTCTGGACTACTAGGTCTGACTCTTGTTGTCCTTGGTCGCTAGTGCAAAGGAAATAACACATGATGGGGAAATGAGCATGTGCTGTAATCTAGGCGTAACATGGTAGTATCTGGTTCCCAAGGTCACATGTTCAAACCCAATGGAGTACAATGGAAATCCTTAGTATGTCTTCCTTCAGAAGAGATGTAAAGCCGTTGGTCCCTTGCCATAAATTTAAGGCACATAAAAGAACCTTAAGCCTCATGAAGAGGCCTTTGAGAAAAATTGAGTGGTTTTTCATGCCCAGTATGGAATGGAATGCTGAGAACTACAGCAGTTAAAAAGTGTCCATAAATAACACTCAATTTCAATTTAGACTAGCTATGAAGCCTGGTAAATCTGAAGTTAGAATTTCTATTATATTAGTAAATGACAAAGAATTTATTCCTACTATGTTGGCAATTCTGTATGCAAAGATTGATCTGTCTTCACAGGCGAGAATAGCATGACTGACCGATGTATTATAACAGTCATATTTGCAGGATGAGAGGTGAAAGTCAATACAGGAAAGCTGCCAAGCCTTCTCTTACCAACTAAGCATAGCCATGAGTCTCGAAGGCAGTTGAGGCAGCTCCCAATACACGTTAAATGCAGATAGTCCAGTGATTTTTATTACTGAAGATAGATTACTTTTAATTTGCTTAGTGGACACAAAATCAGAACTTTTTTATCATCATCATTGTTATCATTACTGTTATTGTTATTATTATCATTAATTGTATTTAATTTCATTAAACATTGCTACATTGTTGTAGGTACCTACCATTAAAACCAGAACAAGCACTTCAAACATATTAATAAAAAAAGAAAAGAAAGAAAGAACTAGCCCAGAACTTGGCAGCAGCATATGCCTCTGTTTACAGTGCAGTTGGAAGCATAATGCAAGAAGTTGACACCGATTTCTAGACCATAAATTAAATGTGGAAATCTTTCAAGAGCAGCTTCACTGGAACTTTCAAACTTAATTTTCGTAACAATATCATATAAGAAAATTTCACTCAGTTTTTTTTTATAAATAAACAGGTTATACAATTTACAACTGATGGCAGCAGTGATGTCAGGATTGTTTCACCAAACTACTTAAAATAGTAAAATGGAGACTGCAGCAAGTGATAAAGCAGCACAATTAATGTAATGTGCATTATCTCTTTCTACCTTATGATTTATGTGAGCCAAAAATCTAGGTGCAGATGGTTGCAACAGCTAATAATAACTTAAAATCAGGAGCTTGTTCGACTCAGAGAATATTGGCAGTAGATAGTTTAATTTTTTTTCTCAGTGATGGGTGGCTCCAAAGAAAGAAAGAAAAGAAAAAAAACCTGAAGACATAATTACTCTTTTTTGTAAGTTATCTCATTTAGTATGTTTCAAACTTTAATATTTGCTGAGAATAAAATATAATTAATGAAGCATTCTAATTTCAAAGAATTTTTTTTCTTGTCAAACTTTAGCTTCAGTGAGAGACAACCCAAACACAGGTATTTTTATTTTCGATCTACTTTCACTAAAAATTCCAATTCGATCTGTAACATGAGGCTATTTGTAAAATAAGAAGGCCATCAACTCCATCTAGTAAACACGCACCTTTTGTTTCAAAGCAACATTATATATTTGCTACCTTTTTTTTTAGATAATATTGCTCATACCTTATTTAGCATTAGCCAACCCAAACATGTTACACTATTCCTGCCAAAGTTAACAAGAATTCAAAATTTTACACCACACTAACATGAATGTGTATTCTATTCAGCAACTCACATAAGACTGCACAGTTCCATTTGCTTATACATGGTACAGCCATGAGTTGCTGACTGCCTTATAGATAATTGAATTTAAACACAGGTTTCTGGCCTTTCAAAAATATCATATTTAGAGTATAGCATTGGATAGTAACTAAACAGTCTATCAGCTTTCCACATACACAAAATAGGGTCTTTTTACCATCCATTTTGATCAATGGTATGCCACATACGCACCTGCTTAGTATGGTTAGTAATTATGTCTGCCAGACTGAGAATATTGTAACAGAAACCTATTTTTAGTCCATCAAACACTCTTTACTTCTTCCAAAATTAATAAAAATTATAATAACAAATTACCATCTTTCTTCAGTGCTTTTGTAACAATTCTGCCATGTAGTTTCCTTTTGATATCCACTGCGACAATTACTACTGCTTGCTACGAATTCTCCATTGAAAACTGAAAACCAGGCAGAGCTACATTCCCCCTTTCATACCTGTCATGTGGCAAAAACTTTCTCAAAGCAGTTATAAATGCAAACCACTGTAAGTGTCACAAACTTAGGTATAACAATGCCTGGCTTCGATGTAAAGAACCTGCCAACAGCATAGTGTCCACTCACACAGGTGCAACAATCACAGCTTTGATGTCAAAAGAACTTGCTGCCGGCACACATGTCCACTAATGCAGGTGTAAAAATGGATGCCATCAATCAGTTATGAATTATGAAGGAAGTCGCTCTCACTGTTCAGCGATTACGGCTGCAGGGCGTAGTCACACTGGTACTTCCTCAGGGCTGGTCGTCCCGACCAACACTATCGTAACGGGCTAGCCGATCCAGGTGTACTATTATCCTCTTTCCTTGGGGCAGCCTCTTAATGCGATTAGCATCATTTATCCGGTTTCACACAAGTTTGAATTTTGGGGCAGCATCCCTTGGTCCGGGTAGGGCGATATAGCCAAACAAAATCACCCTCCGGGAAACCTTGGCTATTTGGCCTGCCGTTCGTAACGGGTCTTCATCCGGTTGCTCGTTATCTGGATTTTTGGCGCGTTATCTTGTGCATGTTTGTGAGACTGGTCTGAGAGATCCTTCATACAGTTGACTGCTGACTATTCTGCCCCAGGAGGACTTTCAAACATCAAGTCGCATTACAAATGCAGCTCAATTTCAAATACCAAATTGGTTGGGGAAAACCCTGTGGTATCGTGGCACGCTCACATCCCAATCTTTCTGATGATTGGCCACAGCCTTCCTCAAACGTTCCTCTAGAGCTTGACGTACCGCTCAACCATATTGTCAGACTGAGGGAGGAGAGGTGGTGTGCGTGTCTTGCGCAATTCAAGTCACTCAGAAGTCTCTCTCGTCACTTTAGACTCAAAGTCAGTGCCCTGATCACAGAGTAGCTCCCACGGCACCCCATTGTGATATAACAGTTCTTCTTCTAGGCAGTTCGCGATAGTCTTGGCCTCCTGTTAGAGATAAAGTACACTTTCCAACGATTTGGTGAAGTAGTAACCCATGGTGACCAACTACATGTTCGAAAGATGCTTCCACGTTGTGCTGCTGCGTATGACCCCAGCTCCTGGTCTGTGGATCACGACTTACTGCACACATATGACAATGTCGGCACCACTTCTCAGCATCTACCATAGTCTCAGCCAGTAGTGCCGTTGTCGGAGTTTGTCGATGATTCGGTTGAATCCCAAATACCCTCCCGAAATCCCTCATGTACTTCCTCCAGCACTTCCGCAACCTTATTCCGAGGGAGAATCAGCTGGGTCTTCCCAACAGGTGGCTCCCATTATCTCAACAGTACTATTTCCTTAGTCATTAATAAGTCTCATTGAACCCAGTACTTGTACTCACTACTCCTGGATGCACTGTCCCCGCAGCTCGGTCTAGTTCCTTCCTCAACTTCTCTCAGGAGTGGCTTCAAGTTAGTGTTCGCCAGTGGCCACACTTCTCTGGGTAGGATCTTGTGGCTTGGCGTCCTGTTGTGGCTCCTTCCTTCCGATGTTCTGGTGTGAAGCTGTACTCCTGGAGCCTCTGAAGGCAATGGGCTGTCTGACCATGTATGTTCCTGAAGCTCAACAGCCAGGTGAGGGCGGGATGGTCATTCCTCAAGTGAAACACCTGACCTTACAGGTACTTGTGGAAGTACTCTGGCCACTGCCAAGAGCCCTCGCCGGGCAACACAGTACTTCTTGTCTACCATAACGCCTTGCTGTGATAGGCTATATAACCCACTTCAGGGCCATCATGGGCCTGGGGTAGGATTCCTCCAATGCCGGTGTCACTGGCTTCAGTGTCCACAATAAAGTCACTATCAGGTTGTGGAAGTCTTAATATAGGCGCATTGCAGAACGCTGACTAAAGCGACAGGAACACCCTCTTTGCCTCTTCTGACCATGTGTAAGGCCGGTACTTTTCCGCTATTCGATTGGGGGGTTTCGCGATGTTGGTGAAAACTCTGCCAAACCGACGGTAGTAGCTGCATAGGGACAGGAATCATCGCAGCTCTCATTTGTCTTCCAGACGAGGCCAATCTCTCAATGCTCGAGCCTTCTCTGAGACCGTGGGCAACCCAGATGAGGAGACTCTGTGGCACAAATTGTTCACTTGCGTGGAGAAGTGTTGGCACTCCTTTGTCTTCAACTTCAGGTTAGCTTCCTGCCGCCTATGCAGTATCTTGTTCAGATTCTCGAGATGGTCTTCGAAGTTGTGACCTATAACGATAATGTCATTAAGATATAGAAGGCAGGCGTCGTAAGTCAACCCGCTTATCAATGACTCCACGAGGTGCTGGAAGCTGGCTGGCGCATTGCGGAAGTTAAAAGGCAAGGCAGGCATAACCGTAAGTTGCCAAAGTCCTTGGTCGGTCGAGAATGCGGCCTTCTTATTGTCTCTGGGATCCAAGGCCACATGGCATTATCCTGATTTCAAGTTGAAAGTCGAGATCACTGAGCATTAGCAAGTGTATCCAGGGTGTCGTCAATTTGGGGTAAGGGGAAACAGACCTTTTTGGTGACGGAATTCAGCTTCATGTAGTCAACGCGGATGCATAGGTCACCAAGGCTACAAAAAAACACCAAGGGATATCGGACTCTTCAATGATTGCCCATAATGTCATGTCCTCCAGCACGTCTCATACCTTCGCCTGGTTTACCAGAGGAACACGTTTTGGTGGTTGCCGTATAGGTCATGCGTCTCCGGTACCGATGTTATGGTGTACTTGATCAGTGCAGCTATAATCGCTGTTCCCATCGCCAAAGACTGACTGGTATTGACTAAGTAGTTGCCAGGCCCTCTCCAGTTATCAGGTGGTGAGATGGTTAGCTGCCTTCTTCAGCAAGTATTTTATTCGGGACCCTAGATGCTGCGACGTTCTGGCTGGTTGGATCCAACGCACGACGATATTCTCGCTGCTGGCTCGCACTTCCCTAACTCCGTCATGGCCTGGATGACCTGGTTGTTGTTCAATGAGTTCAGTAGCCTCCCTACAAGACAACAGTGCCTGGGAAACACATATTTCGTTCGATGGTGTTTTCCGGTGTAGTACAAGGTTCCTTGACTATTGACCTTCCATCTGTGTTTTCCCCACCACCTCGCTTCCTGTGGGCACATCACATCGTCTCTCTCTGGGGCTCCGGAGATAGGTGCAACTGGTCTTGGCCGTGTCTGAAGATCTTTTGGCCGACGTCCCTGTCGCCTCATATTTCCTGAGGACATGCTTGGCCACGCTCATGACGATTACCCACAGGCTTAAAGTGTTCCGTCTTAATGAGCTCCATCAGTGCCTCCTTCGCCACAGGTAAGATATCGCACCAACGCCGTCAATGACTGGTAGGGCCGACTAGGTGTTCTGTCAGCAAGCCCTTCGCCGTCAGGTCTATTTGCAGTTAAGGATGTACCTGCATGTACTAGTATCCGGCAAAGTTTTCCTTGTACCCAGCCGTCTGCGATGAGGCTGATGTCCACTCTTTTCCCCAAGGCACGTAGCATCACTCCAGGTGTGGGAAGAAGGTCTCGACATGCCTCACATCATGGCGCTGCTTATTCCACTGAAGGTCAGCTTGGGGTTGACAGTCCTTCACTAGGTGACGCACCTCCCCACACCACCGAAAGGTCATCATCGTCTCGAGATTGTGTAGTGAATACTTGTCTTCAAGGTCAGCACAGCTGTTGTCTTAGTGGGCTCCATCCTTGGTGCGGCTTAGTACTGGATGGTCTTGTAGTCGCATAGCATAAGGTGCTGTCATATTAAGATGTCACAAACTTTGTCAACAAAGGAGTAGGTGGCTTCCTGGGACATGTAACTAGGTGGTATAATTATCAGGGCTTTGTCACCAGCTGTTCAAATGCAGGACTAACTCCTGTATCATGTCCCTTGGCTGTTGCAGCTTTGATTTATGCCAGACTAGTAGATTGAAGCATGGTAATGGTTCCCAAAGAGGTCTTTGAGGGCCTCTCAGATCTCTCTAGAAATCGCTGATGTCAGAATCACCTTCAGTACTTCTGGTGACCATTCCTGGTGACTTGCTATCAGTTGTGTGGCTTCCTCTTCTGCTGACCGTCGGTTGTGGGTGGCTTGATGTTTGGAGATGTTCCTTCACATCCTATCATCTTGACTTTCAAGTCTTTCAGCCTTTATATTAATTTTTCCATCATCGTGTTCAGTTCTTTTGCTTTTCCATCGCCTCTTCCCTCCAGGGTATTAGGTCATTCTCTGAGGTCTTCCAGGGTTTCAATGTATTGATCAAGGTTCTTCATCCCTCTCGAGTTTTTCTACTACATACCAGCCAGCTGTTCATCAATTTGGTTTGCTATCTCCTTCTTCAGGTTCTCTTTTTTGAATTCATTTTATTTTCTCTTCCATCTTTTCCATGCTGGATTCTCTTTTCTTCACTCCCAATTTCATTTCTTCTTCTGTCTTGTCCATGCTGGATTGCATTTTTTCTTCCATCCTCTCCATCACGCATTTCATAGTCATAATCTCAGTTCCCGACATCTTTATTCTAGATTACATCTTTTCTTTTATCATCTTCTCCATTCTTAATTTCATTTCATCCATTCTGGATTTCATCATCACTTCCATCATATTCTCAAGTTTTAATTTCATTTCATCCATTGCTGATTTCATTTTTCTGCCTGTTTTCTCCATGCTGAATTGCATTTTTTCTATTTTTTCCCCTTTTGGGTTTCATTACTGTCTTCATATCCTGACTTCAACAAGTAAAGTTCACATTGTGTCCACCTGTGTGACATTAGTTCCTGCTCATGACACCAGTGTTACATAAATTCTCCACAAATTCTCCATAAAATCTTCCACAAACTATTTAACCTTCTTTAATTCTTTTGCAGCAATTCCGCTGTATAATTTCCTTTCAAGTTTTCTAATGTAATGACTATTACTACTAGCTATGAATTTCCCAACTAAAACTGAACCCTGCAGGGCTTGTTCCTCCCTTTATATCTATCGATCACATGGCAGGAAATTTCCAGAAGCAGTCACATGTGCAAACCACCGCAGGTGTTGCAAATCCACTCAGGCATAACAATGCCCACCTTTGACATCAAAGAAACCTTCTGATAGCACATGTGTCCACATGCACTCATAACAATCACAGTTTCAATGTCAAAATAACTTGCTGCTGGCACATGTGTCCAGTAACCCAGATTTAACAATGAATGCCAACAATTAGAAAGCTTGCTTTCAAAGCAAGTCATTTACTCATTTTTGGTGATTACAGCTAAAGGGTGTACTCACAATTTTTAAAAAGCCATCTATATTAAAAATAGAAGTTGAACCCCTAATGCTAAGTTTTCTATAACAAGAGAGATTGTGATGAGGTGACGACATTGCAACTCTGCTATTTATGTAACTACCAGTCCAACAGCTTGTAGACTCATAAATCTATCAGGTGACCAAAAAAAATTCTAAATTATAACTTCTTTGAGTGTACCCACTACCTATAGACATGCACCTTTGGCCAATTTCTTATTAGTTCAAGCATTAAAAAGGAACAAATCATTGCTATTGGTAAAGTGTTTAAAGGCACATCACATCTTGAATTTTTGGAATGCCCAGTCTAAAAATCAACATCTGTAGTAGATAGGTAGAGAAAATGAATGCAACACTGGTATAGTGGCTAAATATTTCAGTTTGTAATGTTTAACTGAATGGCAAGTGTTTTCAAGCACAATGTTAAATTAATTTTGACTTGCTATTTTAAATTGCATTTTAGTTACATACATGAGATAAACTTATTAATATCTTCCTCTGTTTTTTATCAGACTTACAGTAACAACAGAGTAGTTGTCCTACATCATGTGCTTTAAGTTGAGAGTCATCCTTATTCATTTTACCTGTCTCTAAAATAGGTAAGCTTCATGAAAGATATTGTTATTATTCATCTGGCTATTGTTATTATTCTAAACATTTGAATTCCTGGCAACAGGTAGGATACTTGAAATTGGATGAAGTTAGCAAATGAGGACACAAATAAGACTACAGTAAGTTGACACCAAGAATCATAAGGCACTTTTTTCCTATCTCATGCTTGTTAAGAGAACATTCCTAGAGGCAACTAACTCACTCGTCTACAGTACCTCCATTGGGAAGTTGAAGCCTTGCAAAATACATAAGAACAACAATAACAACAATAATAATTATATTTAGTATATTGATAATGATAGTAATTAACTGTTGTATCCAATTCTCTTCAGTAAAGTCTTCAAGGATCATGCATAAGTTGAAGTATTCATCGACTGATATAATCCATCAGCTTTATGGAAAGGGTTACAAATTTCTGGAAATATTATATCTTGCTGATCAGTCATACAAATATATTTTATCTATTTATTTCATGTTTTTATTTGTTCCTAACCAACATAGTACTATTAAACAATTGAACCAATGGGTTTGATAAAACATTTATAATTTAGATAGGACTTTAAATCCAATAAAAAACAAACAAAGCAACACAAATAGGATTTGAGGGCTATAAGAGAGCAAAATTACACATAACTATGTATGAAATGTACAGGTACCACAGATAAAGAGTGTATTATAGGGTAATATTATTAACAGGAACACTTGTATTAATGAGATTTCACTATATTCATATGGATTCCTATTTAAGCATTAAAATGATACAAACATTTTTTCTGCAACAGTTAAAAATATTCAGCACTTTCAATAAACAACTTGGGTTACATGTTCTTTTGCTTGTAAATTTCAGAAAGAGAATAATAGTTAGCTAGCTGTGAAATTTCTAAATTCTGCAGCTTCATTTACATTCACTTCAACTTTATCACAAAAATTAAGAATATAATGCATATCGTAAATACCAATCATATTTATATATCCATAAGAAGTACTAAAACGTTATAATTATTTATTTTGTTACTATTTTGAAAAATTGCTCCATTTGATAGAATCATATTTTGAAAAGGGATATTTTTTCTAGCTATACTTCTTAATAATATGTCAGTAAATCATTGAAACAAGTTTAATAATATTGGATTTGTTAGAAAATAAAGGTTAAATGTTACATTTACAATTTTTGTTTTTCTGATCAATGCAAAATGAGTACATGCAAATTGGTATTTTATTACATGTATTGCTAATATTGAGCAAATATAATTCTCATAATTATTTGTGCTGCAATTTTTAAGCAGGTGCACCCAATTTCTTGCACTTATGTTGAAAACTCAGAATTAAACAGTTTAAGTACAAAAAATTCTGAAAGCTTAAAATATAAGAAAACTCCTTAGACATTTTATGTTTTTGATCTCTATGGCCTCTAGAAAGTATATGATTAATGAAGTCCCTCCTCCCACTTCCCCCATCACTCTGTGACTAATTTGGAAGAATATAGATACCTATGGTTTCTGTTCAAGGAATGTTTACTTATTTACTCACATATATATTTATTTTGGATCTATTTACAGCTAGCCACTTAAGTGGCCAAGTAATTGTTTAAAGAACCTCATTGGAAAAAGCTTCAAAAATAAAAGAAAAAAAGGGAATGAAAAAACTATATCTGATTATTTTATGGCACCCATTTAATATTGATATCTATGCTTTGATTAATCCTTAATACAACCTAAAGTTTGTTGACCTTAATTTTTGTTGCATAGTCACAATATAAACAGACAGCGTGCGTAAGGGCAAGATGAAGATTCCTGGCAGATGCAGTGCTGTTTACAGTGGCACTAATATGTGTGGGAACTTAATTATTGCTTTTATGTGTAGCTTTGTAGATGTAAGGTCATCATAATACCTACAGTTATGAGAATTAATACATTGTTTTAAACATTTCAGACCAAGTCAAATGTACATTGTATCAGCACAGGATACTGGCAGCCTCAGGATTTTTGGACAGGGGGGGAAGGTCAAGTAAGCTCATAAGGGCATCCCCATCCACTTATGCAAAATAACAAACTTTTGTGTCCAAAAATATGTGTTTGGCATGTGTGTTGTAGGTAGTATCAGAAAACATTTTATTCTCTGTGGTTGAACATATCAACATATACAATAAACATATTTTAAAAAGTGTATTTTTTATAAAATTAAACATTTTTCTCTCAATTGCTTTAGCTTAATCATCCCAAAATAAGGTGTGATTCCCAAAAGAGATATGCTGATTCGCTATTCTTATGTTATTTGCTATTTATGTTATTGTTTCATTAATTTAGAGGTTGTCTGAAGTGAAATGCCTCCTTATAATTCAATAAAATTATGCACAAAATAAAAAATAGGCAAGGAAAAAATTCTATAATTTTTTTAAATTTCCAACATTTTTTAATTAGCTATTGCTGTATGCTATGTTATGTAACACCACTGTCTTTACATTATGTTTCTTAAAAACCTAAAGTTATTAACAATATAAATACAATAGTCAATTAGAAGAAAAAACAAAATTCTCTCAATATTTTAGTATTTTGGTGTCAGATGTGGTGTGCAAGCATGAGGCAGAAAGAGCAACAGAGAAAGAGAGAGAGAAAGAGAAAGAGAGAGAGAGAGAGAGAGAGTGAATGTATATGTGTTTGCACACATCTGAGTGTGTGTGTGTGTGTGTGCGTGCGTGCGTGCGTGCACGTCTGTCTTCAAATGTATAAAACAGAAAGAAAAATTTACAAAAAGCATCCATGAGTGGCATATAAATATTGGTGGTAAAGAAAATTTCCAGATGGAACATTTACATGAATTTGATAACATAGGAAGATAATTGAGGCCTTTTATTCACCTTGCCAGGAAATTTACTATACCACTGTTTAATAATTCAAAATGTCTCGGTCATTATGGGCATGTTCTTTGTGGATAAGATGTGTTGTTATACTTTTTTATGCTTTTGTGATCTTTTCAGGAATGGTTTTGTGTCTCATATATAATGTACGTTTATGTATGCACTGTATGCTTGGTACTTATATTTTGTGTCTGCATTAATGTACCTAAGTATATTTTGCTGTTCCTCTGTGCCCGATTGAGTTACTGCTAATTATTATTATTATTATTATTATTATTATTATTATTATTTATTATTATTATTATTGCTGATTGATTATGAGTGTACTAGCTGCATTTGCATAGATGTAGATGCTCATAGTATTACTTTTTTCTTGAATTGCTATCTTAATTTTCATTAGTTGCCTACATTACATAACTTGATTTATTTTTGTTTTAGTGTGTAACTAAATTCACTGCTAAATTTGGCTTTAATTCATCTCTTTAAACTTATTTTCAAAATCAAAAACAAAATTTTCTCGTTACTCTATAAATTTGTTTTCAAAAATATAAGTTCATCATTAATCGTATTTGCAGCATTTCTAAAAGTAAGTTAAATGCTAAAAATTGAGATACTGACCATCTATTAATAATAAGGAAAATGTTTAGATCAGCAGTGAATGAGTAGTACTTTACTTTTTGTTTCTTGGTTGTTGACTAATAATGTGATGCTCTTTCTTCTTTTGCTGTCCCTAGTCGAAGGAGAAGTTCTGTCTTAAGGCAGGTAGTGCTTTGGCAACGTTGTATATTTATTAGTCTCTTTTGTTTCTCTGTTTTTAGCTCATTTATTTCTTTCATAATTAGGAATCACACAGCAATGTTCATATAATTTTAAATGTTTTGTTGCCTTGATTCTTAAATGAAAGTTGGATTCCATTAAATTTTTTTGTGTGGAACTTTTTTTTTTTTATTTTGAATGGACATTTGTTACACACTTTAGCTGAGTTGCTTATGCACTATCCAGCTTGTCTGCATTAAGTTTGGTTCCAACAAATTCGTGTTTTTTGCAAGAGAGTAATAGTTTTGAGATTTGTTTTCTGTTTTTGTTTTAAAAACAAACGAACTATTATTTTTGCACCGTCTCTCAATTATGTGTAAAGTGTGTGACAGTTCCATCATATACCTATTGGACTGTCCACACATTTAACTAATGAGTTTATATAATGACAGATCCCAAGGGTCTCTGGCCAAACTTGAAGGAGATTCTGCAGACAAGTGATACACAGCTTACCAAGCTAGATGTTGTTCTCACCTTCCAATTAGAGGTAAGTGCAGTAACTTTTAAATAAATAATGCATAGTTTTATGTGGAAATTGTTAAAATATTTATTATTATAAAATCAAAGCAATAATTTTGGAAAAATATATGCGTAGAATCAGTGCTGGAGAAGAAAGGAAAAGGGATCTGGGATGGTGTCTTTTTTTATACCAATCCAGTTGGTTTACCATTAATGTAATTTGACTATTTATAGTATGCTGAGGCAGGACTCAAATTCAATGTCCCCCACGTGCAAAACACCATTATATTATATTAGAGTGCACGTGCTGTACCTCACTAATATATTTATGTATATTACATATTTATTAATGTTTAAGTTGTAGTTGTTCCTTAATGTATTTTCTAATTTGTTTATGAATGTTTCTAAATCTTTCTTGTTCTCCATTAATATTGCAATATCATCTGCAAAGCGGAGCATATTGATATTTATCCCCTGTATCTTTATTCCAGTGTCTATTTCTTCCGTGATTTCATTTAGTGCACTCTGTATGTATGCATTAAGCAGTATTGGGGATAGTGCACATCCTTGTCTCACTCCTTTTCTTATATGGACTATTTCTTGGTTTCTCCCACAGTTTATAATTGCTTTTTCATCTTTATATAGATTATAAAACAAATTATGGAAAATATGGAATGCAGTAAATGTGAAGAACTCAAACGGAAAGCAGAGAGAAGATCTGAATGGAGAGTCGCTGCAAACCAATCTAAGGATTGAAGACTCCTAAAAAAAAAAAAAAAAAATTACATATTTACTTTGATCTCCTTAACACTAATCCAAAGTTAATTTCAAAACTTTTATTTTCTCAACTTCTTAGTTTCAACCATTTATAACTTTTACTTAATCTAGCTAGTGATCACGGCTGTGCCATGGCCAAGTGGTTAGACCATTTGCCTCTCAGCTAGACAGCCCGGGTTCAATCCCAAGTGACTGCATGTGAGATTTGTGGTGGACAAAGTGGCACAGGGGTGGGTTTTCTCTGGGTTCTCTAGTTTCCTCTGCTATTGCGTTCCACTGTGGCCATCATCATTCCATGTATCACCAGAGTGATCCATCAACATAGTATGTGGCTGCTGTAGAAGGGTTTCTGTTTTGTTGCAGGTAACATTACTTGCATCACTGGCGTTTATTTTGACTGTGTTCTCTCACTCACCCAGTTGATCACTGTCAATTAGCCTTATTCTCTTACTGTGTATTATCCACTTATCAATTGTGTCTGGTAACTGCTAACTGGAGATAACATTAAATAATAATGCAACAAGTTTGTTCAGTTCTTGACATACACAACAGAAAAATATACTGACTGTAGGTGTAAACACCTGATCTGTTATATAATAAAACTGATCATTGCTCAGGGATAGGATGCTGGGATGGCTGTAACTCTGATTCATAGCTGGATCCCCAACATATGTATAGCTCCTTCTGAATTATAAAACATTTAAAGTATAATTTCTGTTTTCATTGTGTATATTTCAAATAGCTTAGTCCCAACTTGATGTTTAATGGCTTTCATTACCATTGTGTAATTCAGGTAATTGATATAATCTTCATTTGTGTGCTATATTACTATTGTTTCTGATTAGCTTTTACTATTACCCCTCTGACTGAATATGACATAATATGCTGCATAAAGCACTTAATCCCTCCAATGTAGCAGCATTTTGATCTGGCAAGCTGTTAGCATTGGGTCTCGGCTGTTTAATAACATTGTGCAATGCACTAAACAGAGTTGATATATAAATGTGCCAAAGCTAAAATACATGATCTGGAGTCAGGATAAATAAGGAAATGTTCTATAGAAAATGTAAAGCAGTTGTTCACACAGAGGAAAACCAGAAGCTCCTGTGAGATCTCAATAAAGAATTACAGCTATTAAATACTCTTGTAAAAGAGAGAGGGAACCTTTAAGTTTCTACTGAAAAGTGCCTAAATATCAGTTCAGCTTACCAGGATGTTAATCTTCTAAACCAGGCTACAAATGATTCCCAGCAACATACCAACAGTGGAAGCTACCTTCTCTCACCTCATATTATAAAGACTTCAATGGCCATCAAAGACTAATGAAAGAAAAGCAGACCTTATGTCTTAAAATATAATAGGAATCTCAATAACAGAAGGATAGGTTTATTATAAATTTTTCAAACATAAGTCAAGAAAACTTTTACTACTTGATTCAATTATTAGACATTTTCCTACTTCTGCACATATAGTTATTTTTGCCCATTTCAGAATACTGTAAAAGTTGAAAATCTTAAAATTCATAAGTCTACTATTTGGTTATCATCAGTTTTCTTGGCAATGCATTGGTTAAATTGGGCAAAGTATGTGGAAAATATGAATATTTTGGTTTTTGCAATTTTCAATATCTATACTTATATCTTGTATTTTCAAAGTGTAAACCTTTATCCATTAGCTAAAGCATTGTATTAAACATTAAAATATATTTTTATTATTTTTTGCTTACAAACCATTTTTGCTCTTTAAAATGCTCCCTGTTTTGCAGCTTATATCTTGTTAGATTGAATACTTTAGGAGGATTTCAGGGATTAAGGGTTTAAAAATGCATATCCACTAGGTTAAAAACTATTAAACAGTTCAGCTAAAGTTAAATATTTGTATAATTCACATTGAGAGGTTAAAAGATTCAATAACATTTATACAAATATATTTTCGACTTAATAATTAAAATTAAGCTATACATATTAATTGTTTTTTAAGTTTGAATACTAAACCCATTTATAAAATTTGGAAAAGATACAATAAACAGTAGGCTATAAGCATAAGTCCATATTAGCATATAAAAAGTGATTAATTACAAATAAGAAGCTAATATTTTAACAACAGTTTGACTCATTTAAACACTATGTGCACTATGTTCGGAGTATATCATAAAAAATTCAAACAATGATAAGAATTTTTTTTAAACTTTATTTTAATGGATAATCTTAAACTCTATTTATATGAGTATAGCATTTTGTTACTGGAAAATTTAATTATATGACGATAGTGAATAATCACTATCATGTTCTTCATCTTGTAAAAAATAGCATTACCTTGTTATACAGAGTGTTTTGAAATTACACGAAACCAAGATGTAGATGTTTCTCTGGTCCTATGCAATTAGACAATTTAGTTTTCAACACAAATAGAAATGCTTGAACAAAATGCCTCATAATCAGCATGGATAAGGCAGTTAACCAGCAAAAAGTCACATGCCTGTCCCCACAACCAGAAGTAATACAGATATCTTGGGAAGCCCTGCATCACTTGCTTTCACAGTGTGTTTGTGTACATGCTGAAAGTCTGTACAATGTTTAGCTCACATTAAGCTGTTTGTTTTATGAAACCCACTGAAACAGCTGTATGTTTAGTTATTTGTTTATTCTTCCAATACATTTTATCATAACAGACAATGAATGAAAGAAATGAGCGTAAAAATAAGCTGGGATACATACACTGCTAGTACTATGTTCTACACATATTTACATATTTAAGGGATGTGCAAAATGGGAATGAAAGTTTAACTTATTTGTATGTATTCTTTTGAAAATTTCACTATAATTGCTTTATTTGTTTAAAATGTAAAAAAAATGCATTCATATAGGACAGATAGTCTTAGCACCATAATTTTTTTTTATAAAGCTTAGTGTGTAAAATAGTGCATAATCAAAATGACTCATGCATGTCATAATTTGAAAAAAAAAAATTGGTTGCACTTTTTACACTTGGAGCCTTGAATCACAAACCAAAAATTATGAAAAGATATTTTAAATAAATAGAATGAGGGAGCTGTGAAATTATTTATAAACCTATAAGAACATATTTTCCTTGAAATAAACCACATTTTAAAACAACAATTATTACTTTTGCAAAAATTCTGCAGTACAATTTTCTCTCATTGCTTTGACACAATTTCTACATGCTGTCAGCTCACAGTCAAAACTGGGTCACCTACCTTGTAGCTCTTCCTTTTATAGCTGCAGATGATGTTCAAGAGAAATTTACAGAAAAACTGACCATTATCTCACATGTCCATTGCATGTAGGTTGCACACTCCAAGGCTTTCAGGTAGTGCCATCCCTCTTCATGTGTTAATTTTATGGCAGCTGTGACAATCAGTGTGGCTGCTGAAAGGAAACCAATTCAACATGTGCACTAATCAACTAACTGTACGCTTTCTTAAGCAAACTGCTAACACACATGTGACAAAATGGTGCAGGGGTGGGTTTTCTCTGGGTTCTCCAGTTTCTCCTGCCATCACATTCCACAGTGCTCCATCGTCATTCATGTATCACCAGTGTCATCGCCTGCGGTGCTATAAGTAATAAAAGTGGGCATTAAAACACTAAAAAAAAATTAAAGATTATGGGCTAACAATCACACCTCTTTCTCCTCAGGGTTCTCATGCTGATCAGCACCATTGTTGCAAACTAGATTATCCAAGTGTGCTACTAGCCTCTTCCCTTGGGGCAGCCTCTGGATGCAGTAGACAAAACTATTAATTCTCTTCACAATAAGGAATAGCCCTTGCCATGGTTATTGAAGTTTGGGGCAATGGTTTGTTGGCCTGGGTAGGGTGATACAGCCACATCAGATCACCCTACTGGAAGCCTCAGCTGTTGGCCTGCCAGTTGTAATGGACCTTCATTTGGTCAGTCGCCATCAGGATGTATAAACAGGCCATCTCATGAAGTCCAAGATACTCCATGTAGTTGACCGCTGGTTGTTTTGCCCCAGCAGGACTCCCAAACAGCAGGTTGCATGGTAGATGCAGCTCTCTGCCAAAGACCAAAATGGTGGGTGTTAACCCGGAGGTATCATGAGAAGTAGCCAACAAGAAATGTGACACCCTTACATCCCAGTGTCTCTGGTGATTGATCACAACCTTCCTCAAATGTTCCTCTAAAGTGTTGATGTACCACTCAACCATGCTGTCTGATTGTGGGTAGAGAGTTGTGCACATCTTGTACATTCCAAGTCATGCCAGTGTTTCCCTCCTCAGAGTGGAGTCAAAGTTGGTGCCCTGATCATGGTGTAGCTGCAACAGTACCCCAAAGTGACACAACAGTTTTTCTACAACCAACTTGTGATGGTCTTAACTTGCTGGTATGGGATGGTGTACATCTCTGGCCATTTGGTGAAGTAATCCATGGAAATCAATAGATACCTCTTCTGTTTGACATAGGGAATGCTAGCTATTATAATTGCTGTGCTTTAAAGGGTGCTCCCATGCTATACTGCTAGATGCAGCTCTGGTTACTGGATTGGGGTGACAAATTGCTGCACACACATCTCAACCTCTGCTCATAAACTCAGACAATAGAGTTTTTCAATTGTTTGTTTTGGTCCCAGATGTCTTCCTGAAGTCCTCGAATGCACTCCCTGCAGGACTTCTATGATCTTAACCTCAGGGAGAATTATCTGTTTTCTATCTGTATCTTTGCTTCAGTTGACTACGATAATCAAACAGAACTCCTTTCAATGTCTCAATTAATCCCATTGTGTCCCGTAGGACTTGTACACACTGCACCTGGATGTCATTCTTCCCAGTTCGGTCTAGTCCCTACCTTAATTTCTCTCAGGAGTGGACCAAAGTCAGTGTCTGCCAGTTACTCCCTCCTCGGCCTATGCACCATACCATCCAGTTGCAGGCACAGACAAAATAACATGAAAAGCTGTGGCATGCTCTTTCTCCTCAAACTTGGTCCAGTGACTGCTCCCCTCAGTACAGGTTCGTCATGACTTAGCATCTGCTTCTTCCTTTCCTATATCCTGATGTGAAGTTTTACTCTAAAGCCACTGAACCTAACAGGCTGTCTGGCCCTCCAAGTTCTTGAAAACCTACAGTCAAGTAGGCTGGAGTGGTCAGTCCTCAGGTGAAATGGCTGACCATACAAGGGCACCAGCGCCTTTGCTATTGACAGCTCTCACCTTGTAACGCAGTATTTTCTGCCTTGGAAAGCGCCTTGTTGTACTGTGTAGACTATTACTCGTCTGGCCATCCTGGCTGGAATACAATGTCGCCAATATCGGTGTCACTAGCGTCAGCATCAAAAATAAAGATGCCACCGGGTTGTTGTAACCCGAAAATAGATGTACTGCAGAGTGTTAATGTATGATACCTAAAACATACTGTGTCTCTTCTGATCACATGTAAGGCCAGCACTCTTCCGTTAGACTAGTGAGGGGTTTCAAGTGCGAACCAGCAGTAGTAGCTTCATAGGTCAAACTTAACAGCTCTCGTTTGTCCTTCGCGCAAGGAAAATCTCTCACTGTTCGAGCCTTCTCCAGATCTGTGGTCACCCCCGAAGTTGAGACTATGGCCCAGATAGTTGAGTTACTTGCAGAAGTCTTGGTAATTCTGTTGTATTCAGCTTCAATTTATATGCCTGCAGCCTCTGCATATCTTGGTCAGGTGCTTCAGATAGTTTTCCAAGTTGTTGCCTATGATGATGTCATTCGGATAGAGCAGGCAGATGTCGTAAGTCAACTCTACCATCACTAATTCCATGAGTAAATGGAAGGTGCAGAAACCAAAGGGCATAACTGTACATTGTCGAAGTCCTTGGCTTGTCGAGAATGCAGTCCTCTCCTTGTCTCTGACATCTTCAACTACTTGACAGTATTCTGACTGCATACTCAAAGTTCAGAATTGCTGGGTACCAGCAAGTGTGTCCAGTGTATCTTCAATCTGGGGTAAAGGGAAAAATTCCTTTCTGGTGACGACATTTATCTTTCTGTAGTTCACACAGAAGTGTAGCCAGACGTTCTTCTTCCCCACCAAGTCTACAGGGGAGCTCAAAGGGCTGTCGGGCTCTTCAATGATAACCCTAGATTTCATGTCCTCCAGCATGTCACATACATCCACCTGTTTCACCAGAGAAATATGTCTTGTTAGTTATCAGATAGTTCAGGTTTCTCCGGTGTCAATGTTATGGAGTAATCAGCCTGTGCGGCCATAACAGCTGTTCCTTTGGCTGAAGACAGATTGGTATTGTGTCAGTAGGCGCCGGACGTCTCCAGCTGTGAAGTGGAGAGATGGTTCAGTAAGTCTTTCAACTGTGGTACTGTGATGGGCACATCACTCCTCGCGGCCACTTCTTCCCAACATGAGACTAATGCCTGGGACAGCATAACATATTCAGTAGTGTCTTCTGGTCCAAATCAATATTCCTTGTCCGCTGACCCTTCAGGTGAGCCTTCACCATCACCTCGCTTCCTGCGGGCATAACTACATTGTTCCTTAGAATCACCCTGCAGATCTTCAGATTTTGGTGTGTGTTTGCAGCCACAGCTTGTCTCGGCCGAGTCGCATGATTTTCCGCGACTATCGTCTCGTGGCTCCTCATAATATGCTTTCCAAGTACTACGACGAATACCCACAGGTTCACAGTGCTCCATCCCAATGTCAACTCCAGCAAGGTCTCCTTCTCGTAAGGTAAGATGTTGCCCGATGCCATTAGAATAAGGTAGGACCGACTGGGTGTTTGTGGTGTCTGCAAGACTTTCACCACAACAGGTCTGATTACAGTCACGGCTTCACTGTGTCTATTAGTATTCGGCAGAGCTTTCCTTGTATCCATCAGTCTGTGATAAGGCTGTAGTCCACTCTTTGCCTAGGGCACGAGCGTCACTTGAGGTGTTGGCGATGACGGCCCCAACGAACCCCTTAGTTGTCTTCTGCTTGCTGATCAGCTTTGTAGTGGACAGTCTCTTGCTACATGTGCTGGTTGGCCAGCACACACCACCATCAGGCACTGTTGTATCTCGACAAGACAATGCCGTTGATAATGGAGTAGATTGCAACAATTCCCTGGTTGCTGCAGCGTCGACTTGATGTGACTAAGGTATGCTGCAGCCAAGCGATGGTTCCCAAATCAGTTTTTGAGGGCTTGTCAGATGTCTCCAAAAATTGTCAACATCGGGATCATAATCAGAACTTCTACCACCCATGCCTGGATGCATGTTATGAGTTGCGCAGCTTCCACCTCTGCTGACCATCAGTTGTGGGTGGTGATGGCATCGAACTGATGGTGGAGGACTTCTAAATCTGACAGTCCAGGTGGCTTGATGTGCATGGAGGTCTTCGCACTAGTTTCAAGAGGTGTATGCTGTTTTTAATGTTGTGGGTGGAGTTCCAAAAATGATATGCTATTGCTGATTTTTCTGTGTGTTTATGCTTTGTGTGCCTAAGGTCTTCTTTGAAACACATTTAGATTTTACTTTTAGTTCTTCCCATATATATATATATATTTTCTTGTAATCTTTGCAATTGATTTTGCAAATTCCTGGTTTCTATGTGGAGGGTGTTTCATCAGATATGCTTGATATAATTAGTTTTTTATACTGTGTCTGTATTGTGGGACCAGCATTATATTATAGCCATTGAAGATCTTTTCAAATTTTGTCATGTACTTCAGGTTGTAGGCACATTTCTTAACCTTTTTCTGTGTTTTTCTGCTGCTGGAGGGGTTAAGTCTAATACCTAATTCTTCTTTTTGTTATTTATCATAATGTTTGCTTTGCATAGGGAAAAAATTTAAAGTGATAAGCACTATTATTTCAATGCTCTTATCACCCTAACTACTACCTTATATTGATATGCACCTGATTATTATGCAAATAAAGCTCATTTATATCTACCAAATAAGATTCCATTCTAATTGAATAATTTAGAAAGAAATAAGATTTTCTGAAAAAGAGGTATTATACAGGCTGATTCAATAATACTTTTACAACATTTGGGAATGTATTTCTTACATCAGAACAAGAAACAGGTTCATATAAAGATATGCTTAAAACCCTTCATTTTTGCATTATTAATCTATTAATGAAAGTTTACATTCAACAGCTTTCCAAGTCCAATCCAGCAATTTCATTTATATATGCACTAATTCTTAGTAGGCTATGACCCATTTTACCTTGCCCAGTTGGCCTTGCATTGCCATGTCTTTTTGTATACATTTGTTGTTTATCAGTGTGACACTTTCTCCCAGCATGCTGTCAGGTGTTGTCTATAGGAACTTCATTCAGAACACACTCCCAGACTTACTAGAAGATGTGCACCTGCAAATAAAAAGAAACATGTAGTTTATGCATGAAGTAGCATCCAGTACAATTTAGTCTCATTTTCGAGATGCATTGCCTGGTATCTACCATGACAGAGGATAGTTGGAGGACCAGTCCCATGTCTGGCATGTTTCCTTGTTGAGAACCTTTGGATTTTTACAATTTCGATTTAAACAATTGGTTTATGCAGCAGAAATCCCAGATTAATCTACGTGTCATGGAAGCCAGCAAAACCATACACTACTGACAGGGAGTATTTGAGTGAATGCATGTTTAGATACAACAGGAGGACATTTCAATCATTTGCTAAGAGCAGTGTTTGTCCTGAATACTCCATTACAACATCAAATTTATAACAATGTGTCACATTAAAATGTTTGATAACAATATTTTGAACCTCAGTAAATTAAACGTGTAGGGTTTTGGGACGTCTGTTTATATGAACATTTTTTCTTGTTAGAATGTTGGGAAGCAGTTTCCAAACTTTGTAAAAGTATTCTTGAGTCATCTTGTATAATTACCCAGTAACAATTTATTTTTGCTAAAAGTTTTGTGCGTGAAAGATTGTTTGCAAAAAGTTTCTAACCTGCATTCCCAATGTTAAATGTTGAATCCATTAAATTTACAGTTTACTACTGGTGAGCACAGTTAAATAACTACTATTTCTGCTCTTGTTATTAGTAATGCCCTCCTTTTTAGAGTAAATCACTGAGATGACACAGTAAATGTTTTTAAATAAAGCAAAACCAGATAAAAGTTGTTCCAACTCATCCAAAAGGGATATCTAACAGTACCTCACCAAAATATTAAAAGTTTAAGATAAGTCATATGTCATTCTGTTCATCCTTTAAAATTTATAATATAGGACATGTCAACATTTAAACTGTATGTACATAATTTACAAAATGTTTGTTTGCAATTTATATTTAAACTCTTCCACGCTATAATATGCATTCGCTGTTAAGTAATTTATAATTGTGTTAATGGCAACTTTAGTGTTACCAATTTCTTTTATTTATTTTGGTAATCTGTTATATGGTTCTTTTCCCATGTTTTCCAAGTCCCTATTATTTAATGTCTCTTTAAGTACTCAGCAACTTCATTCTGTAGAAAAAAACTCTCTAAAAGAGATGTGAGTATCTTTAAGAATAATATAGCTTCAATGTAATTGATGTTGCAAAGTGCTCTCTGTAATTGATGTTGCAAAGTGCTCTCTGGAAGAATCTTTCATGTTGCACTGTCTATATAAACATAATGAACAAACTGATTATATTATCTGTACTTAAAGCCTTCCGGGGAACCTTTAAAACCTGCATAATCTGGATGATAGATATTCTAAAACTTCTTTTTAAGTCAAAGCTTGAATTTATTTTGTGTGGCAACTTAAACATAGTTATCTTGATAGAGACCAATCAAAAGCAACAAATTTGTTTACTATATGATCATATAATCTTATGCATACAGTTAATTTCACAACTAGAATTAAACATTTCCAAAACACCAGTTGACAATGTTTTCATAGATATGCATAAAAAGGAGCACCATGAAAAACAACCTTTTGTTAATGGACTTGCAGACCATGATGGACAGCTAATCAAAATTGATTAATATACTCTTAGTTCCAGAAAAGCAATAATATAACCAGTTTTAGAATCATAAATAGGGTGTTTTAAGGACAAGCTGTCTGAGGAATCATACGAAGAGGTATACAATTAAATAATATAAATGATAAATTTAATTTCTCCTTAAACACCTTTGTAAGAATGCATAGCTCTAGTTTTCCACTCCACATAAGACATCTGAAAATGACTAGCTAATACAATGCAAAAGAAAATCATTCACATTTAAAAGAGAAATTTACTTAGCAATTAGGGAAAGCAACTGCAGTAGATATATAAAATGTAAAGAATAATTCTAAATAAAGGTTATAAATGCAGCCATAAATCTTGTTATGAAAAACAAATATATTTATGACATGAGCCTAACGTCATATGGAGCTAGATAATTAAGAGACTGGTAAATTTTGCTCAAACATAATATAAAAGAACTTACAGTAAGCCAAAGTGCATTTAATGAAAATTTCAGTTCATACCTATTGGAATCCTGTTTGGAAATCTCCATATCTTTAGAGACATTACCTACAAGAGCAATGAAATAGAAAAGTAGTACAATCCCTCAAAAGCAAATATTCATCAGGATATGATGAAATAACTACAAAAATATTAAAATGATGTGCTGATATTATTTGCAAACTTTTAAGTCCTACATGCAACACATTCTTTTTAACAGGAACATTTCCAGACAGCTTAAAATATTCATTGCTAAAACATAATACAAGAAAGCTTGCAAATGTCAAACCCTAGGCCAGTACCTATAACTTTTTCTTTTGTTTATTGCTTAACGTCCTTTAACCTGGTTGGTCATATCTGACGATGTACCTTTACTTATAGCATTTTTCAAAATATTTAAAACAATTATGTTTAAATAATTTATCACCACCCAGATAAATATATTTTAGTAAAGAAACAGTTTGGATTCAGGAGGAATATATCATTCAATGATGCCACATTCAAGTTATCTAATGGGGTTCTTGTATTCTTTAATGACACTAGGAATATTCGGTGATCTGCCACAGGCATTTGGCTGTGTTATTCACAAAATACTTCTATTACAAAAATCACACTATGGTACTAGGTGCAAAGGGTATCAATGGATTACATCATATGTATTGAACAGAAAGCAAACATTTATAATAAATACTTCAAATAATAGCAGGGTATGCTCTGAATTGTCCTGAAATAAGGCAAGGTGACCCACAAGGTTCTGTTCTTGGTCTCTTAATTTTAATGTATATTAATGCTCTAACTGGAATAATAAACAATCATGCTTGTCCAGTTCTTTTTGTGTATTATACAGGTACCTACAAAATAAATCAACTCCTAGAATCATCTAATAAAATCTTCAACACAAAACTAATCAGTTTGAAAGTAACAAAATTCATATTATTTTGAAAAAACTAACTACATTAGTATTTGCACAAAGCACAAAGTATCTGAGACTTAAGGGTAGTATGTGAACATAATCAAATAGCAGGAGCAGGTAATATAAAAATCCTGCTTATTATCAACCATAATGTGAATTTGGAACAATATATTGTACATATACTACCCAAACTGAGCTATCCGTGTTTTGCAATCAGATTATTAATGCACCCTATAAAGTAGAGCACTTTAAAATCAGCTTGTTATGCTTATTTTCATTCATTAATGATATATGAAATATTATTCTGGAGAATTTCAATAGATTGCAGAAAAGTGCTTATTATTCAAAAAAAGTTAATAAAAATAATGCCAAGGGCAAGATGGTCAGCTCACTACAAACTACTGTTCAAAATGTTTGTAATTTTACTATTAGGCTGCAAATATTATTCTGGACATATGTATTTTTAATAGGTAAGTCAGAAAAAGTTCACAAAAAAGGCAGATATTAATACGAGGGTCATACTGAAAGTCACGAGCAACCCATTGTAAAATTTTAAATTTCAACAATGTAACGAAACGAATTGCAGGATCGTAATCTACAGACTTTAAGCCACATGTTGACATATTGTGACGTGATTATCTTCTATCACGTGACCACAGACAGTGTTTGAAAAATGGCTGACATTGATGTTTCGTTTCGACAGTGTGCTGTCATTGAATTTCTTGTGAAAGAAGGAAAATCTGCTCCTGAAATTCATCTCAGACTTCAATGTGCGTATGGAGGTGTCTGCATGGGTGCCAGCAGTGTTAGAAGATGGGTGAAACATTTCAAAGATGGAAACACGAATCTGCAAAATGCGCCTCGTAGCGGGGCATCCTTGAACTGCCTCTACAGAACGCAACAAGGAAAGAGTTGATGAGCTCATTACAGGAGATAGGCATTTCACTGTGAATGAGATTGCTGCAAAACTTGGAATAGGACATAGTGCAGTGCTAGAAATGATCCACAGCTTGGGTTATCGAAAGGTCTGTGCCCATTGGGTCCCCCGTTTATTGACTGAAGACCACAAACTTCAGAGAAGAACCATTGCACAAAACCTTCTTCAGAGATTTCATAATGAAGGTGATGAATTTTTGACATGTATTGTGACTGGAGATGAGAGCTGGTTCCATCACTATGAGCCAGAAACAAAACGTCAGAGTATGGAATGGCACAACTTGAACTCACCATCGAAGAAGAAAGCGAAGACAGTGCAGCCTGTAGGAAAAGTTATGGGAAGTGTCTTTTGGGATGCACAAGGTTGCATTCTGGTTGACTTTCTTGAACCTGGACAAACCATAAATTCTGCCCGCTAATCAAGACACTTCTGAAGCTCCGTCGGGCTTTGCGTGATAAACGCCCTGGAAAGAGGATCATCCTTCAACAGGATAATGCACGTCCGCATACGGCCCGTGCCACTATGGAGAAGATCAGGGCATTAGGGTGGGAAACTCTTCCACATCCTCCCTACAGTCCCGACTTGGCACCCTCCGACTACCATCTTTTCGGTTCTGTGAAGGAGCAGATGCGTGGCCAACGCTACGAGACGCTGGAGGATATTCGGAAAGCAGTGCGTCAGGGTCTGCGGGCAGCTGGAACGGAGTTCTATCACAAGGGCATTTTCAAACTTGTAGAACAATGGGGAAAAATGTGTGCAAAACAATGGAGACTATGTCGAAAAGTGAAAGAAAGTCTGTAGATTATGATGATGTATTTGGTTTGGCTTAAAAATAAATATTAAGATTGTAAAACAGTGTTGCTCATGACTTTCAGTATGCCCCTCGTAACAGAGGACTTAGTAGACCACAAATTATTTGCAGTCATTTTAAAAAGATGTTTACTACAGGATATAGTTTAATTTAATTTACTTCCATCACCCAAAAAGAAATTGGATATGATTATGAGTAAAAAGAAGTTCACAGAGGAGGGCTTCATTCAATCATAGAATAGTGACAATAATTAATGTACTGTTGTAAATGTAATAAACATGAATACTATAAGAAAGCATACAGTATGAGTTGGTTGGAAACAGTCATATAATTGTAGTTTATGCCAAATTGACACTTCTGAAAAATTGGATATCTAAGTTAATCTTTGTAAATAAATATATTAATAATTAATTATTATCAAGTAGATTCAAGAAATATAATTTCTGATATGATCTATAACACAGAGCTGAACTACTGAGTCTAATTTCAAAATAGGGTCCACACATTGCAATGTTGTGTGTGTGTGTGTGTGTGTCAACGTCAACTGGATATGCAAATGGCTACCATACCTACAAGCTGCATGCATGACAGTTGTGTATCTTAGAAGAGTACAGCATTGAAGGATAATTAGTGAAAGTAACATAAATTTCTATAGCAATTTCATTAGTTTTATTCCTTATTTTATATATTGTTTATACTCAGTAGTAGAATAGGTTTATTAGGTGTTGCAGTGTCATTTAGGATAGATTTAATATAATACGATGCTTATAATTTCTTTTGCCTTTGTTTAGTCTTACATAATGGATATTTATGACTGGGTAGGTTGCAGGTGCTTTCAAACCTAATATTGCCAAGCAAAGCAGTTTAGGGAAGCATGTGAATATATACTTTTATTCATTAACTACACTTTTAAAAACACTCTCCATAAGAAAGGAAACATCAGATTTCTCAATGTTTGAGCTCTGAGTGCTATATACCTATATATCCAAAAAGAGAGAAACACATTTTGATTGCATTTCTCCCTCAAACTCTCTTTGATCTGCAATATGAGTAGAGCAGCTGGTATAATTGATAAATTGGTATTAAGCAGTTCCAAGAAATACTTCTGAAGCCTTTTCATTTATATTACATCTTGAACATGGGAGTGGAATATAATTTCATTAGTTTCCCGCTCCTTATCTAATTTTTTTCTTGAAATGATTTATCCAAGCATGAGATGTATAAAATTTCTAATTTTTGTTATGTAGCCCTAATGAAATTTTGAAGGAAAATAGTCATAGGTTTTCATCAATCTCATTGATTAGGTATTCTACTTTCCATAAAGTGAGAGAATAGTTTATACATGTTTTCATTTTATATTAAAGAGATTTAGAAATTTACTAGTCACTTTTTGCTCCAAAACAAAGTATCATTTTGAAGATACCAGACAAAAGTTTTTACAAATGCCGAAATAAGGAATTTCACTTAATATTGCCTGCACTCAGGTAGAAGTTAATGGATTTCCTGTTTTAGAAATTGCTGCTATTTGAGTTTTGCTTTTTGCTGAACTAGCATGACTACTGGAACCAGAGGAGTTTAAGGGAGCAAGTTTCCATTACTGGATTCCTGTGATTCAGATCGATAATGCTCCCCAATCCTCAACATCGCTTGCAATTGGAAAATGTGTAAATGAATTTCAGGATCAGTAACACAGTTCTTTTCTGTTTAACAAAGGCATTTGACTGCAAAGTCTATATATACTTATAAAAATGAGGAAGGTATGGTACTAGAAGAATATCACAAGTCTGGATTTAATCATATCTGAAAAACAGATTACAGCATGTTGTAATAAATCATAAATAATAAAGGGATAGTATTAGAAGTTAAATCAAAATTTGAAATTGTTACGCAGAACCTCTGTAAGTCTCAAAATTGGGCCCATTATTGTTTCTAATAGATGTTATTAATCTTTTTGAATTAGTAGAAAGGAATGGAAACTAAGCAACAGTTTATGCAGATGATATGATGATAATTAAAGGTGAATCAGTAGCAGTAGTGGAGGGTAAAGCAAATGCTTTACTCAAAATAAATAAAGCAATATTACTCAAACCTAGAAATGATACTAACACCCAAAAAATAATTGAAATTATTTAGTGAGTCAATTTTGTAACACTACATCACTTACTTTAATTAATGGAAGTACATAACTTCTAAAGCATATTTTCCATTAATAAGCATAAGTGATATGTTACAAAATTGACTCACTAATTAATTTCAATTGATAGAACACAATTGTCACAAAGTTCACCATATATTAGTAGTAGCCCAAAAAAACACCCCAGATAAATTTTGGATTATGAAAGTGTAATAAAAAGAATGTTAAACTTGATATTGAAGGAGAAATAATACCTGAAATTGAATACACAACTTTTCTAGGAGTAATAGTAAATAAACATTTAAACTGGAAACCATATTTAAATCACATAACCAAGAACATAAACAAGGGCATATATAATGAGGGAAGTAAGAAAAACTATGGATAGCGAACCACACTAACAAGTATATTATGCTTTCATATTTTCACACATAAGGTATGCGATAAGCTATAGCGAAATATTTCAGTTCAGAAATGAAAAATATGTTTAAAAAAAAAAAAAAAAAAAGCAATTAGAGTAATAGAAAATGTTAGTAGACAAACATGTAGGTTATTTTTAATCATTTTGATATTTTAACTATTATATAAAATATACTTTGCAAGAAGAAAAGAAACCAAAAAATGCAAATGCACAGTCCAGCGTATGGAAATGTGCCAATATTTGGAACAGCTGTTTAGGTTGTTAGGTGAATGGTACCACTCCTCTGCCAGTCCCCAGTTCAAATCCCTGTCAGCTTATAGCAAGGTGTGATTGGTAATGTAAGCTTGCCCTTTGTTTCATGATGGCAAACCAGAGGCCCAGACAGTTTTGGGTGAATTGAAACATATATCTCAGAATGCATCTTAAATTGATTATATTATTAATGGCTGTTGAGGAGAGGAGCAAAAGCCTATGCTATGTGAGTAATAAGAATGCCAACTTCTGCATATTTTTCAGAGGAAGGAGATGAGTGATGAAGCAAATTTATGTTTTGTTATAGGTATATAAACTTGATACATATTTATTTAAAATCATGCCCTTTCATTATAAAATAGGTTGCCTTGCAAATTTTATGATCAGTAAATGCAAAAAATACCAAGCATTCCTAAAACATGTTTTCTTAAAGTAAACAAACATAAGGGGGAAAACATAAAGACAATCATGGGATTAAAGTGAGCTAATGTTCTAGTAATTAATTCATGAACCCCTCTTCCTTAACGCATCCATTCTGCCAGGAAGTGGTGTTGACAGTCATTCCCCTCATGTTAAATTGCATTCTTGACTCTCCCCTTGCACTACTCACTTTGGCCATACCTTTTATTCATCAGTCATTTGCTTGCATGTCAGAATTGAATACATACCAATAGGATATTGGCAAAACCAGGACTTGTGTGGAACTTAAATGATGAAAAGGTTCTGCCAACATTAAATAAACATTAAAGAATCACAACAAAACACATAACAGTATTGGCACATTACATGCACCAGATTTACAAATGCATAATTCAAGAAATAATTTGAGGTACACTAAACAAGAGTGTATAAGAAACCCAACACACTGTGTAAGAAACATAGCCAAAGTCCTGTTTAAGAAATTGCCAGATGGTGTAAAAGTGACAAATAAAACTAAATGTCTTGTAAAAGAATGAAAGATATGCTTAATACAATATGCCTGGAAGAACTCAAAAGCAGAAATACATAATAAACAGCTTTTTTGAATATATGTAATAAAACTGATACTGTGACATGTCCTTGTAATATTTGTATTCAAAGGGTCAATATATTATCTTATCTAATATTATCAACCACGCGAATCACTTTTGTTGTCATAATGCACCCAGATTTCTTCATAATTGGTTTCAATGAATTCTATCATATGTTGGCATAGTTACCTTTCCTTTCAGTTTATGTTTGGAGTAGAATAAAAACATGTTTCAAGGAAATAATTGAACATTAGTTCAGTAACATTAATATGATTTACAACTGCGGCACTACTGCCAAGACACATTGAGACTGTTAGATTTATTATGTAATAAACTCTAAAAATCTTATTTCTTTTACTTATTAAAAGACAATCAAGATCTTATCTCTGCATTCACCCCTGTACCTGCCAACTGTGCAAGTAGATGGCACACTCTATCCCCAATCCCCACACAAAGTAAAAACAGCATGCTAACTGATGCTTTCTGGATATACATAAATGTAACACACTCCAATGTAATCCTGTGGACATGTCTGTAAAAACATACTTCCTCTGGGCAGAAGGGGCCTGGAACATACATCTTGGCAGGGGTGCTACTCCCTGGATTGGACTAAATGTGCTGAGTATACCAAATTGCTGCCCTAAATTATCATTGAATTATAAATCATTTCGACATTGTGATGTGGATCAACCCAGAAGGAGATGGCAAGATAACTTAATATAGAACTCTGTGATTAGAACTGATTACACAGGCCTGCAAATAATTTTTTTTTTTTTCTACAGCAGAGGGTTAAACGATATGCTTTCCATTTTTTTTTTTTTTTTGTATCACATATTGCTTTTCTGGCATGCAGAAAGGAAATATGTAATTTTTTTCCTTTATTTCTAGTTTCTAAATACAATTTAAAATGCATATCATGCACACTAAGAAAACATTTCAATTCTGGCAAGTAGAAGGGAAATATGTAATGTTTGAATTTGTTTCTGGCTTTTATGTACAATTTAAAATGTAGGAAAGGTGCAAACTAAGGAACAATCTAAATTCTACAGATATCACAGATTACACTGAACTAGAAAATTTCAAACACAACTTATGAATGTCTTTTCTCCTCTGATTTGTTGAAAACAAATGTTAGTTGAATTGCATTTGTGGTCCTGCTGAAGGTTGTCTCTAATTAATCACTAGCAGTATTTGGCTAACATGGAGACATTTCATCGACCCTGATACTTGTATCCATCTCCTTTATATCCTGTTGGAATGTCTTTCCATGATATTTATTTAATGCACTAAAGTTTTCAAGTAAAAATTCAAGATGAAAATGCAGAAAATTCAATTTAACACTAGAACTGTCAAGCAGTCATTTTGACTGATTTTTACTTTTTAGTACCCTGTTTCTACTACAACTGTTAACTCCCATTATTTATTGTATGTTTCTTACTTTTTCAGAGTTATTATACAAATTGTATATACAGAATTATATTTCATTTGATTAAGTATTTTTATTTTTAACACAGTTTATTCTTAAATTTGGCAAGCGGTCATTTTGACCGCTAATATTTATACTGTCACCATAATCAGATTTATAGCATTATATTGTTAAAACAATCTCTTTTTAGTATTACACTGTTCATGGCTGTTGTGTCGGCAGTGGAAATTCAAGATAAATACATAGCAATAGGCTCAAATGGTTTGTGATTACTCATCATACAGATTATTTGAATAGTATCCTGTGAAGAGTGGACATGTCTCTGTCATTTGTGTCTGCAACATTTTCTCACAGATAAGGAAATTTAAACACTTTACAATGATATTCCTGAAGACCTATCAACTTATTGGAATTAAAAGATGAACCTGTTACAGAGGATCATGTGCAGTAAGAATATCATGCATTAGATCTTCTGAGAGTTCCAACAGCAAAGATGAGCTATTTGAAGTTTTGTCTGAAAATCTACAAACTGAAGGTATTATTTATTGACAATTGCTTTTTGAATTTTGTTTTCTATTTGTTATGAAAGAATGAAAATTGATTTTTATATATCCTATTTTCTCAGAAGATGAAGGGCCGCACTGTGGCCGAGTGGTTAGACAACTCACCGCTCACCTAGACGGCCCGGGTTCGATCCCAAGTGACCGCATGTGAGATTTGTGGTGGACAAAGTGGCGCTGGAGTGGGTTTTCTCTGGGAGCTCCAGTTTCCCCCGCCATCGCATTCCACCAGTGCTCCATCTTCATTCATGTATTGCCATAAGCAGTTAAAGTGGGCATTAAACACTACCAAAAAAAAAAAAACCCTGTGGAAATCCTGTAATTTATTGTGAACAAACAGTACATTATGAAAAAGCATCAGCATTTGCTGATCCTAATCATGTGCTAATGCAGCCTCGTAGAAGAAGAGAATTTCAAACGAAAGCTTACATTCCTGATGTAGGCTCAAAATTACTAGGCAAGAATGGAATAACGGAGTGGACAGTAGTTGAATTGATTTGGTGTTACTTTGCATTGTAGAATTACTCAGCAGAACATATTGAAAGACAGTGAAGGACCTATGCCATACTCAAAGAGGCATGTTTCTAAGGATAGTGCAGTAAGTGCCTGGCATATATTCATAGATAAGTTTATACTGAAACACATAACAAAGTGCACTGAAATAGAAGCAGAAAAGGTGCTGGATAATAATTGTGGTGTGTGAATTTAGAAAATATAGATGTATTTGTTACATGTTCAGGATGCACATTGAATCATCGAGTCTATGCTGAAACACATAAAGAAGTGCACCTAAACAGAAGCAAGAAGGGTGCTGGATAATGATTTTTGGTGTGTGAATTTGCTTTGTTATACATACAGGTTGCACTAGGAGTCAGGGCCAAAAAGTTAGATGAATTATAGTCCAACAATTGGGGACCCCTATTTTTCAGGGAAACTATGAGAAGGAATAGGTTTCAAGAAATTCTAAGATTTATTCATTCTGATATAAAGAACACTATATTGGAACACTTTAAAGCTACAAATTTGTTATAGTTTCAAGCACCTGACACAGATTTATTGAAAATTATTGATTAACTTTCTGTGCAGGAGCATATCTCACAGCTGACGAACAACTTTTCCCAAGAGACTTTTCCTTTTTTTCAATGCATGGTGTACAAACCTGATAAATTTGGGAGAAAATTTTGGCCTCTCTTGAATGTTAACAGCAAATTTCTCTGTAATGGAATTAACCTATCTTGGCAAAGACCAACAGAGAGCAGATAATGAAAGTCTTTCGGAAAATGATGTAATAAGATTAGTAGGACCCTATGCAAAAAGGGAAGCAATGTAATAACACATACTTTTTCTACCACAGTTAAACTTGGAAATATGCTGAAATATTAAAACACTACTATCATTGTAATCATAAGACATACAAGAAAAGAAATCCCAGACACTGTAAGGGAATGAAATATCTGCTGTTTACATGGATACACTTCACTAAATGTATACCATGGAAATGGAAACAAAAATGTCCTACCATATGGTACCATATATTCAGGTGTAGAAATAGATAGAAATGCAAATAACTTACTGAGACAGTTAGCTTCTAAAACAAGACAAATGTTACTGTTGATGTATTGGATCAGGTGACAACAAATTATTCTGAATGGCACTCATAGATGGCCAATATATGTTTTCCATAACATCCTTGTTATAGCAGGCATCAATTCATGGATCATTTTCACAGGTGTAACAGGAAGATTGATAAGTCATAGAAATTATATCCTCAAACTTGCAGAAAAATTACATAATGAGTATATGTTGTCCAGAAAATAGTCAAGTAGCAGAAATGAAGAGGGAGATAAAGAAATGGTGGAAGAACGTGAAAAACTGGAAGCACAAAAGAAAGATAAGAAGTCACCACATTGCCAAATCAGGAGATGTTGGAACAAGATTAATGAACACTGTGACAAATGCAAAAACTGGTCTGGGGACGCTGCCTACTCAAAGTAACCAAGAAAGACATTTGTAAATCACATAAACAGGACATTTTCTAAGCTATTGTAGGATATAAATAATGAGAGTGAGGTAGAAGAAAAATTACATGTTTCTTCAGGAAAACAATAATATCAAATAAAAAGAAGTATTTTGGAGAGTGGAACACCATAATTTAAATGAATTGAGTCACCTTTTTTTACACTTTTTTCTTCAACTTTGCCTTCATTTGGGAAGACTGGTTTCAGGGTACTTTAACCCTATCTTCAGTTCTGGAGATGACTGATGCTACACGGAACTGAAGATAGGGTTAAAGTACCCTGAAACTGGACTTCCCAAACAAAGGCAAAGTTGGAGCAAAAATGTTTTATATGCTATCTAGTTCTTCAGTTGTTCATTTAATATCCTTTATGTTGTCTATAGTTAACTGATGCAAGAAATTACTTTTATAGAATAATCTATAGCTATAAAATTAAATGAGCAATGGACTAACAATTATTGTAAATCTTTAACTAGTAGATATAAAATCTATAAAGAGAAATGTAGGAACATGCAAATAAATGAAAATACCAATAAAAATATTGAATATTACATACCTATGTAAAATTTATATTTTTAAAAATCCCTTGCAAATTTGAAATTAAAACTGAATTGTTTAGTGTTGTAATAACATGCATTGAAAATAATGCTAGTGATGAATGGTTAGCAATAATGCAGTAGTCAAAATGATTGCACTGTAGGTTCTAAGTATACAACTAGCTCCAGCAGTTCTAGTGTTAAGCTCATAATGCATCTGAGTGCCTTTAAATTTTCGGGCATGACTTTTAACAATATATACATATTAGTTATCTTTAACATTACCCAACATTTTGTTTATAACTTCATTGAATGAGTACTAAGCTTAAAGATCTATGTTTGTGAATCTGTGGACCATCAAAAATGCCTTATTTCACTTTTGATTCAAACAACATTGGAAATTTATGAATAAGATGTTGGAAACATGTACCATATTTGTCCAGAGCTTTTGCAAAATGCTACATTAACCTTAAATTGATATGTAATAGGGGTAGCAAAAATCTGTTGTGAGTCAATCAATGGGTTTTTTATTACATTTTTGGTCCCTGCACTAAATCTTTTCTTTTTGGCCAATTGATTTCACCCCAGTGTCTTTCTCTTTCTCTGGAGTACCATTCATAGAAAAAGCACAGGCATTTTGTGTACCCTGCTTGTTGGCCCAGTAAAATCTTGCAAACTTTAAGATCTCAGCATACATACCACTTGTGTTCATTATTATTAATTTTTTCTAGGAGAGTATACAACTTTTGGTATGTTTCTTTATGGGATGTACAGTAAACTATTGGAGCTGAAGCAACATATTGTCACTGTACAGCAGAACACATTTCAGACATATCTTGCTTGAGTTATTAAATAAATGTCTATCTTTTGCTTTGTAAGCTGTTCCAAGATGATATATAAAGTTAGGGATATCACTTTAATTTAATAGTTCCCTTCTTTATAAAATATTTCTTGAATTCTTTTTCTTGATACCTGTATCGCTAGAAAGTTGTTCCATGTGGTTCCAGCCTTGAACCTTTTTAAGTCCGCTTTTTTCTTTAGTAAGACCTAAAGTATGTACTAAATTATTTGTTTTTGACTGACTCTTTGGATTTGAAATATCATCTACTAAGTCTGGGGACCAATTTAAGTCATGTTCTATACTTGAAACAGTAGTATTCTCTGGTAACACCACATATGGTGGTGGAACAGGAGCATCAGGTCCATGAGGCACAGACCTAATTGCTGATGGCAAGCTTGCATATATAACAACTACCTTGTTTTTTATTGAATCCAGATATATTATACAGACAAATATAGCGTTCATTAAAATGATTTGTTCTTCATGCCATACCATAGGAACACCAAAGAGCATAAATGAACAATCTCCCTTATACCACTGTCTTAGATTTTCTACAAACCTTTATAGGCAATATGAGGAGCAAATTTCTTATATTGATCTCCTAATTTAATATTAAAATAGGCCAGATAAAGCTCTTGATAAATGTAGTAATGTTTCTTTTTTACTACTTTATCACATAACATCCACATAGGTAACAGTAATTGTTATGATTGTTCACATTTACCCTCGGACCACTTGAACTTGCCATTTTTTTACCCAAATAAACTTCACAGCACAATACAGCTTCAAAAGAGATCCTCTGAGAAGAAGCTTATATCTGTACTGAGTATTCTCAGATAGGTTCCTATCAATATCTTAGGCAATAGATTTTTATGAAATAGGTTCAACATTACATGTTAACAGAGATATTGGTATAACATTACATCATTGAATTAGCATATTCCTAAAAGGGTCAGCTGAAAAGTCCCAGGCCTCTCAATGAAAACAGCATTTTAAGAACTTTTTTTTTTTGCTTTATTTCTCAACATAATCTCCAGAAAGGCTAATACATTTGTCATATTGGTGTTGTAATTTAATTAAGCCATTTCTATAATGTGATTTATCAAGGTCCTCAAAATAGCTGTTTACCGCATCAATGACCTCCTCATTACTGTGAAATCTTCATCCTCCAAGAAATTTTTTGAGTTTTGGAAATGGGTGGTAGTCACTGGATGTTAGATCTGGTGAATAGGGTGGATGTTCAAGCAATTCAAACTTTAATTCACAGATTTTTCCCATTGCAATAACTCAATGGTGGGCCGGAGCATTGTCATGATGAAACAAGATTTTTGTTTTTGCCAAATGATTTTTCTTTTCACCTCATCACTAACATGTTGCAGTAAGATTTCATAGTAGTCACCAGTGATATTTTTATCGTTTTTCAAGTCATCAATAACAATAATTCCCTGTGCATCCCAGAAAACACTCGCTATAACCTTGTTAGCTTAGAAAATTGACTTTGCCTTTTTTGGAGTTGGTTCACCTGGCACAACCTACTGTTTTGACTGTGATTTACATTCTGAGTGTAGTGATCTATCCAAGTTTCATGCATGGTAACATGCCGTCTCAAAAATTTACTGGGATTTTTACGGTCGAGCTCCAAATTCTTAACAGAAACAGTTTTTCCTGCAACTTTTGCTCAGGTGTCAACAAATGTGGCACCCATCTTGCACAAACCTTGTGAAAGCCCAAAACATTACTAAAAATATTACCTGCACAACTTTAATCATCAGCCTTCCAGTACTAAACACTGCATTTTTTCAATAATCTCTGGAGCTGTCACTGCTACAGTGCGTCCAGAGCTAGGCTCATCACTAATGCTTGTACGTCCCATTTAAAACTCTGCAACCCACCTTTTAATCATTGAATTTGAAGGGTCAGAGTCTTTCAATGTACTGTCCATTTCTTCCTTGATTTCTTTAGGTGTTAATCCTTTCAAATGAAAATATTTGATCACTGCTCGTTTTATCAATTCCTCCATTATTGTGAAAATTCTAAAGTTGTTTAAAATGCTGTCATTTGAAAACTAAACAAGCTATTGACCTGTAACTATGGATACAAGCTAGTCTTAGAGTTAAACTATATGATGCTACCGCCTAACTGGCCTAGTGACACCATATCTGTGTGGGGCCTGGGACTTATCAGCCAACCCTTGTATTCTAATCAACTATTCTGTAAGTTGGATATGCAGTGAAGTCAATACTAGTATATTAAATTTTTGATTTTGTGTTGAAATAGAGTTTTTCAAAATCTGTACATGATAGACAAAAGCCATTACTATTTTCTAAATTAGAGCATCCAATTTGATCATTATACTCTACAATACATATGCCACATAATCTTTGTAGGCCTGTGTTACAGATCCATCTTATAGTTAATAATGATGGTAATGATAATGGTAATCATAAAGAATATTTAAATTAGTTTTGAGAAAAGTGGCCACAAATAGCCCCTGTTTACATTTTTAGGCCCTTATAAAATGCTGGAATTCAAGGTTTTAGGGTATGGTATATGCACACAAATAATTCTTCTACATGAATGCTGTTTTTCTATCACTTGAGAATTCATTATATGCAGTGGCATATATGGTTTAGAAAAATGTTTTAATCTCCTTCCATCTTTTCATAATCTCCATGCACTCCCTTATCACCAATGATGGCAAGTTCCTAGAGCAATAATTCTCTACCTTAAGTAGTACACAGTGTATTTAACAATGGTGGAATTCTGCACCTAAGGCCTCCATCGCCATATACTGGAAGTTCTTCCAGAAGTTCCTTTTCTTGCCATTAAATATACATTTAAGCGGATCCAAAATGTCATTGGCCTCAGCCGGGATCGAAACCACAACCTCAGGGGCATAAATCCAATTGTTAACTATCTGTACCAATGTGGTCATCTTGTTTTATGAATAAATATTATATTATGAGTAGTATTTTTGTTTAAGAATGACTCTCTAGTATTATTGTTAAATGCATATTCACATTATACACAATATACCGAAAGATATGCAAACCCCCAAAAACACAGGAGAAATAGTTTAATTACATTAAATTAGCAGTCATACAATGTTACATTTTCCAAACTTTTCATCCTAGGAGCATTTCTACATTTATACATGAAATCAATATCATCTTCTTGGTTGGCTGTGAAACCTTTGTATTGCAATATCAATAATATAATTCTTCATCTGTTGTTGAATACAGAACCGTTAGCTCATTTATCAGATGAAGATGGTGAAATATCCATTGTACATTATCATTAGCATGTCAAATGCTGTTTAAAGAAATTTTTGTTTCATTTGAGGGAAGGCACTGGAACCTAGAAGAAGCAATATATTTAGCTTGCAATGACCATCAAATCTCTCTCATCTAGAGGTAGAGGTTGCACTTAATGCCATTGTTGAGGAACAGTAAATAGTTTTTGGACCTTCATTCTTAAGTTTTGGCACATCATCAGCTTTCTCATGGACATTACTTCAAGTCATCTAAATCCATATTGGTGCATGGCTTATACAGCAGCCAGTTTAACATCCTCTATTCTGTGGCAACAGTATATAATGTCCATAATTTTGATTTGTAGAATATCATAAAGCACTTCAGTATGCACAAAACTTAAAGAAAACACCTCCAACAGATGACAACAATGGGAACTTTTAAAAAATGATGAACATCCTCAGAATCACATTCTTGTGCACTATCGGTAATGCATAAAAAGTTATATTCGGTGTGTCCCTGTTTGAAAACAATGTTCATAATTGATATGAAAAGTTTCATCCTGTTAGTGCCAACTATGGAGGTTTCTTCTCAACCATTTTCTTCAGTGCATTTGATTTTTTGGTGATGTAGAAGCTGCCTATTCCTGAAGGCATAATAAAGAAACTGCTGCATACTTTGATATTTCTGACTGGTTTTAGTAGTACAGGTTTCACACATAACTAAAGCAGTGTACAAAGAGAGCCTGTAGATGTTACTGATTAACTTGCAACTGGAAGTTGGCTATGCCACATACTATTGCAAGGGTGCCATTGTAGGTTTAGACTACAGTTTTCTTTGAACAAATTTTCCACATGTCAAAATAGAGCTGCTGATCATTTATTTGTATTTATTTGCTCAATAGAGCAACCACATGCTATATATACACACACACACACACACACACACACACACACATATACACGCATCCATGCATAAGAAGCTGTGACTTGTCTGAAAAAATCAGTGATATAAATATAACCAATGAACAATGCAGTAATCATGAAATGGAAGGATGGATCCTTTACAATTTTTATGATAAGAGTTTCACCACAATTGGTGCATGAGGGAAGGTTAAACCAATTATTATAACATAATTCCACATTTTAGAGGAGCGGGTGAAGAAATACTTGCATATGTTGTTAAACTGGACAACAGCTACCACACTTACATATACATTAACAACATGTAATAAAAGGTTAAAATTATTGCTGTTATCAAATAGGAATAACCAAACCGATATTAAGAAAACAGTAGCGTAGCATGAAAATACAAAGTTTAAGTTGTAATATTACTTCTGTATTTCAGCCATAATTTAGGGGAGGTAAAGTACCATGCCAATCCAGTAGCTGGAATTATATACTGGAACTCTCAAAGGTGTTAAGTTCCATAATTTCCAAAATTGAGATATATATCAGAAATATTGCTTTTAGCCAGGCTATTTTCTCTCAAAAGCAATATATTCCTGTTGGTTATCTTTTAGTTGAAACTGAGGGTGACAGATAACACTGATGTTAACTCCAGCAGTCATGCTCTCTTGAAGAGTGTTAAATGCCACATTGGCATTATCACTAATAAAATGGAAATTCATGTTGATAATTTGGCAGTTCTAATTTCAGTGTTGTTCTAGTATTATTAATGCTAAGTTGTATGTAATTGACAAAGACAGTTTAGTTATACTATTAAGTTTTAGAATATTCAGTAGCATAACAAATTTCAGAGGAAATCTAAATATGAGTTTACCATTTTTCCTAATACCAGATATAAATCTTAATGTACATGCTTCTTACTCCATGTTATTTACATGTGCTTAATATGATAATAGTCTAGTGTGAATACTTTACTTTGACATATGTAAATACTTGTGTAAGAACCAATGAAAATACTTAATTAACACATTATTTATAACTAAACTTTTTTTAAGAATTCTAGTCCTCAAATGTGCTCTGGAAGAAGTGACCATCTTTGGATGAAGTAAGATTTGGCCATGACGAACATAAAGAGCTCTATTCCATTATGAGCCACATTGTATGCATAATGGTGTACAGACCAGATGTCTGTGCTCATCCATATTGCTTAGGCCTATTTTATAGTAGATGTGCACATTTCCATTCCACTCAGTATACTTCTGTTCAATTCAATGATATAAGAATGTTTGAGGATTACAATGTGCAAGTACATTAGGCATGTGTATTATGACATTTTTGAAGCACTGTTTCAAAAATCAGCAAATCAAGATTTTAATTGCTTATGTGAATACAGTTGTGATGGTTTTCTAGGTGGGATACTCAGGGAGATTTTTCAACTACACACCCTTTGCCAGCAGTTAAAGTGAAATTATATACAGAAAATCCAGGAATGTTGGTACTGGAGGACAAAGAGTTGGGAAAAGTTATTCTTAAACCTATGCCAGTATCATCAAAGGTAAGATTAAAAACATGATTCATATTGCTTTCATTATTTAATAGCCATAAAATTTCAACACAGAAATCATTGATTAGTCAAATTATAATAAAAATAAAATGTTGATAGAATTACATTTCAATATCACAATGATAATATTGATGGTGGTTTTGATGATGATGATTATGATAAGGAAAACAATATAGGTAATGTATTATGAGGGGCATTCAATAAGTCCTTAGAAAATCCAAGAAATGGCACTTATAGTATCAAAAAAAGTTTACATTTAGTGAGCATTATCTCTTACTAGAGCTTCAGCTATATTCATAATATGGTTTCTTGTCATTGACAATTGAATCAACAAACTTGTGTTTATTTAGAAAGATGGAGAAAAAAAAACAGAGTTTTGTGTCTGATTAAACGCTTCCATTTAAAAGGCTTAACACCAAAAAACATCAAAGCCAAACTGGATGAGGTTCATAGCATACCTATCTGCTCCGGTGTTTGCAAAACTTTAGAATTGGGCAAATGAGTTTAACGCAGCTGTATATTCACAAATGATGAACATTTTTCAGGATATCCAGGGGAAATGTCTTTCTTTGAAATTGTTGATAAAATTCATGATCAATGATTCAAAGTTCTTGAAATAGTTGAGGTCACATGCATTTCACAAGCTGCAGTGTTGTCAATATTGCACCAAAAATTATGTCCAACAAAGATCTTGACAATTTGGGTGCCACACTGAGAATAAATGCAAACGTGTAATCAATTTGGAAGCTGATTTGACAATTTTCCCTCTCAATCTTGATGAGTTCCTGCATCAATACATAACCATAGACAAAATATGGACACACTATTAGTTTTCAGAGAGAAAAGTACAGTCAGAACAGTGGATTTTTAAATGTGAACTAACTCCAAAGAAGGCAAAGGTGGTGTAACTAACCAACAAGGTAATGGCCTTGGTTTTTCTTCTACATGCAGAATCATCTACATTGATTATTTGCAGAAAGAACAACAAAAGATGAGTATTATCCATCATTATCTGAGTAAAGAAATAAAGAAAAAATGCCCTCATCTGGCAAAGAAAGATACTCTCTTCCATCAAGATGATTCACATTATTCATTAGATGGCCCCCCCTCCAATTCATATTTTTTTTTATTTTCAAACTTGAAAAAGTGGCTTGGTGAAACCAATTCACATCTAACATGGAGATCATCTTCTAAACAAATGCTTATTGAGGACCTTCTGAAATCCTACTTTTTGGATAGCTTACAACAGTTGGAGAAATACTGGGAAAAATTGTTTTGAGCTAAAAGGAGATCATGTAGAAAAAAAATCTACCAAAAATAATTTGCTTTTCTATATTTTTCTAAGCACTTATTGAACACCTCTTGTAATGAAATAATGATTACTAATAGACTAGTGTAAAATAGGCATACTTAAAAGGGACTTCTTATTTTTTTCTGCCCAAAAAAGTTTTGGGAATGTGATACCTAGGAAGGAATTACTTAGAGTTTCCTGTACACATGTGCACAGTTTCTGTTTCATATTACAAATTGAATAGCTGCTGACATTTGTGGGTGATACCCATTACAAACAATATGCAGTCATCAAATTTCTCATTGTGGTGAAAGAAGCAGTGGGAAATATTCAGAAACATTTGTATGTTTATGGTGCATCTCCAGTCAATAGGAGTATAGTCGGTTGCTGGGCATAAAGGGTTAGTGTCTCATAAGGTGGTACTGCAGAGCTCCAAGATTAGCAGATATTGACAAGGAAACCCTCCATAGCTATCACACCTGGCTTACTTTTCACAGCATACTGATGTTTTCATTTGAGAGGATCAGCACATTATTATTCCGCATGTAGCGCCACAGATTCAGTTCCAATGGAAGTATGATACTCTTAGATACTTAAAAATCTGTGCAACATGGGTTTTGCGGTTTCTCACAATGAAACACAAATTTCAAAGAAAAGGCATTTCTTCTGATTGGTCATAACATTTTTAAGCTGTCCCAGATTGTGATAAGTGATGAAAATTGAGTTCATCAATGTGAGACTAAATCAGAAACCCAATTAAAGGGATGTCAACTTTACTCTCGACATAGGAAAAAAAAAGTTCAAAACAACTACTGTGCATAGATGTCATGGGTCTGCAGACAAAATGTTTCTATGTGCCCCCCCCCCAAACTTTTTTAATGCATATGAGTTTAATTATTAGGCATTACAAATTGCTTAAATTTCATTTTATTTATTAATTTATTTTTTAAATCAAAATATTTCAGAAACCTACATATTTTTACTGAAAAAAACCCTTAAAGTCAAAATATTCTGTTTAATTTTAGAAACACATCTGAATTAGCATTGCAAATTAATGAAAAATGATGCAGCTTCCTGATTTTCTTTTAAAATTTTGTTCAATACTTTTACACCACACAAATATTAAAACTAATTTTGGGCTCTCAAGAATATACCTTTTTAAACTCACTTCAAATTTGTTGTTTGAACCTTTGGAATACAAGCAATAGTAAATGTTTTACTCTGTTTGTCTACATACACTTGAGCTGTAACAAGGTCAATATTTAAAAATCTTATCTCTGTAATTTTTAATTAATGGATATGGCCATTGGTGCAGGATCTCTTGAATTCAAGTTACATCACACTTGGTTCTGTTATTTTTGTTTCTACTGATATTGAAAGAATACTGTCATTAGACACCAAACTATCTTTTGGTAAAATGTAGAGACCTATTGGTTGTTCTATTTTCTCCAGCTCTTTCAGGTTTTTCTTTGCATTTCCCTTTCTGTGATTATTTTTGTATACTTGAATTAAAAACTTAATTTGGCATTGTATCTTGAATAAATAATGAACATAATTAATTAAAATATATGTTTACACAAATGAGCAAAATGTTACTACTTAATAATAATAAAATTAGCTGTATTAAATTATTGGTGAACACTTAAAACACTAAAAAAACAAACCATTAATTTTGTCACCTGCCTAAGATGAGCAACAATTAGTACACTTTCTTGCAATATTCAAGTTAATTGTGTGTAGTTACTGCATTGAAATCTTCATGAAAACAGAATTCAAAACAATTTCAATCTGAATTTTGAAACACCAAAATGTGGAATTATATTCAAACAGATTCAGTTGCATGAAAATGCAATCGGCTAAAACTCTGTTTCAAAACATTAAGCTCATTAATATAGTAATTTTTATTATCATGCATTTCATGTCATCCAATTTATCACAAACATGCACAAGTAAATGGTTTGATGAAATTTTAGACAGATTTTAATGTGGTTAGATATTTTTCAACATAGCTTTGTTATGTTTGATCAAAAATTAATAAATGATCCAGTGTTCAGATGTTTATTATTATTTTTTTTTTTTAAGTTTAACATGATTTAACTTGGTAGGTCATATCAGACAGTGAATGAATGAAATAGATACAATAATGTTCAAATGAGCCCAGGGTTCATAGAACTTGAAGTTACCAGACATTCCCCTTCTCAGCATAAGGGAAACTCCCAGAAAAAGTCTTATTTGAGTAATTCGTTCTAACTGGAATTTGAATTCGGAACCTCTTGGATGTGAAGCAGAAATGCTACCTCTACACCACAGATGCAGATTTTCAAAAGTTGTTTCTGCATTCATACTGTTTTGGAAACTTTATAAGATATGCATGAAAATAAGATTGTATGCAATACAGTAATCCTATTCAAACAAATTTGTACAATAGTTACTACTAAGGATATTTTCTTATATAAATTTATACATATATAATTGCACAAGCAAAGAAGCATAGGAAGCCCTTGTAGACCCAATTTTCATGAAAAGCTGAACTTTTAATATATTTTCAGAAACCACATCACATGTAAAACATTTTAATAAAAAGCCTTTCCAATACATTCCCAATGGTGCTCAGAACTATTAAAACATTGTTTTAATGAAAGAGGCTAAACTACAGTTTCTAAGTGGCAGGATGTATTTTGTTATGCTGTGGTTTGCTGAGCACATGACCATGCACCTTAGGCAGTTTAGTGGGAAAATCAGTTTCAATGAAGAAAACTTTTTCCAGGCCCCCCAAAACTATCACAAACTGCTGCATGTGTGTGGCATGTCATTGCATGCTACCTTTTCTATCAAAAAATGTATATTCTCCGTTAAAAAGTAATTAACACATATGTTTATAATGATTGTTGCATTCAAGAGCCACTCTTGGCAGTAATTAACTTGTGAAGTGAACACTGCATTTTGATGGTACTATGTGCCTACCACATACCCTAGAAATTTATGTTTATGTGTGTATAATATTGGTTTAGTTGACAAATATGTGTTTGTGAGCTATTTAATATTTAGTGTACTCTGAAGTTACAGGGTGATTTAGATAAAAGTAGCCCTGTAAGTATAAAGGAAATACAGTGAAATTACAGAAATGAAGAGCTGAAATGGATTTACAATTTATTTACAATGAAAAATTCAGTGAAGAATACATTTATAGAAGACTGTGAAGGTGAGCCCCTACAGTATCAATGCACAGCTATGCACGTTTAAGCATATTCAAATATATCCAGTCTAAAGTTTAGATATCAATGGTGGCAACTTCAAAGCTGATGTTGTCTTTCAGTTCCTGTGTTGTGTGTGGATTTGTTTCCTAGACTTTGCTCTTCAAGTGTTCCCACAGGAAATAAATCACATGTTGTTAGATCCGGTGAACATGGTGCCCACAAATGTATGTTGACAGTTTGTTCCTCAGAGAAGAAATCATGGACTCGTTCCAGGGACACCTTAGATGTGTGGCATGTTGCCTAATGTTGCTGGAAGAAGCAGTATTGTCTTTCATATTCAATGAGCTGAGAACAAAATGAATAAAAAATGTCCATTTATGTAAACATGTTGAAGGTAGTGTAAAAAAATATTGATGATGCACATTCCTGTTACACCACACCAAACACTAATTTTTTTCATCATGGAGGGGTTGCTGACATACAATGTTAGGTTTCTCTGTTGCCCAGTACCTCATGTTCTGTGTATTCACATGACCAGAAAGATGAAACAATTCCTTCACCATACATGATGTGATAGAAAAGGTCTAACAAACCATCACTGATGTTATTCAAAAGCCATATGCAGTAATCTACACATTTCTGATTGTCATCCTCCTATAATTGCTGCACAACCATCACATGATATGGTATCAAGTCAAGAATTTCAATGTCTGCTGGTAACTCCTGCTTACATGTACCTGTTGGGCCAATTTGCTTGTGGACTTCTTTGGGCCCGGAATAATTCTTCAGCGAATGTCTACAGTAAATTCTGGTGTGTGGACTGAAGGACTTCTTTGTCATTTACACAGATCTGTAGGTGTAATCTTTTTTTTTTTTTTTTTATTTATTTATTTATTTATTTTTATTTAGTTTAACATCCTTTGACCTGGTTGGTCATATCGGACGATGAATGAAGTTGGTGAAATGATGCTCAAATGATCTCGGGGTCCATGGAGCTTAAAGTTAACTCAACATTTGTCTTTTCAGGATAGGGGAAAACCCCGAAAAAACCTTATCCGGGTAACTCACCCTAAGCAAGATTCGAACTCATGACCTTCTGAATGTGAGGCAGACACGCTACCACCACACTACCCAGGCGGGCAATAATCATTTTTATGTGGACCCTGTATTGCTCTCTTTGCTGGTAGTCCTGGATCCGGACACTTGACCCCAAAAATTTTGCAAATTTCCTTAATCGAACCTGTTTTCACATATGCTTCCAAAATGTCAATGCTTTTTTCTATCGCAAATGTCATTTTGCAGAATGCAAAGAGAACCATTTAAGTTCAATGATGAAATAAACTGAAAACTTATGGCAGAATTTTGTATAATTTTCCTCATATCTGTCATAAAAGGAAGACATGCAAATGTTTTGTAATTATGGAACACAAATGGCATTGGCAAGGTTGCTCTCAGCTACAAAAGAGGTCTATTTTTACAGTGGTGCTGTGTATCAGATTTGATGGCATGACAACCAGAAACAACCACCCAAAAATTAATAATCTAGCATCCATTAGATGATTTTACGCAAACTTTATTGAGAATTGTATGCACAGTTATAGTCTTGTTAAGTTTGTGACTACAGATGAAAGGGGATTCTTCACAATGTGTGTCGCAAGGCAGCAAGAAATTTTTCTAAGTCCGAAGGTTCGGCAATGTGCATGCGCAAGCAGACAGAATCAACCAAAGACTGTGAGCCATATTGCATCTCGCATAGCTGCCAATCTACACATCATTTATAACAATCCTAGCCAACCTATGCAAATAATCCCCCAACAGCTGCACAATAAACTGTGTAGCACCATCTGGAAGTGATTAACAACTCATTGTTTTTGAGAAGTTCCTGACATACTTTCTCTCGAGTTTCATTGTTTTACAATTATTGGGATGCAACCAAGCAGAATTTATTTTGGTGTAAGAAGGGAAGGTTGACTGTTACTGGTGATATTCTTACAGATTTTAATAGTTTAATAAATGGCTCATCCAATTAATAAGATTGATCTGTCTGTTTACTTCAGTGATTCGTTAGCATGTCTATAATCATTATTTGATGAGGGTCTGCTGAGAACAAGAATGTTGTGTTGTGAATGTGATACGTTCTGGCACCCAATTATGAGATAGGACCATACACATCCCGAGTTTTGCTGCAGGTAGAGAATGTTAAAATAGTGCCTTGTGACATTTGTTATTCTCAACATCTAATAAATAACATTATTATTATTATTATTATTATTATTATTATTGTCATTGTTGTCATTATTGTTCTTATTATCATTGTTATTATTGTCATTATCATCATTATCATTATCATCAGTATCATCATTGTTTTGCTGTCGTTATTGTTATTCTTCTTCTTCTTATTATTATTATTATTACTATTATTATTACTATTACTATTATTATTATTATTATTATTATTGAACTGGACAGTCTGTGTGCAAAGGTATTGCCCGGGAAAACTATTTGTCTTTATACACTGATTTACTTAAAAGTAGTCATACGAGGTGACAATAATGGAGTTTTCGGTTGGAGACCAATGTGTGAGTTTGCAGACAGTATCTGATGGGTTTGCTTACTGCTGTGAAGTGTGCATGGTATCCAACAATGCCTACCAAATACATTTTGAGAGGGAAAATTGGAGCTTCCAGTCGTGACTTTCAAATTGACGAATGTGAAATAGAACAACGGAAATTCCATCGGGGGGGGGGGGTCATTGGAGAGGGTAGCTGGATCCTTGGATTGATAAATGTGGAAAGAAATGAGGTGTGGTTGATGATATGTCCAAATAATAACAGGGATGCAAACACGATCTACAATTTAATTGGAGAGCACAAAGAGTTCACTAGCCCAATACATACAGTTGCCTGGAGGGCTTATTGTGGGTTGATGGTTGAAGGATTTTCTGCCCACCAGGCAGTAAATAATTCTGTGCATTTTGTGGATTCATTGACAAATGTGCTCACGAATAATAATGAATCTCACTGGTGAGCTGTATGGCATCGTCTATCCAGGGGCGGTATTTGACATGAACATTTAGATGCTTACATATGTGAGTATTTGTGGCATATTGACACCAAAAATCATTTAGCAGATCCTTTTCAGTAACTTGTGGATGACATTAGGCAGGTGTACCCTTTGGAGTAGTGTTCATATTTAGCCTCGGCTTAGTTACCGAGTGAGTTACGTGTTTAGTGTACCTAGCTAGTAATTTAGGAACCAACAGCAGAGATTAGCTTTAGGCTAGGCTTAGTTAATGATTGAGTTAAATGTTTAGTGTACATAGCTAAGACCAACAGTGTACATGGTTATATAGTTAGTGCAACAGTGATTCATTGTTATTTGGTGACAAACTGTATAGTTGGTATAATTTACTGACAACATAATACTGTTGGCTGCCTTGTGTTATGTGGTTCAAAATGGATGATTTGGCTGCACTGTATTCTTCAGAATGGATAAGTAAAAATTATAAACCATAAGTTATATTAAGAAAATATTATCCAGCATAAAATTATAGTAAAAAGTGATTTTAAATGCAAGTTATATATGAAAATGTAAAGCCAAAATATTCCACTCTTGGACTTACAAAAAATCATGTGTCAGATATTGGAGCCTATATGAAATACTATACCCTTTTAAGGTTAGTGCCATTTTATTCTATATCCCAAAAATGCCAACAAATTGTGGCATAAACTGTTGGTATCTGTAACAGCCGCAATTTCTAAACCTACAATTTTGAAATTATGTGACAGCTAAAGTCCCTTACTTTATGTGAAACAAACCTTCTGATGTGGTAAAAAGTCTTGTAGCACCCATAAAAAATTAACAGAGGAGCTTGAATATGTATAACTAATAGAGAAGTTATACTTTAGCATAGTGCTTCCTTGATAATTTCATCATATTTTCAGAAACTCTTAAAGTAAATAAGAGACAAATTCCAGAATTCCATGCTTTTAAACCATGGAAAGTTGTTTCTAGGCTTTCTGGTTTGGAAATGTAGCTGAATAAGCTTGCTTGTCACTGACCCAGACAGTTGTGAAAGTACAATCACCATCATGACAATCACCATGTGTAGTAAAAACAGGTGTTAAGCTCTATCCCAAAAGAAACAGAACACTCAGATGTCAGAACTTACCACATGAGACCAAGATGGAAATCATATTATTACAAGGGACTTGTTTGGGTCCGAAACATTATTTAAAGCATCTCATCAGAGACGGTGTATGGCCACACATCTCCACATGTATCCTGTCTGAATCCCCTTGGTAGATTGATATTCTCAAACAAGAGAAACAGTGTACATTGGGTCCTATCGAATGAGAGGAACATGGTATATATGAATATTATCATTATGTCATGTTACTCCTAATCTTTATGAATGGATGTAACCTAGTTGGCAAAGGATCAAGAACTTCTTTATCAGATGTATTGTCAAGAACTGGGTAGTGTCAACATCTCTCAAAGAGTTCAGCATAAGTTACGTGTCTTCAGGAACAGGATAGCCATGGAGTTTGGTGGCCTACACTTAAGTCTTGGTCTGAATGTCACTCGTAATCCCTCTTAAAACAGAGCCAATCTTCAAACATGTGCATGATTTTACTACTCTAGTGATTGTGTGATTAAACAGGTTTAAATTGAGAAAAGACTGGCAATCTTTAGTAGATGTAAATCCAGTAACAACTGGATGATGACAGCTTTATCTTCTATTAAAATACTCAACATCCCTTGTGCAAGGGGTTGGTGAAGGAAGTCTCCATGATGTGGAAAATCCTTAAATATAGCAACTGTGTCTGACCTTTGATTCTAACTCCTCTGGTGTTCTTGAGCTTAGGTGATTAGCCTCTTGATAGAGCTCATCTCAGTCACACACCCAATGCCATGGCTAGAGGGACTTTGTCACTAGTTAGTAGCTCATGCACTGGTCCCAGGGGGGGGACTGCAATTGAATAGCGGATGTGAATGGAGTCCTATATGGTGGCCCAATTGATGAGGATAATGGCTATCTGGTCATGGCTACACACTAAGTTACTTATTCTACACACAAGATAATTTGAAGCAAAAAGGTAGAGAAGAAACAAAACAGAAAGGGGATCAAAAAATAATGTGCAAGATTTCGGCATGCTGTGAGGTCAGAAAAAGTAGAATAAAATGAGGAAAGAGGGTGTACATGAATGAATAAAAAATTAGAAATGAAAATATGATCTATTGTAAAAGGTATAAATTGAAACACAGTGGTATAGAACACACAAGTATTTTTTGCAACCCCCAGTCTTACAGTTTTTAAATGCATTCTCAACATTCTCTCTCTACATATACAAGATTTTTTATTGTACTTATGCCTTCAGTTAAGGCCTGAACAAGATGACTTTGCTATAACTAGTGAGGAATGCATTCGGGAGGTCCCAGGTTAGATTTTCATGTGCTGACCACTCTGATCTTGGTTTTAGCTTGGTTTCTCCAGGTCTGTTGGTGAATGGTGGGGTAGTACCTCTTATACCTTAAATTTCCTGTGCAACATTGGCTTTCATCTACTTCAGGGCTGATTGAGACCCCCAGGGGAGGTTGCTCTTTGTGTACTCTTATGACAGGTATTTCTGGGTAAGATTTGTGCAATGTTAGCTGAATTTTGTAGCTGTGATTGAAGCTGTAATATTCATTGCATGAGAAGTATGAATGCTGAAGGAGCAGGCATTATTGATTTTTATGTTTAACTTGGTGTAAATGAGAAAACATATTAATCTTAAATTTGATCCCACAATTATCCTAACTAGTCCATAGTTAGTAGTGCATTTTGTGTGTTTTTTTTTTTTTTTTTAGTGTACTTTCAAGCAGATATGGTTATAACGTGTCACTGAAACTATTATTTCTCTCGCTATCTATTCAAATGGGCTAATACTCTTACATTTTTTAGAATACACTCACAGGCATTGATACATGTGCATAATTATTATGAATCTCTTTTGCAAACCTCCAATCAAAAGCTTCAGAAATAAAAGGCTGTTTGACTAACAGAACATCAAGTTCCATACAGTTATCTCAAATATAAGAACATCCAATGATTTAAGATGTGAAGCTGTAACTATAGAACCTATAGCCAACACTAACATCAATATGAACATGCCCTCAAAGGAAAATGACAGTTTATTAGCACTATTTATCTGTGATATAGCAGAACAATGCTTAGTATCATTATGTCTTATAAAATATTAGTATTGCAAAAATATGTAAAATTCATGATGAGCTTAATTGCCTAATTTAACTTTCTAGGAGATTAAATACTCTATTCTCTGCTTCTTTGTTCTTTTTTGTGCAAATTTTTAATATAATCAGTGACATAATAATTGAAGAATTAATTTCATTATCCACATTTATAAATGCAATAAATTCCTATATCATATATGCATATGACTCTAAATTACTTTTCAATTCTATCAGTTGTATAGAAAGTTTAGCTGTGAGGATAATCATAGATTTTGTTTCATTAGATATCACGCCCTTTAAAATTATATCCGATTGGTTTAAAAGTTTTAGTAGCATTCATACATTATATAATTACTTTACCTATGTCTGAAATTACACGGGATTAATAACTGACTGGTTTAATCTTGAGTTAATCACGGTGACTGCAGTAGGTAGCCTGAAATACAGGCAAATTTTAAGTGTACTCTAAACTTCATATTTGCAGAAAACTTATTAAATGTCAAATTATGGATTTCCTGGGATATAAGGTTTTAGCACATTAATTAGGTATATGCAAAAATACTTGTGCGTGTGTGTATGTGTGTGTGCATGTGTGCGTGTGTGTATGTATGTAGACAATTCCTGTATGAAAAGACAGTAGAGCGTAATGGTTAAAAGGCTGAACGAAATTACAGGAACATAAGTGTGGAAATGTAATAATGTTTTCTAATGAGTTGTTCAACATAACCAATCTAAAAGAAAGCAACCAGTCATATTTCAAGCTTGTGTGCCTCATTTCACATCAGAATACTGTACAGTACAAGCATGAAATGAATCCTACTAGCCAAAATATGGAAATACCTAATTAGGAGAAAGAAGATGAAGGCCCTTTCAAATGAAATAACAAATCAGTTATGGTTTTAAACTGCAGAAGTCTTGAATACTCCATTGATATTATCAGCTAATTTTGCCAGCTGCATCAAGCATCAACCTGAAACTTATGTCTGCCATAAAAATGGTAGTACAAGTCAGTGGTGGCAGAAGCTCATATCATAATGAGATCCAGATTAAATGGAAGAAAGATTGGAGGGAAGGAAGAAAGAAAGGAAGAAAGAAATAAAACAAACAAATAAGCAAACAAACAGAAGGGAGGAAACTTTAATTTCCTGCTATGTGTCTGATGTACGTGCTTGAGTTTGTTCTTTTGCAAACAGCATTAAAAAAAATACCAATAGTTATTTACTTATGCATATTGAAATGATACAAATTTTGCCAAAAATGAAGTAGCAATTTTAGTAACAGTAGTATCAACCGATTGAATTAGTTGGAGTGTACCTATAATAGAGGGTGAAAACTTTTGTAGGTTATTGAATGAAACAACAGGATTTCTACTCATTTCCATTGTTCTCATTCATTAATGGCGAATACTGAATTTAGTAGTAAAACTTAAAATAAGTGCAAAAGGAGTTTAACTGGATGAATTTTTACTTTATCATAAGTTTATTATTTTTGCAAGATCTGTTCCAAACAATGATTATCCTTCCAGGGCAACTGAAATATATCTAGGATTTGGCTCGGGGGAGGATCAAGAATATTTTTTATACTTGGAGTTTCCAGGAATTTGCCATTATCCTCCCTCCTCATCATGCAAACATTTAAAAAAAAACTGCAATATGAATATTCCTCCATGGTTTAGGGGTAACATGTTAGCCTCTATTTCCCAAGACTGCAGGTTCAAATCTAGCAGAGCTGATGGATTTTATTTGGGCATAAAAATCCTTAGCATAGATTCCTTCGGAAGGGAAATAAAGATGTCAGTCCTCTGTTGTAGATTTATGGCACATAAACCTCAAAACTAATAAAGCGGCATCTGAAGAAAATTAAAAGAGGTCTTTCATGCCTAAATAGGATGCTGAGAACTGTAGCATTAAAGAACTCCATAAATAAAACTTACTCTTCGTTTTACATAATCAATACAAATTGTTTTTGTTTTTGGACTTTATATTTAATTTTAGACAATATTGTAGATTACCAAGAACAAACTAAATGAATGAAAAAGTTTCAATAGCAGATTTATTTGTGATCTAGTTGAGTATATTCCTGCATTATTCCACATAATGTTTTTGTTTAAAATTTCATCAATTAGTCAACTTTCATATTTTATTTTTCACTTGTAGTTTTAGTTTCTCTATCACATACAATGTACATAGGTAGCATAGGTAGTGCATTCCATCCAGAAATTCATCGGCAATATTTTGTCGAAATTACATGTTTTGAGGACAAGTGAATCCCTGAAAAAGCATTTTTAGAATAAGATCAACGTGTGCGTCTGTGAACAGCATAACTATAAACAAAAGTAGGTTAAGTACCAAACTTGGTTTTTGAGTTTAGCATCTTTCAAACATGTGACGCAAAGGTTTTTAGGAAACTTTCCCAACCATCCCAAACTACCATTTATATGGAATATTTTTAAACTTATTTTCTCAAAAATAGCTCAAACGGTTTGTATTAAATGCCACCATATATTAAATAAATTGAGAGGCAATTAAAATGTATATCTTGAGTTTTCTGGGAAAAGCCTCTGAAGTCTTCTTTGTCCTGGAGGATAGCAAAAGCGATAAACCATAGGAAATAGATAAAACTCATGCTATACAAAAATGTATATCTCATTAAAAACAGAATTTATGACAAGTACATTCATTTGTAGAGTATTTTGTAGTTATTCCTTGTTATTGGTCTAAATTTTCCAATAATGCTTTTCTCAAATGACACATCGTCATATCTATATTTTTTTTTTACTCCTGACCATGCAAAGGAAATGGATTGTCAAAGTCTTTCACTTGGCGACCAGCTTTTAGTAGATTGACTATTGCATCAGCCTAATATATTCCCTTATTTCTCTTGAACCTACAAGGAAATAACTAATGATTATTATTTGTAAAAGTTATGTGAAAATCGGCCAAAAATTTGAGGTTATAATGAACTTATCATAAGTCGGCTTACCTAGTTCCTCAGCGGATATAGCGCCAGCCATATGACTATCACATAAAGAAAAGATAATTTTTTGGGCAATTCTCTAAAATTGTTTCGAGAAACTGGATATGTACTTACTATTTCACGCATACTGCAAAGCATAAAAGTTTCTTTATTAGTTTAAATGCAATCAGTTGTTCACCATATTTTTTTAACCTATAACATGGTTTATCTTAATGGTTTTATTAATGTTTGACACAATAATGCTTCATTTTTTTTCTTACTTAAATCTTCTAGTGTCTGTTGCTCAAATAACAATGCAATTTGGTTTATCAGCTTTGTAGACTTATTCTGCATTATGATTAATGTACGGTGCCTGAGTTTGATTTTCCTGAATAAGTTGAGCTGTAAGTAATTTTAATGAAAAAATGGTCAATTGATTAAAAAAATTTAATAAACATGAGTAAATAAGGTTCTACAGAATGGTGCACAAAAAACCGACAGCAAGTACCTACTAGACTGCTCACTGTCGCCCGTCAGTTGTTATCTATTGTTGCGAAGCTGTTTTGACTATGTTTTGTAAATATAGACCTTTGCAATAGCCTATTTATTATTTCTTTATTATGTAATTATTACATGTTTACCTATTTGTTTTATATCTGCTCATGGCCAGCAACATTTTGTGCATAATTGGCTGGCGAGCAGTCTGTACGGTGCCGGTTTACAAGCTCTACCCATGCAGAAAAATAATCAAATACTTTTTTAATAAAATCATTTAAGAATACAAAGCAGGTATGCAACATTTAAAGTAACTAATGAAGTACCATTCTTTATCCTACCTTTAGAGGTATACAGCCCAATGTCTTTAGTATTGATGAAATGAGATGCGTGTTTTGGCTGGGAATAAACTTAAGATGTCAAAGCTTTACTACTTGAAAACTCAGCAGTGCATTATTTTTCTGGTTGTCTGGTACTTGATTGGTCAGTTTTAACATGCTTTGTCACTTTCTGAAGCTGATCTAGTTGTTTTCCTTTTAAAAAAAGAATATATAGTGCTGACACCATTTTTTCCCCCATTAAAATATGGGATGCTTGAAAAGGTTGTGATTAACTGATGAATACTTTCTGAATATGGTATTAACATAACATCAGAATGAAGGAAACATGATATTGAAGAAATATACTTTATAATATCCGAGTTCCCACCATGTGCAATTGAAAATGTTGATTGTAAATGTTACATTAAACACAATAATTAAGCTTTGTCTCTTCGAAGAAAGGATATCTTCCTGTAAATTGTATAGGAAGGCGCATTTCCATTTAGGTAAAATAGGTTAACTTCTGGCAAATATCACAGCACATCAACTGCCAACTATACAGGGCAAGCTTTGTCTGTCTTTACTGTTCACAGAATGCACTAAACAATGACAAAATTAAGTGAGATAAGCGTCAACTCAGCATTTTTCACAACAAGGAATGGCAACAGTTTTAGCTAGGTTTTTAATTTAGGAAGACAGTGTCAAGAAACACGGGACCTATTCACTTTCCAATAAATATTCTTGGGATGCGGGACATACAAGTAAAAAAAGGGGCTGTTCCATTTTTACGGGGTGAGTAGCAGTCTTTTACCGGTATCATCAGCTTTATGCTTTTTTTCCATGTCAATTCAATTGAATAAGGAACAAACAAAAGGTAAATTAATTAGCATAACGGATCAACGAACCAGAGGAAAAGAGTACAAGTAGCCATTCACTATCGTATACCATGATACACATTACATTAACTCTGTAGCTCTAAACCAACATGCAGAGAGGATGTAGGTAGTTGTAGGAATGCATGCTATGCCGGCAGCCCCTGGTTGCAGAGTCTTGCTGGTTGGAAAGCTACTAACCCGCACTAAAGCTACAAATAATCTTATTTTAAGTTAAATATATGCCTTTATTTCTGTGGTATAACAGAAAGCTGTTTATGATGGAGAATTTCAATGAATGTGTCACTTTTATGTTAAAAAAAAGTAGAAGAACTTGTAAGTAGTTTTTTTTTTTAGGGCTTCAGGGGGGAGGGTCCAGCCCTGTTCGTCGTCCCCTCCATAAATACGCCCCTGACTGAAGTAGGTTTACTAACATCACAAATTCACATTCTGAGACGCAAATCTCCATTTCCTTAAAATTTGCTCTAAAGGAAGTCGAAAAATGCCATCAATTTTATAATACTGTGTTAACTACTCATAACTCAGTAATAAAAATAATAAGAACAAAATAGATAAACACTAAATTTACATTTAAAGGTATGTCCTAATGCAACAAAATTTTAAAATTGTGTTTCATTTGATATTCTTTATAGCAATGTATTGGTGAAAGTTATAACATATGTGCAAATGTTCAACTTTTGTATTTTCTATTTTTCTATAGATTATACTATCTTGGTGCAATTTTTTTTCTTAATAATAAACACTTCAAAGCACACAAATACCTATTTATTTGGTGCTGTACTATTTATGTAAAGCACAACATTAAACTTTAAACTCCATATTTCTCTGTTCCATTTTTTCAACATTTTTCACTATTCACGATTGATTATAACTTATTAATTTGAAATTTTCAGGAGAGCTATAGAATACATGAATTTAAAGAGAATTGTGCACTATCTAATAGAATGTGAAATAGTTCAGGTAAAACTAATTTTCATATAATTCAAAATGACGAAGTTAAAAAATAATTCAATAAAAAGGGACAATTTTTTCCCCTCTTAAATTATTTAAGATTAAGAAATATCTCAAAAAAATTTCTTTACATAGGCATAGTAAGCTCAAATTAAAAACTTGGGAGTGATATGGTAACCTGCAGATTCCAAGGAGCATTTCATATTACCATACCAAAAGCTATTTATAATGAATAAAAACTTAGTATCCTAACACTGATTTCACATAGTGTGCACTGAATGTTATGTTTTGAAAATATGGAGAAAAAGTAAAAGCTGTCAGAAGAAAACTGTAGCCTTTTTATTTTCACAGATGAATTGCCTTATGTTTAATGATACATCAATGTGAAATTTATCTGCAGCCTAAACAAATAACTGAAAACTGTTTTCTTACTATGGCATTTGTTTGCTTTATAAATGATTTATAAACATATTTTCTTCAGTTTTAGTTGTGAGTATAATAATTTCATTTCTTCACTTTGCTCAGCTTCCAGAATGACACAAAATGGTAATTCCAAAGAACTGTGCAGATCAAGACTTAAGAATAAAGATAGCTTGCAGGATGGACAAACCATTGAATATGAAGCATTGCGGGTAAGTTTACATACCGGTGTTTCATTAGAAAATATAACTGAGATTACTAGGGAAAAGACATTTCACAAATGTGATATTGCATGAAATGTTTATAAGGGGTTGCGTCTTGTATTTTCATTTTTCACAACTGTAAACTATCTCGGAAAATTTGATAGGCAGAGTCAGACTGAAAAATTCAATGCCAAAGCCGGGACTTGAACGGATCTCCTGATCTCTAGCTGGTTGCTCTGCCACTGAGCTACCATGGCAACATGTCAGCATAGCATTGAACTTCTCAACTGACTTAAGTCCCAGGATTCATAGTATAGCCAACTATTATGGTCAATTGGTATTGGATTAATTGTTTCTTTTGGCTATACTATGAATCATGGGACTCACAACATTGTAAATCGCCATTGGGGTTGTCATCTCAAAATAATTTGAGAACACCTTATTGGTTTGCTGGGAAACATGCAAGTCAGCTGAGAAGTTCATTGCACATTGCAATGGTAGCTCAGTGGCAGAGCAACCGCCTAGAGATCGGGAGATCCGTGGTTCAAATCCCAGCTATGTCATTGAATTTTTCAGTCTGATTCTACCTATCCAACACCTGTCCTACACATTGCTTGTGTGAAGAAAACAATTAATTCAATACCAATTGATAATAATAGTTGGCTCTACTATGAATCCTGGGACTTAAGTACTTTCATAATTGTAAGTTGCCATTGGGGTTGTCATCTCAAAATAATTTGAGAACACCTTGTGGTTTACTGGGAAACATGCGAGTCAGTTGAGAAGTTCAATCCTATGCCGACATGTTGCCATGGAAGCTAAGTGGCAGAGCAACCGCCTAGAGATCAGGAGATTTGTGGTTCAAATCCCAGGTATGGCATTGAATTTTTTTTCAATCTGACTTTACCTATCCAACTCCTGTCCTGCACACAGCTTGTGTGAAAAAAACAATTAATCCAATACTATCTTGGAAAGAGTTTGAAAATGCAGTGAAATACAAAATGTACTCAAAATACAAAAAGTATCCTAAAATTGGATATAAATGCCAAATTTATATTTTCTTCTGGAAAATTCAAGTGATGAGTTTATACAACTTTGGAATATTTATGACATACCTGACAATAATTGTTCTGGAATGCAAGATGCTGAGGGGAACAAGAAAGTGTGAAATTAACATAATTAAGTAAACAGTTATATTTATTCTGTTATGAGATTTAAAATAAGTTATATTCAGTCCTTTTCAAAACTGATTTTTTGAGCATAAGCAAATACAATTGTGATCCTAATGATAAATGTAATTATTTTGAAGTTGAACTTCAGCCAAAATTTGTCACTCAGGTTTCTGTTACAGCTAATAAATGAATTACCCAGTTGGAGCTCTTTCCACTCTTGTGTACATAAATTGTGAGATGATATGTTAATGCTATACATTCTAATGAAACAGTGTGCTTGAGTATATGTTGCAATTTATGGACAGTTTTTCAAATAAAACTGTACAAGCAAAATAAAAAGTAGGTTATGAGGTCATATGGAAGAAATTATAACAAATGATTTATTCAAGAGGTAGTAGGCCTATTAATTTATCACTGCTGAGTATTCTGCATAGATTTTAAATATTTAATTGAAAGTAAAATAAGGTTCACATTTGTAGGTTAATAAAATGGACATCTTTATGAAGGAGTTTGTGTAAGCAGCTCTACAATGTATATGCTTATTAACCTTTTCTCGGATATGGATGACATATGATGTCAATTTTAAAATGCAGGAGAATCGATATGGACACCATATGACATCCTGTGCATGCATGCATTTAATGCTTATTTAACCCTAATTATTTTAATTTTTTTTATTATAAATTTAAATAGATTTTCGAATAAATAAAGTCTTACCTTTAAAGGTTCCTTTTTGAATGGTATATCTTAAAACATGGATAGACACATAAGGGCATATCTCCACATTCACGTCATATGTTAGTCACTTTACGAACTCCTTTTTTGTGGCATGCCAAACACCTTCAAAATGGACGCAAATTTTTTGCTGTCAGTGGTATCCTTTTAGGAAAGTGTTTTCCTTCAAGTCTGAGGGGTGCAGGGGTTGTAGATTTCTTACCCCCTGTATGAACAGGCCTCTGAATGTTATAGTGCTCAATTAGGCTATGAGCTATTGATATGCGGAAGTCCAGGTAGATCATCGTCTTGCATGGGTTTAGAGTTCTCCAAATTACTAAACAATTGTATATGGTAATATCCATCTGGTGGAAAAATACCTTTTTATACCATTTAAATTTTTTTGTAAAGAAGGATATATTGCAATACCTAATCTACTAGATCCACACCACCCATAAGCGTATTGTATTCCTGGATAACATCAGTCTTGAAAATTGATATTTTGATGTGGGCATCTATTTTTCCAGTGTCAATCATCAAAATCTTAGGGCTGCAATTGGACAATCCCATGACCACCCCTCCTATCTTGTCAAGTAATGTGGGTCAAGGGTGGGAGCTGATGCACCTGCATTTCTCCTCTACTTAGAGTCTTTGTATTCACATTCTTCAGCAAACCAATACAATTTGAATTTACTGTTCCAATTGCATTTGTTTTCCTTTTGTATAAGGCCATGTATAATTTAGAGGAGCTACACTAATTATCTAAATATACAGTCCTACCCTGATCAAGTATAGATTCCATTAGGTGCATTACTATGGAACCAGCTAACCCCAAATCTTTGTCCCCGGTATTATCAGTTCCTTAACCAGTGTAAACGCAGTTATTGTAAAGATATCCCGTTTTACTTTCACAAAGATCAAAACTCTTTATACCAAATCTGGCCCTCTTTGGTTTGATATATTGCTGCCCACCTAAGCAGCCTTTCCAAAGCATCAAGCTTTCATCTATAGTGACCTTATCACCAGGCACCATAATTTTCTTTGAATTTTGAAATAATATATTCCAAAACCGACCTAATTTTGAGTAGTTTATCTTTTACATTTTCTGTGCCGGTGAAATGAAGGAACCACAAAATGGAAGTAAACCTGTTATTTGACATGCATTTCCCAAAAAATGGAGTACCTAGCATGTCATCGGTAGACCAGTGCATGTCTTAAGTTGGATTACGAATAACACTCATGAGCGTAATTAGACCAATTAGCCTGTAAATCTCATTCATTTTTACTTCTGTCCACTTCTGAATTCTACTCTTAGGCCCTAAATTGCCTTTAGAAGTCAGGTCTTCCTTCACCTTACTCGCATATGCATTTGTTTCTGTAATAATGAGAGACACTAAGTCAGCAGTAAAAAGTTTTGTGAAAATGTTAATTGTATGGCTGACAGAAGTCAGCTGAGCTTGGGGTTGTACACCAGAGGCTGTGCTCGTGAAGATATGTGTAGTTGTTTTGGAGTCATTTTGACTACTCCACAATGTTGCTTCTTCACGAACACCTGAAGGAAGAGAGTCACTTTCTTCCTCACTGCTACCTATATTCTCGACACCCTCCTCAAAATATGAAAACTTGCCATGAATATCAAAATCTCTGTCATCTAGCAAAAAGTCCTCCACATTATCTGAAGTAATTTCCGAAGCCCGTGCACTGCCTACACGAGCTAATTTGTTAGCTACATTGCTAGTCAAAGCTATGGTTAGAACTGAGATATAACATTTTCGAATGTGCTTTTCTTATAGCTAAAACAAAAAACTGTGAACCCCGTAGCTACATGGCTCTACCATAAATCTCCGCTGTGTATTTATTCTAAGGTGTAAATAAAAATGCTGATGGAGAGGTTTGATTTATTTGCAGTTTGGGTGTGCCTCAAAAAGCACAAACACAGCATGCACGCACGCACGCACTCACTCACTCACTCACTCACTCACTCACACTTGTATTGTAACATTAAACAGATGATAAACCCTTGAAGCCAAGAACATTGTGCTTAGCTAGCTATACGTATATACACTTGTACACACATAACACAAGCCTGACTCACAAATTAGTAGCGCTCGTCGTACAGAATGACTTTTGTTACAAAGAAAAAATTAGTGATATTTAAACTTTTGTCAATACAGTCTCTCTTTTGTTTCTATGATAGATGTATAGTACCTTTGATGAGCTTTAAGCCAGTTTTTGTTTCACTAAAATATCTTAATAAATATCAAAGATATGAATGTTTATGTACGAAGCATATTTGCCTACATTAAACAATTTAAACAAATTCAATGATACCTACTCAGATATGGCAAATATCACCAATGAAAGGTTAAATTAAAAAAATAAATGACAATAAAATTAAAGCCAGTCTTACTTCATAAGAAATAGTTTGTGCTGTTAAGCTTAAAATGTTTCAATGGTTGGTACAGTTGTTTTGTAGTAATTGATTTCATCAGTAGAGTGATAAGAAAGGAAATGGCTACCAACAAAGACCTGAGGGCTTTTTGTATGCTAATTTTTCATATCTGTTATCACTGTGCAATGAAATTTTAGAGGGAACTTTAGGTGTAGTTTCTGAATGCAGTAAAACAAAAAGATGCTTTGAAGTGAAAGTCAACCAGCTGTCCAAAGCAGCTGGGGAGCATGTGATAATAAGTTTTGTTTGTAGTCCACAGCAATCTTATCACCACATCCAGCAGAACATTTTTCGCCTTGCAAACAGCTGTATGGAAGGTTGTATGCCAACATTTGCAGTTATGTCAGTAAAAGCTTCATATCAGCTGTTCCCTCCTCAACACTGCAGTTTAACAATCAGCACAATTTATGTGAATAGCTGGTGTATTTTCCTTCTGTTTCAATTCTAGGCTAATTGCCAGATTCATTTTGAAATTGCAATCTGTAGAAAACATCCATACTGAAGTGAGTTCTTCATTGCTAATGTTTGGATTTAAAGTTGTGTTCACTTTAGCCACTGGATCCAAGTGCTCTTCCTTCAATATGTTAAACTCACAGGGCAAATCAGAGTGGATGGTTAGCTTGAAGGTGTAATGGGTCTAGTCACAGATACCTTTGGAATTACATAAGGGTCTTCGCTTTTGCTGGCAGATCTTGCTGGTTAACACAGTGGTCTTTCACATTGAATACTGTCCTGCTGAAATAAGAGATGATATGCTGCAGCTCATCCTGACCTAATGCAATATGCCTGTAATTCCAATATTGTTTATATCAGTTCATGATGAAACTGACCTGATTGTCGGAGACCTAAAATCAGTATATTACATACTTCTGATTTCAATTATGGGAATACTATTTTGACCTTCTAAATGAGATGTGTGAATGATTTATAGAGGCCAGAAAAGCCACTGATGACTTAGCAATAATAGTGTTTAGTCCAAGGAAGCTTCTCATCTCTAGTTTGTTCTTCGATTATTCCTTAACCACACAGGTCTTATCCAGATCTGTGGTTACCCCTGATAACATAACAATGTGGGCTGTGAAGTTAGATAATTCCTTTATCTACTTCTTGGCTTTCAAAGTTTATTGCAGTCTTTACAGCACACTATGTCAGTTCTTCCGGGCTTCTCAGGCAGTTTATTATGAAGAAGATATCAGGTATTGTGGACAGCTATAATAGGTTAACCACATTTCACTAATAATGAAATTCTTTAAATGCAGCCAATGTGTTTTGATGGTTGAGTGAATTGTCATGAAATAATGTAAATAGTAAGTAAATGAATTAAATAAATTGTAAGTATTACTGAACTGTTAAGAGGACAGCCCTTCTCTTGTCTTGGAGGTTTAGCACCACTTGCCAGCATCATTACATAAGATCTAAACTCAAGAACAAAGGGTACCACCAGGATGCCTAATCAGTCATCAATCCAGATAAAGGGAAACAACCCTTATGGTCCTTGCAGCAGTATAACTCTCCACTGTCTCTTCTTATCATGAATATAGGCAAGGATAAAGAGTGTATGGCTCTCTCATGACCTCTAGCGCACTTTGATCCCAATTTTTTTCTTCTTTTTTTGGCTAAATGGATGCATGTATATGTCTGATGACATCTCCAGTATCAATGTAGTCACTGTCTTTTGCCTCTTATTGCTATTTTTCCAAGTGAGGGTGACCTGATATTGTCTCTCCAAGTACTAAACATTTCTTTGTTGCAATGCAGGTTGGATGGTCCGATCTTCATATATATGCCCCACATTTTTCAATGCCTCTGAAAGTTGGGATTTGGTTTCAGACTCCTAAAAATAACCTATCCTCAGTCACCTTCATGACAATAATTCACATACGTATGACACGCTGGCAAATGATAATTCCAGCAGGGTTTCCTTTGCTACATTAGGTTTCATGATGACTGCGATGACCCCAGTACCAAAAAGTGTCTTTCTGCCATCCAATCTTCTGCAAAGATGCTGTTGTTTGACTCAGGGTATGCAATATCACTGGATGCCATATCAATATGCTCTTCTTCATGACAGCACTTAATCATTTTCTGTTTGCAATCCTTTAATGGCAGGAACAGTGAGATATCAAATTTATTGACTTGCTACACACTCAGCACACACCACTCAATGGCCTGCAGTGGCCTCCCGCTGGTGATGCTCTGTCAGCTTCATGAAGGATATTCCTCATGCTCAAGAAATTTAACTGTGAGTGAATTCTGTTGGCTAAACACTCAAAACAGCAATCAGTGCCTACTGGATAAGTATGTCTCAGCATCTCTGCTTTATACTTCAATTCCCACTTATGGCTGAAAGTTTTTGGCAGAAGGCTTAAAAATGACAGTCCCATCTTGTTTAGTAGCTTGATGCATGTATTATTGCCTCTGTTGTTGCATCTGTTAAGATTCTGAAGTCTCCATCTAACTACTTCTTCATTAAGACTATTTAACCCCATGGTTAAATAGTCTTCTCCTTTTTTGACATTTTTGACATGTCCGTGGAAATTCTCAAGAAGGTTAACCCACTTGCTGAGCTTCTGCAAATCCTTCATCCTGATAATATTCCCTAAAATCCATTAATATTTCCTTCTATGCTTTCATCTTCTTCATCCCTCTTGTGGATCACAGATTGTCTCATACATTTTGCCAATCTCACATCTCATTTGTCCTCATTGTCAACTTTCTCTCTCATCCCTTGTACATATTCTGTGTTCCATTGATCTATTTATTCATCTTCTTTATTTCACCTTTCACCCCCTTATCATGTTTAAGGGTGCTGATGACACTGCAGTTTAGTGCCCTTAAACCTCACTTAACATCATGTTTCTTATGTTATTATAAGACTTACAAGCAGTTCCTACAACTTAATCGCACTGCTTATTATCACATGTGGAGGGTACATTAAGGAAATTTAAAACTCTTGATATGCAAAAATCAACAAAGTGTTATACAGCCTTCACTTCAGTATTCACATATCTACTGTGCTCAATGTTATCTCACATATATTACTCCCATCACTCAACTGAGTTACACTTTCTCTTATATGTGTCTCTTGTCCATTCCAGAATAGTGGCAACATTCAAAAACATCATTACTGTGTTTCTCTCATACCCCTCTGAAAGTTTTTCAACTTCTGACAGTAATTATCTAATAAACCATCCAAAATGTGCATGGCAACATCTAACTCAAAAAAGGAACGAATAAGTTGACTGAGATATGACATTATTTACAATACAAGGGTCACTTCAAATGAATAATGATAATGAATAAAAATGAGTCCTGGTAAACCAAAGCAGCTTTTCCTAACTTCAGATAACAATAGGTGCATTCCAATAATGTACATTTTCAGCACAGCATATATATAGCAGATGTTGTTGCACCATATGCTAGGATGGATCTCAAGCAAGAGCATTTCCTTGCTATGATTTTCTATGACTATAAAGTTGATTTAGGGGAGAGAGACTAGACTGCCTTGAAAGGCTGTATCATGCATTTGGGGATTTTGCCCTTTGCAATTCATTGTTTATTGATGGTATGCAGCATGAAATTTTTAGAAGAGGAAGGAATTCCCTCAAAGATGAAGACTGAAGAGAACAGCCAGCTACAACAACAATGGATGAAAATGCGGTGAAAGCAGAGCACAAGTTGTGGGAAGATCATCATTGCAGATATGGTCAGATACCAAAATATTGCAGCAGTGAAAACAATCCAGCAAGAAAAGCTTGATCTCAGGAAGCTCTGCAGTTGCAGGATCTCATACCAGCTCACAAATGAGCAGAGACAAGCATGTGTGCAATGGGGCCAGGAAATGATTGAAAAACTGGAAACTAAATGACAGTCATCACTTTGAGTCTTCCCAGGAAAAGATCCCTCAGCAAAAATGAAGCGAAGTAGCAGTATTGGCAAGAAGATGATTTGTCTTTCTTCTCAACAACTGGCCAATTGTGACAGTTCCACTTGAGGGATAAAAGACTGTTACATCACAAAATTTCTGCCACAGGTTTTCAATGAACTGAGAAAAAAGAGTCTTAAGACGGGTCTGCATGGAATTTTGTTGCACCATGACAATGGCTCTGCCCACACTGCAGAAGAAATAACCCAATTTCTGCAGTAGTCAGAAGAAAGTTATTTACCCATCCTCCCTACAGTCCATATCGCCTAATATATAAAAAATTGGGGCAGAACGATTTGAGTCGCCTAAAGCTGCAGTAGCTGCTTACAAAGAATATGTTTGCTCTCACTTCAAAGAAGAAAGTCATGCAGCATTGGTTTCAACAGATGAGATGATGTATAGAATGCAGTGGAGAATATTTTGAAAAGATGCAATGAGCAGATCTAATTTTTAATATTTCATTGGATCCATTCTTGAAACTCTTGAAGTGGCCCTCATACAATTAACTGTTGGCCCAAAACAGAAGAGAGAGAGAGAGAGAGAGAGAGAGAGAGAGAGAGAGAGAGAGAGAGAGAGAGAGAGAGAGAGAGAGAGAGAGAAAAAAGAAGGCTAAATTATCACACACAAAAGCATATTGATGGAAGAAATGTATGTCATAATTATGTAAAAGGTATATAGGTATCCTTAAATGAAAAAAAATTCATAGTGTTATCTCATATACCATTTATTCCCATTAGCATTTTCGTCAACTTTAAATATTCTGCATAATTTCAGTATGAAACTAATTAATTGTTTATATTTTAGATATCTATATGCAATTGGTAAGGCAGTGTGAAAGAAATGGAAGAAACGCTATTATGTCTTGGTTCAAGTGTCACAGTACACATTTGCCATGTGCAGCTACAAAGAAAAAAAGTCTGAACCTTCAGAAATGATGCAACTGGATGGATACACAGTAGACTATATTGAGCCTGCAAGTGGTAAGTGATATCCTTGAGTACAAGTAATCACAGTAGAGCACATTGGGCCTGCAAATGTTGATATCCTTCAGTGCAAACCATCCTAGTTAAGAATATGGGAGTATAATTAGTAAATGATAACCTTTAGGGGATTAATTAGAACATTTGGGTACCTAACAAATTTTTCCATTTGTTAAAGCATAATTTTGCTAAGATAAGTAGTTTGACTAATGTTTCTGGTCTGATTTTGAGATTACAACATTCAGTTTGTGTCATATGGCTTACACACTGATAAAAGCAATCTACGTGGCTGAAATGTTATAACATGTTTATTTGTGGCTTTGTTCCTTCCCATTCAGAATAGGAAGAGATCCTTGATGAACTATAATCACAAAATATGTCTGGTCGAAGGATAGTATGAAATTCTAGGAATTTTCTAGATTATACTGGAACAATGATTAGAAATTGTAATTTAGATAGTTAATGAATTTCAGTTATATTAAATGCAGTTTGCAAGAGCTAATTTTTTATGTATTGCTTTCAGAATTTTGAAAAACTTATTCTTTATAGAGATTTAGCACTCAAGATGTCCTCTGTTGTAAGGTCACAGAACTAACTACAACTAGATATTCATTGTAATCATTATATTCTTGATACTCATAGTCTGTCTAGCATGCTTTAACAATAGAAATTTGGGATTGAGTTCACTAATATGACTGAGTTTCACTAACTACATTTATTGCCAGAATATATGTTTTGTAAGCTGCATAAGAAAATATTTTCTTGCATTAAATGTAGTGAGTGAAGCCTAGAAATTTTAGGCAACTCAATCCCAAGTTTCCATTATGTTTCACTGTGTATATTCCTTCAAGAAGTTAATATTTTACTGGTTTAAGACTTCACATGTCAGCAGTTGCAATGAAACAAAGCCTGAGCTACAACCTTAACCCTTGCAGACGGCACAGCAAACGAAAGACAAAGGTTAATTCTAACGGATTCGTTCAAAAGCAAGCAAACAAACTTTGCAACTCAAATAGAAGGCTGTATGCAGTGCTGGGTAGCCACATAAACTTTTTCTAAAAACTCCAGCAGCAGTCTAAATGCCCGTTTTGCAATGCAGAAATTTTCAAGGTTATGGACTTAAAATGGTACAGGAAAATATCTGTTAAAACTGCACACAAGCACCATAGGCGCAATTCTGGCTGATAACATGATGGCAAATTTCAGCAATTTTGCAACATCATGCCACCTCAGCTTGCACATTATACATGAGCAATGTACAGAAATATCAACACAAGGACACTTGTCAAAATGGGTTACAAACAGGCAGATATCATTGTATAAAGCTATGGAAGGCATTAGAATCCAGTACTCTTTAAGGATGTAAACTACACATTGATTTTTTGCAAATTACAATGAGTGGAGGCATTTTTGACACTATTTAGTTAATCATAACGAGAAGAGTACACTGCACAAAAATAATAACACATGCAGGTATGTTAAGACATGAAGAATTGAAAACAAACCAGAGAGTCAGGCAAGGGCGCAGTATATTGCCAACACTTTTTAACATATACATATATGTATTATAAAACAATGGAAGAGAGAGGTTAATCCAGGGATACCACTCAACGAAAGTGAATGTCTGAATGTTTTGCTGTATGCTGAAAATGTAGCAATTACAAAAGAATGAAGAAGGCTTACAGAACTCAGTTTATAAGCTATACCAACTAGGAAAACCTTATAATTTAAAAATATCAAGGAAAAAACAAAAGTAATGGCTTATCATGGAAAGTTTCCTATACATTTTAAAATAGTAATAGAAAATCAAACATTAGAACACATCTCGCACTTTGAATATTTAAGATGTAATGTAAGACGGGATGTTGATAGATATATATATATATATATAGAAAAAGGTTAATAAATTTTAATCAATATGTGGAACAATAAACAGAACGCTGCAGAATAAAACAACAAAAGAAACAAAAATGAAGTTTTATATGATAATGGCAGCTCCAGTGCAGATGTTTTGTAGTTATTCATGGATCATGCGGGAAGGAGATAAAAGTAAAATACAACCAGCAGAAATGAGGTCCCTCCATGTATTTAAAGGGTGTACAAAGAGAGATAATTTGAGAAATGAGGAAATAAAGGCAGAACTGGAAATTTACAATATAAACGATAAAATAGAAGAATATAAAGAAAACTGGAGAAGCCATATATACCACATGGAGAAAGGAAGAATACCAGCTTCAGTAAATTCCTATCAGCTGAGAGGTAAGAGAGATGTAGGGCATCCAAGGAACAGACGGCAATGAAAGCATGGTTATGAAGATGGAACAGGCATTATTGCCTAATCCCTGAAGTGCAGAAGAAGAAGAAAAAGAAAACTTCACCAGTGCCATCCAACTATAAACTTATACATAAAACATATTCAAATTCGCTTTTCAAGTCTGTAAAGTTCTTCTAGTCTATGTCTGGTACTAATTTAATTTTAAATTTTCTGACACAAAAAATAATCAGAAGTATGATCTGTAAATATGTACTGCTTCACATTCAAGATCAAAAGATTTTAAATCAGAAAATGTCATAAGGCCATTATCAAATTAATATTGTGCAACCAGATTGCTGGCTCTACTGCATTCTTATTTCACAAACATTAAATGTATTCAAATTCTTAAGCCAAAGTGCCAAACACAATAATATTTTGAACATTGGCAAGTGTGAAGCTAAAGAAATAATTCTAGTTTGTGCTTTTGTTACTGTTGTATGCTCCAATTATTCCCATTTATAATAAATGATAAAGCACCTACATGACAAGCTTCAGTCAAATATTTTCAATTTGGTCACATAATATAGGATTTTAGTACATATATACAGGAGGAACAATAAAAATAACAAGAGTAAGTTTACAGCTAAATGCAGATTATTATTCTATTGCAGTTCACTTACAGACTTTTAAACCACTTTTATCTCTGGAAATAACATTTTGAAGCTATAACATAATACAGAGTACTCTCTGAAACCTTAAAAAATGGCTATGAACCAATTTATGTTATATATGTAATATAATTATTCAAGCTAAACATGAAAACTTCTGGTTTCTTATCCTTACTCATTTTTCACATTTATTTTTTATTTGGTTAGAAGACTCGGATTGACAATTATGTGCTGAATATTCTTTCATTTTATCCATTGGTTGTATGAGAAAACATTTATGAAATTTGTCATGGTTGCAATAATAATGGGGCCCTGTGGTTGGTGTATACTACCAGACTTCTCAAACCTAGCAGGTCATTGATACAGTGGAATTAACCCTCTTGCTGCCAAGACCTTTAAATGGTTTCAACCCCAAAATTCCCAGCTATTGATATAGTCAATTCTGCTAAGCTATGCTAAGAATCCCAGCTTCAATCTAATTGACACAGTGTTTGAGAGACTGTAAGCTTATTTTTGAAACATCTTATGGGAAAGTCCTTTATATCACTGGAAATAGGAAACCTTTCAAATGGTATATTTCAAGGGCATTCAGAAGTGCCTTTTGTTATTTGAAGGTCAGTATTTGCAACCCTTGGCAATTTGTTTAGCCTTGTGCTATAAAGTTCTGGGTTTACTATGAGGTACGTCCAGAAAATAAGTTCTGTGTCAATTTATCTCCGCTGCAGCGCTGCGATCGCAGTTCTGCACATGCGCGGTAAACGCTCTGTATCAAGGAAAAGAAACCTGCGCCATTTTGAGATTGCTGTCAGCCACATACGCTTTGTTGTGGCTGTTTACAATGTCGGTGTTGATTGAAAATCCCGCCGCTTGTGAAATCAGATCTGTGATTCGTTTTCTGAACGCTAGGAAAGTGAAACCAATTGAAATTTATAGGCAAATTTGCGAAGTTTATGGACAAAATGCGATGAGTGAGTCAATGGTGAGAAGATGGGTCCGACAGTTCAATGAAGGATGTAGTGAAATGCATGATGAAGAACGAAGTGGGCATCCATCTTTGGTTACAGAAGAACTGGTTCACGCGATTGATGACAAGATCCAGGAAAACCGCAAGTTTACAATTAGTGCTCTTGCTATGGAATTTCATCTGTTCTTACATCTCAAGTCTTTCCTTGGCGGTCAACAATTCAACAATGAAAAGAAAATGTTTCCAACTTTTTGAAGACACAGGCGGCAAACTTCTAAGAAAAAGGTATACAAAAACTTGTGTCATGCCATGGCAAATGCCTGCAAAATTTCGGCAGTTATGTGGAAAAGTAGTTTAAGAGTTGTAGAATTTTGTGCAATAAATAATTATTCTGTATCTGTACACAATTTAATTTTATTACCAAACGGAACTTACTTTCTGGACGTACCTCATATATAAAAGTTAAAATGGTAAGTTTTTTTTATGTTTGTTTTTTCTGGGAATGTTTTATCTGCCAGGAAGGGTTGATAAAAATTTGAAATATTATGACATCTGTGATATCAATGTAAATAATGTGACAGTAACATGGATGATTGTGTACCTAATATATCACTGTGTTCACCATGTGCAAACATAATGTTGTTAATAGATAGATTATAGATTTTTTATTATTTGGGTTTTTCCTGTTTTCAAATGAAATTCTTCACTGAGGTATAAGAGCTTCACAAGAGAAAACTTTGAGAAAAATTTCCTGATGTACTGCAATAGCCACAAATAAGGTAAAATTAATCTCCAAAATATGGCTTATTTCTTATTTGTTAATTTGCTTTTGCATACTATGGTGCATATTTTAAAAAAATGTTCATGCATATTTTATTATTTTATTTTGCATACAAATGCAGGCTCTAGTTATAACCATTTAGTTGCATAAAATTGTACATCCTTGTTTTCCTTTATTTCACTAGTAAGCATGCATGATGCATGCACACATAAATATACATATATGCATTTTCAACAATCCATTCTTCCTGATTGGTTGAGGTTTTTGTGTTCCAGTGTGTCTTGCCAACATGTGTGGAAGAGGATCAAATAGGACTGACAACCAATGCAAACTGTAGTATAGATATCAAATTCACCACTTTCAATAATAATTTCATCAAGATACTTAGAAATTCCTTTTGCTTACAAAGAAGAAATTAGGTTTTCAGTCACCTGAAGATGATATTTTATGCCATCATGACAACATTTGGGAGTATGGATGATAAGAACTGCAATTTTTAATTGGCAACTTCTATTCCTTCTCTTGCTTATAAAACATATGGTGCTAATGTATCATACAAAATTCCCAGCAGTGGTAAAAGAACATACAATGTTGCCTCTCCCAATTGCAAGAAATTCCTGGAGTGATGCTTCAGCCACTAATTCTTCATACACATGCTGGATCATCAAATTTGAATAACAGAAATAAATATATGCATTCAATCCTTGTTATCTAGAGAATAAAAGCCATGAACAGAGGTTTGCTAATGTTGCTATGGCTTGAAGTAGTAGCTCTATATAAGTATTCAATATATAAAACATGAAACTGAGTGTAGTTTCATGGGTGACCAGCCATGTCAAATTGATAAAATTGCTAGAGCTTTCAACAATTTCCAGCTCCATTGCCTTCTTTGGGAGATGGATACCCAATGTTAAAAAAACATTTGTTTTATATATATGTACCTAAAAAGTAGGTCAAAATAAGTACAATTAGGAAAAAGAGTGACAAGAGCTCTGTAATTGGACCACTTGAAGAATAGCAGTTTAACTAAAGGGATTCAGTCCCATGTTTTCTGCAAGGTCCAGCATGCGATATGAGTGCTAGTATTTCTCATGTTTTTGCCAGTCCATCCCCTGTTCCAGATTGCCCTAAAAAAGAGGTATTATATTTTCAAGCTGGTGCACTTCTTAAGCTTAATTTTCATCCAACATCTCTGTTGATATTTAAAGGATGAAGTTTGATATGAATAACTATTTAAAAAAGAACTATCTATCAAAATATTTATCAGACTGATCCAAAATAGTAACTTCCATGAAATTTATCCTATACTTCGCTAGGCAAGTGACAACTTTTCTGGATGTAAGAGTTTAATACTGCATTAGTGTTCCTTGCATCTCTCTTCAATGGTATGTCCTGTTTGGTGGATGTATACCTTTGCACATTTACACAGAATTTTATAAATCCCGGGGATCTTAAGTGTCAGTGGATCTTTTACCAGTCTCAAATACTGATGCAGCATTTTTGATGCACTTAAAAGGTATTAACATTGTGTCTAGCCAAAATCCATGCAATTTTGTTTGTGGCTGGACCATAAAAAGTAATAAACACTTTAATAAATTTGTCTTCCATTTTGTTTCTAATTTTGTTATACAAGGAAGAACCAGATCTATTGTGTGTTACTCCTCTGCCTTAATATCATAATTATTGTCACCGTTACTTTGAGTGTATTTTATAAATGGTGAATTTCTTAACTCATATGCTTTTGATCAGAATTATGAAGTGCTCATTGAAACACAGTAGAAATGACCTTCTTTTTCTGTGCTGGATGATTACATCAAGATATTAGTTGGTGTGTGTTGTCTGCCTGTATATTTTGTGGGCTCAACTCCCATCTGATTTCTTATACACTAAAACATCCAAAAAAGGAAGTGATCCCTTATGCTCCACTTCCATTGTGAACTTCATATTAGTATGCAAACTATTGAGTTGATTAAAGAAACTAAATTTTGTACTCTCCATGAGACCAGATGAAAGTATATTCAACATATCAAAAGAATGCCTTAGGTTTATCTGTCACAGTATCTAGAACTGTATGCTCAAAGTTTTCCATCAATAAGTTTACAATAGCAGGTGAAATGGTGAACTTATCGCTAATCCTTCTGTTCGTTCAAAGAGCTGACCATTAACAAAAAAAAAAAAAAAAAAAAAAAAAAAGTGGAAGTGAGAATTGGGTAATATTCTGGTGGAAATTCTTGGCTATGAGTTGCAAAGAGTCCTATAGTGGGACTCTAGTAAAAGAGATTTTACATCACAACTAAGAAGCATATCACCTGGATCTAGCTTTAATGAAGAAATAGCTATGACGAATTGATAAAATATTGACAGTGTCCAACCAAATAATAATGCTTCTAATTATGTGCAGTGTTACTCTTATCGCCTAGTAGAAATATTAGAGAACAGTCTAGTCTCAAAGACTAAGTGCTTTAAATTCAGCAGGTGTTACATTTTAAGTACTTAAGTCTTTGAGCCTACACCATTCTCTAATGGTTTTACTAGCAACACAACAGTCTTATAAGAAACAGAAGATTATAAAAAAAAAAAAAAACTAAAAATCAAGATTTTGAAAGATTCTACTTTCAAGAAATTTATAAGGATCCTACAGCAAAGATCACCATATTGAGCACCAGCTTTACCAAAATATCCAGAGGCATCTAATCTCACATGCTGCAGCACCTCCTAAACTGTATTGTCTTCCAAAAATTCACAAAACAGAGGTTACACTCCATCCCATTGTGAGTAACATTGACTTGCCTGCTTATCATCTGGTCAAACATCTTGTGTGTCCACTTGCACCTTCGGTTGGATTATGTCAATGTCATATCAATAACTCCAAACAATTCATCATAGCTATTTCTTCTTTCAAGGAAGATCCAGGTGATATGCTTGTTAGTTTTAATGTAGAACCTCTTTTTACTAATACCACTAGAGGACTTATTGCAGCTCATAGGCCAGAATTTCCTTCAGGACATTGCACAATTATTTAGACATGCTCTTACTTCCACTTATTCTATTCATAACAGTCAGTTCTTTGAACAGTTGGAGGGAGTAGTGATGGCTTCACCCCTCTCACCTGCTATTGCAAGCCTATTGAGCATAAAGCCCTAGATACTGCGATGGATAAACCTAAGACATTCTTTAGATATGTTGTTAATACTTTTGTCATCTGATCTCATGGATAGGACAAACTTCATAACTTCTTTAATCATCTTGATAGTTTGCATACTAATAAAAGTTTTACAATGGAAGTGGAATGTAATGTGTTGCTTCTGTTTTTGCACATTTTAGTGTATAAGAAATCATATAGAAGTTTAGGCCAACTGATATCCTGATATGACCAGTTTTCATCATCCAACACAAAAATATTGTCATTTCTACCTTGTTTCACTGAGAGCTACACATTTTTATCAAAAGCATATAAGACAAGAAACTCGCCATTTACAAACATACTCAAAATAATGGTTACAAAGATCATGACATTAAGGCTTATAGATCTGGTTATTCCTTGCACAACAACATTGAAAGCAAACTGCAAAACAAATTTACTTAAGTGTTCATTACATTTTGGTCATCTTCTTAGCGCGGTGGTAGTGTGGCTGCTTGTCAAGTATAAAAGCCAGATGTATACAAGGTATACATCACCTAGGTTCAATTCCCAATTTTCCCCTGCTGGGAGACTTGGTCCGGGGTGCATTCAGCTTCGTGAGGTCTCTGGAGGGCCAATTTTATTGAGGAGCCACTTGATTGAGAAGTAGCAGCTCCAGATTGAGAAGATCACATCAACCAGCCAGGAGGGATTCAAGGTGCTAATCATGTCTTACCCTCCAGCACTACACCCCATTCATGACGTATTTGGGCCGAGATGGGGGATGCAGTGCCCAGGCGGTAGGCCAAGGTCCCTTGTGGACTGTTGTGACATGGAATTATGTTACATTCATCACATTTTATGGTCCAGCCACAAATAAAATTGCATGGGTTTTTGGCTAGACCCAGTATTAAAACTTTTTTCAATGCACCAGAAAAGCTGGTAAAAGACCAATTGAAACTTAAGGATTTTAAAATTCTATGTGAATGTGGAAAGGTATACATCAGCCAAACAGATGTACCATTGAAGAGAGATGCAAGGACCACCAATGCAGTGTTAAATCTTAAAGCCAGAAAAGACAGCAGTCGCCTAGCATATTCAAGGAAGTTACAATTTTGGATCCGTACGTTAAATATTTTTATAGACTCATTAAAGAAGCAATTCATATCAAACCTCATTCTTTAATTTTCAATAGAGATACTAGGGGAAAATTAAGCTCAGCATGGACACCAGTTTTAAAACATACTATCCCTAATTCAGGCAACCTGGAACAGGAGATGGACATTACACAAAACACAAGAATCCACATCAGATGTTGGATCTCTTAGAACATTTTGTTTTGTTCATGGGCACGGACTACCTAAAAACTCCAGAATTGAATTCCCAAGTTCTGTGCCAGACCTTGCAGAAAATGTGGGACTCAATCCCTTTAGTTAAACTGTTATTCTTCAAGCAGTCAATTACAGAGCTCTCTTTTTATCTAGTTGTACTATAGGTAGCCACCTCCTGACGAAGGCCATTGAGCTAGAAATGGCTGAAAGCTCAAGCAATTTTATCCATTTGACATGGCACAATTCTATACCTTTGCTGACTGGCTAGGAAAGAATAAATTAGGCTTTGGTTATGACCCTCTCATATTGAAATGATAATTGCAGCCTAAAAATTTTATGTGTTACACTCATAGGACTTTCTCTACATCTCTGTAACAAATTGTTAAAAAGCTTACTCTTCTTTTACTTCATGATAACCGAGATAAACATTAGCAGAAATTGTCCTTATTACTTGTTTCCTTGTAGGTAGAAGGGAAAAAATTGAATATATTCCATTCACATGATGTCCTCTAGCTGTTCAGTAAACAAATATTTTATTAAACATACTGATCTATTATCTACATCGTGCTAATCAAGATAAACATAAGCAGAATTAGTCTTATTACTAGCTTCTTTGTTCATAGAAGGAAAATAAGAAAATACATGAGCTAAAGCGATAGTCTCGATCTTCCTAATTTTATTCACATTTGCTACTCAGAGACATATATGTTTGCAGATGACTTGGCTGTTAACTTTACTGAGTCAAGAACAGATATATTGACCTCAAAACTTAAAGAGTTAACTAATAGTGTCCGAACTTGTGTAATGCTAATAATTTGATTTTAAACAGTTCAAAAACAGAGACATTACATTTTAGTTTAAGGAGAATAAATTCAAATGACCATAAAACAGTGAAATTTCTAGGTTTGCATATCGACTCAAATTTGTGCTGGCAAACTCATGTTACGTATGTTGTAAAAAAAGTAAGTAAGGGTTTGTTCATGTTACGAATACTTAAGAACAATATTAATGTAGAATCTTTAATTGCGGCCTATTATGGACACATTCATAGCCATCTGAATTATGGACTTTTGCTCTGGGGTAACCACGCTTCAGCATTAAGAGTTTTTATTTTACAGAAAAGTGCCTTAAGGTTAATTTATGGAGCTTCACCCAGGACTCATTGTAAACCACTTTTTATCCAATCTGCTATTCTTACTTTACCGTCAATGTACGTTCTGGCCTGCCTCTTGTATGTCAAGAAAAATATTAATGATTTTAGTACCTGTGACAATATACATAATTACCCAACACGGAAGAACTCAAATATTTATATACCCAAAAATAAATATAGTGTAAGTGTAAATAGTTTCTGTTATATCTCACTAAAGCTTTTCAACTTCTTACCTATGCACATAAGACATTTTTCGTTTCAGAGCTTCAAGAGGAGACTCAGATCAATATTGATGGTTAATCCTCTGTATACTGTTGACGAGTTTTATAATATAAATATGTGACGATAGATTGTGTGATTGATGTATGTAGTTTACTAACGAAGTCATGAATAATTGTATTCAATAGACTAATAAACAATCTATCTATCTATAAAAGCCGGTCGCTATGTGAAACAATTGAAATTTCTATTGCTTTACTTGCCAGGAATAAACAAATGAGAAACGAGAAGAAAGATGTCTTCCCATTTGAGAAAAATTTAAATGGCTAAAATTGAAACCAATAATCCAAAATATGTTGAAAACAATTAACTCTACAAAAAAAAAAAAATGCATATGACATAAATTGTGTGTTTTAATGAGATCTACATTTTTTGTGTACTAAGTTTTTGCATATATTTTATGGTTTGCCAATTATATAAAGGTCATCCAGAATGAATAGGTCTTCAGAGGCTACTTGGAGAAAATTCAAAATATACATTTTGTTGGTTATAAAAGTATCTTAAATGGTATTTTAATCAAAATCAGTGGAGCCATTTTTGGGGAAAAAAAAAAACACATACACACAAACAAAATTTGAATATACCTACATACCTCAAAAACCTCATTGCATTCCAAGCTGAGCATAGGCACTTCCATTAGGAAATTCTTCTGACTGCTACATCTTAGGAATATATATTCCTATTCATCATCATTTATTATAAACTGCAGTAATGCACTCATATGAAACAGAGCAATCCTCACAATATTACTAGGCTTAGACAGAGAAACCTATTTTCTCTGGTTCATCAAAATATGTACCCCATCCTGTTAGCTTATAATTTATCTACTTTACAAGTGCCTGCAGCCTGACCCGACACATTGATGAGTCATGAATTTTGCATCTATGCAGATAATCAAAGGTTAGGGTATCCTTATCATCTACATTACGTGCTTCTAATGTACTCTTATGAAAACTGTTACCTACTTCCTTGATCTCTAGCATGTTTGTGCACATCATTTTAAAACAGTTGCTCATTTCTGATTTGTGCATGCCAATTTCAATATTTTTCTTACCCTAACTTTTTTTTTTTTTTTTTCTCCTGATTCCAATGTTTGACAGTATATATTGTAATTACACAGTGAAAGCCTATAATAATTTCCAACCTGCTTTCAAGACTGCTGATTTGGAATCTATCCAATAACCATAATTCATTTGAAACTTAGAAATGGCAACTAAATTATTTTTCTTTCAATGGCTACAAATGTCATAAAACCTTATTTTATTTGTGTCACATGTTAGTTTTCAAGCCTTAATACCATTCCAAGAGTTTAGCTAAACATTTTAACTTACAACCATCCATACTACTTTAGGACCTGTCCATATATTTAACTTCTGCATGTTTTAAACATTGCCTTGCAATTTATTACATCCCATTACATTCTAATAACATTCAGCAGCATAGCAGTTTCTGTGCAATCTGACTCCAACTTCAAAACAGCAATAATTGTTGAACTATAATTGTTTTCTACAAACAGTTACTTAGATAAAAAGCCTTTTAATTCAATTCCTCAGAATTTTCTAATAATAATGATTTTCACTCCTTTTTATAAAAGGAGCCCAGGTACACAAAGGATGCAGATCTATGAATATTGCTTTCAAAATCAGGGTAAATATGTGTTTTAAAAGAATCTTTTCACCTTAGCCATGAATTTCTAGTGTTCTTAAAGTTTGAACTGTGTAATAATACATAAATATATAATATTTTCATAATCATTGTTTAGGAGAATACTCTGTTGGTGAAAATAAACAAAACACATTCTGATTTACATGGTTGTTAACAGAAATTACTGTAATACTTTGAAACTCCAATCTCTGAATAAATTTGGTAACTTTGAAAATTACATTTTTCAGTTCCTTACTCGAAATTGCCTTAGCTGGCTGCAGTCTAGCCACTTCCTTATAAAAATCAAATCTGATTGTACTATACACAATATATTCGTTTTAGTCAGATCTACATATGATTTGCTTATCATATTTTCAGCATGTCTATTACTATGCTAACACTTAAACAACTACTTTGGAGGGCCACACCCTGGCCAAGTGGTTAGACCTCTCGCCAAGGCAGTCCAGGTTCAATCCCAAGCGACCACATGTGGGATTTGTGGTGGACAAAGCGGCACAGGGGTGGGTTTTCTCCAGTTTCCCCCACCATCGCATTCCACCGGTGCTCCATCTTCGTTCCATGTATCACCAGATTCACTGCCTGAGGTGCCATAAGTAGTAAAAGTGAGCGTTAAACACCATGAAAAAAAAACTACTTTGGAAAGGCTGAGTCAGACTGAAAAATGCAATGCCTAAGTCCAGATTTGAGCTATGGATCTCCAGGTTTCCAATCAGTTCTCTAACCACTGAGCTACCATAGCAACATGCCAACATAGCGTTAATTCTCCAATTGACTCAAGATTTTCCTGGTAAACCACAAAGAGATCTCAAATTATTTTTGAGATGACATACCCCAACGGTGATGGTACCCCAATGATTGTAAGTACTTCAAATAAGTCCTGGCTTTATAGTTAAAATAACTATTAAGCCAATCATTGTCAATTAATGTTTTCTTCCACATTGGCTTGTGCAGGTCAGGATTTGGAAAGGTAGAGGCAGACTGAAAAATTCAATGTCATAGCCAGGATTTGAATCTGGATTTCCTGGTTTCCATCCAGTTGCTCTGACCTACTGAGCTACTGTGGCAACATGCCGACATAGTATTAAATTCCCCAACTGCCTCGAGATTTTCCCGGTAAACCACAAGGAGATCTCAAATGGCAGCTTACAATGTACTTTAAGTCCCATGCTTCATAGCTAAACCAACTATTAGGATCATTGACAATAGCCATGTGTAATAAAGGATTTGGAAAGGTAGTCAAATTGAAGAAGTGAATGCCATAGACAGTATTTGAACCACAGATTTCCTGGTTTCAGTTCAGTTGCTCTAACCACTGAGTTCCCATGGCAACATGCCAACATAGCGTTAAATTCTCCGACTCAGGATTTTCCTAGTTAGCCACAAGGAGATCTCAAATTATTTTGGAGATGATGAGATCTGTCTCTTTGATTTCAGAATTTCTTCTCTCTTCTTGCTGTTGGCCTCCAAAACAGTGTTCTTCAACATTCTGGATATTTTCTATGTGGTTTTGTCTCTGGAGAGATGCGATAGAATGCCACTGAAAACCCTTGGAATAACACTACTTTCAATTTAGGATGACTAAACAACACCTGCTGCACATACCCACTTTCCAACTTCAATGAAATAATTAAATCTTCCTATTCAAAGTGTTTGATGCAAACAGGTGATTTTGTAGGCTCCCAGTCTTTCCTTTCCTTTATCCACCTGTCATGCCTGTTATCAGGTCCAATAGCACAAATGCTTTGAGTTAACTAAGTTAAAATTCAAGCACCACTATTATAAATTTTGCAATACTTAACACTGATGCTGAAAGAGTGAAGGAAAGGACATGTAGCTCCTGTGCTGCCAAATTTCTGTGCTCATGGCCTTTCTCTAGTGGCAATGAGTAAGGAGAATTTTTCACACATATGTTTTGGATTTAGCAGCGGAATTCAAAAAATAGATGTCTTGCCTAGGAAAACATAATGAGAAACATTGACACGATCATACTGTACAAGCCAAGAACATTGAATTTAAAAAGAATCAGAATCCTAAATTTGAATTTTGAATATATCTATAATTAAGGAGGTTTATAAGCATATTAATCTGAATAAAACTGCATGATGAAGCTTTCCAGATTTTACATTTTTCTTTATTTTGCAACATTTTTCAGTAGCCTTCAGAGAAGTATAAAATAGGGGGTTCACTACATGAAATGCATATCCATGTATCATAAAATGGATAGTCTGTATACATATCATGAAAAAATATGTGTAAACTTTTCCTTACCATTAGTACACATAAAATTATTACCTTATACAACCAAACCATAACAAAAACTTCAGCCAAAATCCTGGACAGCAAATACCTTAATACCTAGCATTATGTCAGTCTCAATCATCACTCTTTATTTAATTTATATTGTTACATAAGATAAATAAGCTTTAGGCATTGTAATTGCCCATTTATTCTGAACTATCATAAATAGTTAAAATGAATAAAATGTATGTATATATTTTTGAGTATACATAAATGTTTATCATATCTTAATTTGAAATGCTGTTACCAGAAGCATCATTTAGGCCAGATAAGGGCCCCTAAGTTATAAGAAATAATTAGGTTGTTACTGCTCTACAAAAAGAAAAATTATGACTTTACTTTCAATACAAATATTTTACATTAAGAAGTAAAATAAGATTTTCTTTTAGCCTAAATATGTAGTTAAAATTCACACGAAAATTTGGGAAACTGCTTCATGCAATCTTCTCTCAAGCAGAAACTAAAACGTTACTCCTGGTTGTGAACATACCAAAATTTACACATGTGCTTATCCATACATTCACTTTCCACTCTCTCATATTTATATAAAAATACACATTTTGATTAATATTGTACATATTAAAAATGACTGGCATTATAAATGAAATAACATAAAGCCACATTTCCTTAAATTGTTGCAAAAACATCTATAAAAAGCTATGCAATTTTACAATTTAATGTGTAACTAAATGCATAAAATTTATCCCATAGGAACATTTTAGGTCATATTTGCTAGCATTCACATTCTGGTCTGGTTGCTTTCTTCTTGCTGCCTATAAACATTGATATTACTGTGATCTTTCTGAGCCCTATCTTGTAGTGAAGAAGGCATTGCTTCAGCGTTGCCATTCATGGCATCCCATTTTGTTCCAACTTCCTCATAATTTGGCTCTGCATAGGTAACTGTGTCTTGCATCTTATCCAAAACATGATCTTTTACTTTTTCATACCCTGTAGATATGTCATCAGAATCGCGTGTTTCATTGTTTAGTCGTTCATAAGGAGGATCACATGGCAGATCAAATTCATTAAAATAATTGACACTTTCATAGCTAGGGTCCCCTGTTGTTTTTGAGACTAATGCATAACTTGAGTCTTGTCCTTCACTAGACATACTTTCATAGTTTGGTTCTCCAGAATCATCAACATATTCTAAAGGTAACTCCTGATGCCTGTCTACAACAGCATAATCTGGTTCAGCTATGGGAGGCTCCACCCTTTCATAACCATCATGTCCTGGACTAACTTGTCTCAGGTTATTTAATGTATTACCACCATGCTTGTCAGAATTGCCACCAACCTGCTCATATCCTGGATCAAGCTGATCCACATGAATTTGGGATGAAGCATCTGTTTCAGCATATCCTTGCTCAGTTTTTGACCTAACCATACCATAATAGTTAGCTTCATTCATTTGCATGCTCTCATCTAAGTTTTGTATGACAGATGCACTATTAACATTTGCTTGAGATTCATTTATATTTATCAAGCCCTTATTTCTGTTGCTATTAACACTGGCATAGTCTGGCTCAACACCTCCTAATCTCACTGGCTCATATTCTGGATCTCTAGATTTCACTTGCTCATATCCAGGAGCCATGTCCAACCCTGCTTTCTTATTTGTTGTCCAAACACTTTTGCTACTAGTTCCTTCAAACTTTGCTTTTCTCATTGACAGATCTTGTTGCTGTATACTAATACTTTTGGTTGCCATTTCACTCAACACTTCACTTTTTATTTTTCTGTCCACAACACTGAGTTTTGGTCGCAGCTCTTCATAGTTTGGATCACAATCTGAAGAATGGTGTTGTACAACTTCATAACCTGGATCATGGTATGAAATATTAATGCTGCTTGGCCCACCAAGGCTTTCATAGCTTGGTTCTATATTATCCATGGATATTTCATAATGTGGAGCTATAGATCCAAATGCTGTATCAGATCTTGTGATCACAGGTCCAAAACCCAGAATAGAATCATGTTCAGAGCTGCATGCTGAAATACCATCTGTATCTTGCAGTGTTTGCACCTCTGGTGAATCCTGGCTTGAAACTGTATCCAGTGAAGTTATTGAATGGTGACTCAAATTATCTGTAACATCCAGAACACTTGAACTAGACCCTCTCTCAGTTTCTTCTACATTTTTCCCATTTGATCTGGTACCATGCTGTTTCTTCTTCATCACTTTAGCATACATCTCTTCCAAGTTTCTATTAACATTCAGGCCAATGGCTCCTTTTTTATCCACAACTGCATATAACTCAGGGCTTCCAGCTGGTGGAAGCGGCAAAGGAGAGTTGGCTTGCCGTTTCTCTGGTTTTGGTGAACCCAAATTTGCAACAGAACTAGTAGCACTTGATGATGATGCTAAAACAAAAGAATTTTGTTATCAAACACACTATAAAGAACATTTAAAGCAGAAAAAAAAAAAAAAATGTGGGGTGTCAACTTTTCTTGTCAAAATAAGACCAGTGGTGTGATTTAAGAGCTTATACAGTAATGGTTATTAGTACCTAGTATAAGCATCAGAAACCATACTCAGTACATAAATATATATTTACTCTAAAGCACTTTTACTAAAGAAAATTACCATAGTTCTGCATATTAATGATTCCAGATGCTCTTATTTAAAGCACTTTTATTTTATATTTTTAGCAATATGTGCAAATTTGATTACCATGTACACATTGCATAATCCCTTAAATATACATTCAATATTAAAACCAATTCAGGAATAGTCATTACATGTATATAACAAACATTCTTGTTAATTAACTCCATCGTTTTTTTTTTTGTGCATTGGATTCTGCTGTATTTAGAAGAAAGCAAAGAATTTATATTTTCTCCGGACTAATCCTTATAGCTTTTCACTTATCCCCCAGTATTACCACACCTATTGAAATTGTAACTTTATTTTACATTTGAAGCAATAAAATTCATCATAAAAGCTATATCCATTTGTAGTGTTAAACTTAAGATACAAATTATCTGAGAAACCACAGCAATGCTTGTGATGTACAAAACACAAAATCTGAAATAGTAGAACATGACAAAAGCATTCAGCAGGAGGGTCATACAATGGGAAATTTTGCAACCCTAACGCCATTACTTTAGAGCACAGATGATGTTGAAATGAAAGTGGTTAGTTAAAACATTACAAAGAAACATTTTTTAATATTGAGAGCACAAACTGCAATACAGATAAAAACGTTAAGTCATGCTATACTATTATCCAACAAAGCTGTCACCTGTGTCCCATTTGGCTTTTTTCTTAATTTTTACTCAAAACAGTGCTGCAGGTGATACGATTGCATGGACAAGACATCAAGGAAAACTGCTACAGATAAGTTATTATAGCAGAGTACCAACACCATGAAACTGTAAAATTTCAAACGGTGAATACAGACAGACAGACAGACACACACACATACCATACACACCATACATACATACACGTTATGCTGCCTAGAATTAACAATTTCAATAAAATGGCATACCATTAAGTATACTACAGGATTTACATTAAAGACCTTAGAAAATAAGCTTATACATTCACCATGCATGAGTGTCAAAGAAACAATAATGATTAAAATGTTGGCTAGTCCAAGGACAAAAACAAAATATTGGGACTGCCTAAGTGGTTCAGTGGTCAGTTGTAGGTCCCGGGTTCAATTCTTGACTGGAGCAGGGAATTTTTCTTTAACCAGAATTATTCCCTATCCTCCACAGTCTCTCTAGAAGTATGTATGTAAGAGTAAATATGTGCCTGTTTGAGGAAAATAAAATAATTTGAGCCCAATGTAAAGAACCTACAGACGAATTGTTTTCAATGCAAAGCCCTCAATATGACCTTAGATGTTAAAGGAGGCTATACAAATGAAACAATAATAAAAAATAAATATTAGGGAAATTCTTAGGAAATATAAGAGAGAAATGAGTAAGGATCCTAAGAAGAAAACAACAGATTGGGGAAAAGTTAGAAACTGAAGCATTAGTGTAGTAGCTCTATACCATACATACCTAGGGGTTAAAATATGGGAGAGTTCATAGGTAGACACACTAGATTCTAAAATTTGATACAGAAATGTAAGTTAAGACTTGTAATTTTATAGCAACAGAAGACGGAAATAAATCATTCATTCTTTCATATTATATGAGTGTCCTTGATAATAGAATAGCTAGGATCGAGAGACTCACTTTATTAAAAGATAGCATTATTTTACTTAAGCCTTCTGTTGATGTAGCAAAAATACAAGCTCCCATACATCTGGCTGCGCAGAGAGCTATGTGCGTCGGAAATAGAAGATTTTCTTGGAGGGCAGAAGGCGTGCGAGGTAGTGCGCAATACATTGATTGCAATGGGGAAACAGAGAAATTAAAACAGCTGTAATTACGTCATGAAGATACCTGAGTTGGAAATAATTGCAACAACACGTTCTTTATGATTATCAGCATTTATACACGGGGATTAGACCTTGAATGTCCGGTTGGAGATTGAATAAAATCACTTCATTGACTAGAGGGAATTTCATCCCACAACTGAACAAAACAAAAGTAAATATTATAATTGAAGTTGGATGGGTAGAGTCAGACTGAAAAATTCAATGCCGTAGCCGGTGGTTCAAATCCTGGCTTTGGCATTGAATTTTTCAGTCTGACTCTACCTATCCAACTCCTGTCCTACACACGGCTTGGGTGAGAAAACAATTATTCCAATATTATAATTGAAGTTGAATATCGCATACTTGCATATAAGGTGCTTTACAAAGCGGTATGTAAGCATCACCAAAAGTATAATTCGACTTTAATTCTGTTTTTTGCAGTTCCTTCTCATTGATTCCATATATACTGTCTGCTTTTTTACTTTCTCTACACGTGATGTACCTACTTAGCATATAGAGAAGGTATTGCACTCCACCCAAAAAAGATACATAGATTTCACCATAAGTATATGTTTTAGGGTCCCCTGTATAAAAAAAGAACTTTTAGAAAAAGCTCCATGTTGGTGTGTGTCCATGAACCCGATAACTCAAAAACGAAAAGTCGGTAAAAACTCTAACTTGGTATTTAGGTTTAGTATATTCCAAGGATGCGACACGAAGATTTTGAGACAAAAGCCCCCAGCCCAAACTATCCTTTACGTGGACAAATTTTGAAAATTTAGATTTTCTCAAAAATGGCTTTAACGACTTTGATTAAAATACTGTATATTAAAGATATTTACAAGCCAAATAGAATGTATATGTTGAATTTTCTGGAAATAGCCTCTGAGACCTCTTTATTCTGGATGAATTTTGCTGAATTTTGTATAACTAGTAAACCGTAAGAGATTATAAAAAAAAAAAAAAAAAAAAAAAACCCACAACTTACTGCACAAAAAATGTAGATCTCGATAGAACCACAATTTACTTCATATACATTTTTTCGTGGAGTTGGGAAATTCCTTGTTATTGGTTTCTGTTTTAAAATATTTACTCATACGGGAATGGGTCAACACCTAGTAGCCCTGCAAAGAAACTCATTTCATACATATGAAACCAGTTTTAAAAGATTTGAGGATCGTTTTAGCTTTTTTCCCCTTCTACTTACAAGGAAGCAAGTAATAAGATCATGTCTGTTAATCGATTAGTATGAAGTAGATAGAAGAATAAACTTTTTAACAATAATTTGTCAAGATACGTAGAGAAATTTATATGAATGGAACACATCGGATTTTTACTTTAATACACAATGTCGTCAACAAGAATTATAAACATGAGTTGTTAAAGAGTGTTTCTGTATTAAAGTGGTCAAAATGCTGAATTAAAAATGCAAAATATGCTGCGCTCGATTCTAACCTGATGAAGGAATTCTTATTTAAATATTATTCCAAGAGCCTATAAATATGAATGCGATTGTTAATGTGTGTTCAGTTAATCGAGAAGTACGTTTTTAATGTATACTTCAACAATTTAAGCAGTTGTTATAGAAGGTCAAAGTGTGATACGGCCATATTACCTATGGCGTATGTAAATAAAAACGAACATAAATAAAGCGCTTTAGCATAAAAAAACACATGCAATACTTGATTTACAGAGACAGTAGGTGCACAGTATAAAATTAAAATAAATGGGAAATTAGGTACCTGTATTCCTCTTCAGTAAATTGTATTCAATACATTAAGTGAGCATTTGTGGTATATTTGGTTTAGATCGATAAGATAAATAAATATAAAATTAGAATTAATTACTACTTAATGTAGTAAATTTTATGCAAAAATAATTAAACTCTACTAAGAATATAGGAGACTCTAACCTATTGATTCATAAACAAAATTGATTTAGAGAGATGCTGTCTGACTATTTTCTTGTGCAGCACACTGCTGTAAGATTTTGCTGCATGATGACACCTGATTTTTACATAAAAGTTTACCACCAAGTTCTTAAAATGTGGTTTTCGAGGTACTGAAAGCCTTTTCAGCGTACTGAACATATGGCAAAAAGCATGCTCTGCCCTCCAGTTGAGAATGCGCGAGAGGTTTCAATTTGTGACAGTGGTGTGTCTAGGTAATTAATTCCAAGGTCTTTGCAAAAATATGCAAATTCTGAGATAGCATTAATGCTACATTTATTAACCCATTTAGGACCATAAAAAATATTTATTAGAGTTTTTGTTATTTACATACATTTGCTATGTCTCGGGTATCTAAGTTAGAAAACAATAGTTCTCTTTCAAATATATTTATTTTGTCAGATAGTAGTTGATATCATATGGTTACACTGGCCATTTATAATGTTACTATTGTGCTGCAAGATCAGAATAGATCACAATATAAGATGATATAGAAATCAACTCAAATGAAGTTCACATTTGACAAACAAGTCAGATACAAGTCTACATTACACTTGACACATTGTTCTGCCAAATGACTTGTAGCTTCCAAAACATCTTTTTTGTAACAAAATGTGTTACTGCAAATTGAGACTCTTGTAACGTTATTTCTGGCAATGTTTGTGCTTCCATGATATTTTTGAGGAACACAGTAGGTTTCAGGTACAATTGAACTATTTATCTTCTGAGAGTAAGCTGTGTGGAGTCCTTATGTGCTTTACTGTAGAGGAACCATGCATTCATTTTGGCAATAACAAACAGTTTGTAATGATACACCAGTACCATCACACAAACTAACAACAATTGCTACTAAATGCTTTAAATATATCATTACCAAATGGCTAAAGCTAAAAGCTTTTTACAATGTACATGAATATTTCGAGTGCTGTATAGATGATTTATTGTATCTGTGATAGTAGGTATTAGGTAATTTATAATTTTGATAATTTTGTTAAACTTTACGTTTATTATATAATGACAAACCTTGAAAATATACTATATAACAAATATTGTAAATAGATTATAGGAATAAGACAAATCTTGTAAATAGATTACAGGAATTAGACAAATACTGTAAATAGATTATAGGAATAAGACAAACATTGTAAATAGTGACTGTAATGAAGCCAATATCTGTAAGAGTTGATGATGAATAAATTCTGATTCTGATTCTTATTCTTAGCATGAATGTTGATAATACATTGGTCTATTAAATATGTTTCCCCCATATTGCATTTATATTTTGTAAAGCTGTTAAGATGAGAAACCATGATACCTTTTTTGCCTTTCTGTGAATTTCTCTTTATGTTGCCAATAGGGTGCAATCTAGTGCTGCCAGATGCCATGGTTGAGACACAGTTACCTTTTCATCATACACAAATTATGTCATTGTTGTGTTCAACAATCTATTAAATGCTCCTCATAGTTTCTTAGCCAGAAGTTTGCTTATCTGGCAAAGGGTACTCGATTTTCCCTTCTAGGTCCAGCAGCTCTAAACCATAAATGTCATAGATAACTAAATAAAGTCATTGCTATGAATACGTTATCCATATCAATAGAGTAAGGAAGAAGCTTAGCTGGTTGTTTATCAAGCATTGGACTAATGGAGCTGCTGCTTTTGCAAATAAAGTATCACAACACTGTTGCCATTTGAGTTCTTGCCTTGATACATACCAAAATCAACCAATACCATCACTTGTGTCAAGCCATCCCATTTTAGAATAGAATAGAATTTTATTCATCCGTTTCATCAAGTATATTATATCGGACACATTAGACATTTACAACTAGGATTCCTATTAATGTATGTATACAACAAGATTAGAAGTAAGAAAAATACAAACTATTTCAGAAGTGTTACAAAATTATATATACAAAGTTGTTAAGAATGCATTTGATTTTACAAATTAATTTATTTATATTCAACACTTTCAGAAGAACTCCCCTGTGTTGTAAAAACAATGCTCAAACAAAACTTTTTGGCAGCACATCTAAATTTATGTGATGCAGATAAACTTTTTAAGTGTTTCAGTGAGCCACTATAAAGGCGAAGTCCAACAAATATGAAACTTCTACCAAATAAACTTGTATTGTGGAGGATTATGCTTATTTGTTCCTTTCTTCTAGTATAATGGGCATGCATTTGTGTATTTGTTTAGTATAAATATTTGATTTTACAAAGATAACTGATCCCTGGACATACAAGCAAGATAGAGGCAATATATTTAATTCTTTGAATTGTTCTGAAACTATTTCTTTTGTTGACTCTTAATGTTGTGCAAATAGCTCTCTTTCGTAACCTAAACATAATATTGACATTTTCTCAGTTTCCCCATAATATTATACCATATGACATTGTACAGTGAAGGTATGCAGAGTACAGAGATAAAAGCGCCAATGTATTCATGACTTCTGATAGTATAAAAGAACAAAAACACAGCTTGCTAGTTATTTTTCTTTAATACACATGTGTTTTACTTTGAATATTCCATTTAAGGTTTTTATCCAGTCATATAGGAAGGAACTTTGTATTTTCTGAGTAGCTGATGCACTTTTATTTAGCATTATATTAGGATCATCACTTTGGATTCCATGTATATTGGGAAAGAAATTGCCACTGTCTTTTTTGTAAGATTAGAACCAGTAATAAATATGCTAATATTGTCTGCAAAAAAATAAGTTTACAGTTTTAGACAAAACACTCTAGGTCATTAATGTATATAAAAAACAGGACTGACCTATGGATTGATCCTTGAGGAACACCATATGCTGTGATTCTTTTGTATGAACGTGATATAGCAAGCTTGTTTGTTTGTTCATCTAAGTTATTTTTTCTAACTGTTGGCAATGCATTAGGCAAGATTTGAACCATCCATGATCAACACCTCTTATTTCTACCAAATACATCTTTTTTAATAAAATATGGTCTAATGTACCAAAAACCTTTCAAGATCCAAGAACAAACCAACAATTTTTTCCTCGTTTTTTTTTTATAGATTCATATATGAGGGTTGGAGCAAAAAGCATGCCAACTATTTATTTTCTTGAAGATACCAGTCTGGCTGGAAACTGTGACAGATACAGATAAAAGGACAAGGTGCTAACTAAATGTGTGGACAATGAATAGTACTGAATATCGTAGCACACTAATTTATTACGGTAGTATACAGGGCAATATGGCCTTCACAGTGCAAAAGAATGACAACACAGTACACATACAGTTGACATGACAAACCTGGGCCTAAAGACCCTCAAAGTAGTCCCCTGCTACTGTCACCACACGATGCCAACGATGTGGGAAGCACTGAATACTATCTGCAGCAGCATTTGCCGCACCATGTGTGAATCGGGTCATCTGTACGTGCACAGCATTAGCAATGTCCTCTCGTGTTGCAAACTGCCTATCACATAGTGGTTCCTTAATCTTTCGAATGAGATCAAAGTCATGGTGCAAAATGTCAGATCCATTTCTTCCCATCCCCAATATCGCAGTAGCTGCCCTACACACTCTGCTTTGGGTGGTTTTGCATTGTCGTGCAGGATTATTGCACTGTCCACAAGACCTGTGCTACTGTGCAGTGTGGTAGGGCATTATTCTTAAGGGCTTCCACTAATTCACTGACACTCCATCGCATTTCTCCCTCGGAGAACGGCTATTTTAATGTAAGCATGCTGCTCAACACGGGTTACTTCCATCTCGCACGACACTCACCAACTGACTGATTTCCAGCCCTAGCTGCACCACTACCAGCTATCACAGAGCCATCTGTTGTTCTGCATACACACTATGCCTGCAGAACATATACTTGCCCCAACCCTCATATATATTTATTTCTCATATTTATTTATTTATTTTAAAGAAATTTTTATTGATGTGATTGTGGATTTTCTTTTTAAGAAGCTGTGTTGATTTGTCATTATATTGTGTTTCGTTAGGAAAGAGATCAACTGTCAGTGCATTACTTTTCCAAAATTTTGGATAACACTGAGAGAAGTGAGACTGGCCCATAATTCGCAACTTCATGCACACTTCCTTTCTTATATTAGGGTTTAACCTTTGCCATTTTTAGTGCATCAGAAAAGTACCTGCTGATAGTGATATGTTTATGGTATATAGTGGCACAGCATGGAATACGGACTAGGGTATGCTATGTGCCTCGAAATCTAACTTTTAAAAAAATAAAGGAAACAGAAAAAAAAAGAGTGAATACTTCAATTCAAACAATCAAAATATTCAAACCATGTTGCAAAAGAGAATAACTTTCCTATCTGAGCTTTATATAACATCTGTGAAACCAATGAATCATCCTTCAATAGTTCCCTAGGTTGTCACATTCAGAAGGTAGTTTTGGCAAATGCTATCTTTGCCCTAGTATCAGAGAAACAAAGTATGTTTCAGAAACCTCATTTCTAATTTTCTAAAGATGACTCAGCACTCTTAATGTGGCCAAAAAATGCAATCGCTCTTTTCAAAAACAAACAGACAGCTCTATGAAATGTGACAGTGTTACTCAATATTTTTTTCTATTTTAGCTACATTTTATGCTGTTCAATGATTACTTTGACCTCTTCCTGCATGATTATTTATTTTCAAAAAATTGATATCATGAAATTATACTTAGGTGTTAACAGTAATATAGTAAAGCAATTTTCTCTCTATTTAGGCTTATTTAATACCTGCATCACATGATGCCACCATGCATTTAAGTGCATACTCTTGGGTGTATGTTAAAAAGTATATTTTGGTAAAAGTACATATTAATTTTCAAAGAAATGAAACAGCAACAAATATGGCTAATGCACTTATTATGAAAATACAAAAGATTATTAAACAATCTCATTGGAAGCAATAAAAATGTTTTTCTATAATTCAAAGCAAATAATGAACATTGTAAGCAATGTGAAAGGAACACAATGTTTATGGTAAACAACTGAAATTTTTATTTAGTATAAAAATGTTCCATACAATCAGGAAAAACAGGTTCTTTACATTTCTTGCATATATATCTGGTGCGACTACAGCATATTTTGTAATGGCATCTTGGTGCTTGTATTGCCAACATTTTTTGGGGGTTATGTCCTATCCCATCGTATCCAATTTGTCTTGGGGCTGTCTTGATTGGTTATTTCTTTTTATTCATTGGTTGTTTCTCTCCAGCTGATAGCCAACCCCTTTTCCTGTTTTCTGATGTCCCAATATTTATTAGAGTGGTGGTTACAGGAGCCTTGAATTTTATTAGCGGAATGTCCTTCACTTTTTCCCTGTAGCATAACCATGCATTTAAAAGACAGGGGCATATTTAGGGGGGGAGGGATGAACGGAACCAGAACCCCCTAGAAGCCTTCCCAAAAAAAAAATTACGTAAAAGTTCTTCCATTTTTTTAACTTCAAAGCGACTTATTCATTGAAATTCTCCCTCATAAACAGATTTCTGCTATGCCACAGAAATAAAAGAATATATTTAACTTAATATAAACAAGATTATAAAATAAGATTATTTGTGGCCTTTGTGCAGGTTAGTCGCTTTCCAACCAGCAAGACTCTGCAACCAGGGACTGCCGGCATGGCATCCATTCCTACAACCTCTCTGCCTGTTAGTTCAGTGCTACTTAAGTAGAGCATTAGTGTAATGTGAATCGTGGTATACGATAGAGAATGGCTACTTGTGCTCTTTTCCTCTGATTCGTTGATCTGTTACGCTAATTAATTTCCTTTAGTTTGTCGATTGCTCAATTTAATTGACATGGAAAAAAAGCATAAAGCTGACTCTATCAGTATAAGCGTGTCATTCGTCCCATAACATGACAGTCCCCTTTTTTACTTCTTTCATCTCAAGAATTTTTATTGGAATGCAAATAGTCCCTATTTTCTTGACACTGCCTTCCTAAATTAAAAACCTAATTAAAATTGTTGCCATTTCTTGTAAGAAATGCTGAGTCGGTGCCTATCTCGCTTATTTTTGTTATTGTTTAGCATGCGCTGTGAACAGTAGTCTTGTCCAGCATAGTGTTGACAGTTGATGTGCTGTGATATTTGCAGGAGCTTAAGCTACTATGTGTAAATGGAAATGAACCTTTTTATTCAATTCACAGGATAGATATACTTTCTTTGAAGAGACAAGGCTTAATAATAGAGTTTATTGTAGAACTTAAAATTATGTACAATGCAACTTATTTAGGCAAATCAAATCCAAGCCCTGTACATTAATCATAATACAGAATAAGTCTACAAAGCTGATATACCAAATCGCATTGTTATTTGAGCTACCTACACTGGGAGATGTAATTAAGAAAAATAAAAATGGAGCATTATTGTATCAAACATTAGTAAAACCATGTTACAAGTTAAAAACCATGATAAACAACTGATTGCATTTAAACTAATAAAGAAACACTTAGGCTTTGCGGTATATCTGAAATAGTTGGTTCATGTCCAGTTTCTCAAAATTATTTTTAGAATTGCCCAAAATATGGTGTTCTTTTCTTTAAGTGATAGTCATTCCATGGTTGGTGCTATATCCACTGAGGAACTAGGAAAGCCAATTTATAGCATATGCATTATAATCACAAATTTTCGGCCAATTTTCACATAATTTTTATGAATAATAATTATTAGCTATTGCGTTATTATTGGTACAAGAGAAATAAGGGAATATATTAGGTTAATGCAAGAGTCAAATCTATTAAAAGCTGGTCGCCAAGTGTTGACTGTGACTCTTTGCATGGTCAGGAGTAAAAAATAAACAAATGACAACTTCCCATTTGAGAAAAGCATTATTGGAAAATTCATACCAACAACGAAAAATAACTCTGAAAGGTTAAATTTACAAAAAAATTACTAATATAAAATGTTTTTAATGAGATCTACATTTTTGTGTAGTATGAATTTTTATCCATATCTTATGGTTTATGCTGAAGTTCTCCAGAATGAAGAAGACTTCAGATGCTATCCCCACATAACCCAATATATACATTTTATTTGCCACTATATTTATTTAATATATGGTGGCATTTAATCCAAAATGTTAGAGCCATTTTTGAGAAAATAAGTTTCAAAAATATTCCATAAAAACGGTAGATTGGGATGGATGGGGTATTTTTCTAAAAACCTTTGCATTGCATGTTTGAAAGATGCTAAACTCAAATACCAAGTTTGGTACTCAATCTAATTTTGTTTATAATTGTGTTGTTCACAGACGCACAACCAACTCTTATTTTAAAAACATTTTTTCTGAGATTCACGGTCCTCAAAACATTTATTTTTGATAAAATATTACCTTTAAATTTCTGGATAGAATGCAATACCTTCCATGCCTGATATGTGCATTGTACGTGATAGAGATACTAAAATACAAGCTAAACATAAAATATGAAGTTTTACTTATTATGGAAATTTTTAACAAAAATATTAAGTGGTATAATACGGGAATATACTCGACTATATTGCAAACAAGTCTGCTACTGAAACCCTTGCATTCCTTTAATTTGTTCCTGGTAAACTGCAATATCGCCTAAATTTAAATACAGAGTCCAAAAATAAAAACAAGTTTGTATTGAATATGTCTGAGTTGGGTTTGTAACACTTAAGTATTACTTATGTATAGTTTTTCCAGACTGGTTTCGAATTCATGTGGGCTTCACTGTCGATGGTTTCCAACTGAATTTCTATGCTGAGGTGTGACGGGCCCTGGTGGCTGAGTGACGAACCTCCACAATAATTCAAAGTTGAATATGTGGCATTGGTTTTTAATGATATGGATTTTTTCCCAGATGTGAAGCTCTGCTGCATATCTGGCGGGTTTTATAAGGTGTTGTTATGTACTATTTCATGGTTAGTAGACCAGAAGTTGTGTGTAATGGAGGATTTGTCAGTTTGTTTGTATTTAACTGCCCTAATGTGTTCTTCAAATCTTGTTTCAAGGTGTCTTTTTGTTTTACCAATGTAAAATTTGTTGCAATCTGTGCAATTTATTCTGTAGACTCCTGATTTTTTCTGTTCTGGGATTTGGTCTTTTTGGTTGTTGCAGAGCATTTTTTGTAGGCTGAACTTATTTTGGGGGGGCATGTGATTTTATGTTCTTTGAACATTTTTTTGAAACTTGTGGTGTAGTTTTGGGTGATAAGTAAATTTTTTAAGCAAGGTTTATCTATTGGTGGGTTCAATTTTGTGGTTTCTGTGATTATTTTCCACTTTTTGAATTTTTTTTATTTTTTTATCTATTAATCTTTGGTTAAAGCCATTGTTTCTTGTGATAGATATTATGTGTTTGTATTCTGTGCTGTACTCTTCATCTTTTAATGGTGTGTAAACAAGTCTATGGGTGAAGATATTGAATATTGCATGTTTGTGCGCTATAGGATTGTGGTCATAATTTTTTATATAGTTGTCAGAGTGTATGGTTTGCGATTGATACCAAAGGACAGTTTGTTGTTTTCTCTGATTA